>OY740768.1:112759016-113359016 GCA_963513935.1 Aphrophora alni | reverse complement strand
ATAGGCGTAATAGAGTAAATGAAATATTCATTTTTAAATAACAAGAAAACAGACGAATATGGTAACATTTTTATTGCTCAAGCATCGTCTTTATTTGTAACACATACATATACTTGTTCCACCAAGCAAGAACAATGAGAGCATAGAATATGTGAATAATTTAAGGTAATTGTTAAATTTGCTTACTGGACATTATCCTACAAGACACTATCTAACATAATAGGATTGTTAGAACAAAACTGTGGCGTCGGTAGATTCTGTTGCAGGAAGATACCAGAACCTAATCTGTGGGAGTTTGGGTGTTGCTAGAATGACATTCAGTAAATTGTAGATATTAATTACTCGTCACTATATCTAATAATCACAGATTTGCTTTCCCCACCACAGAACAGAAACCGTAGGTTCGAAATATATTGTAATGGCACCAAAATTATGAGTGAATTGTGTTTAATAATGTATACTATAAATAATTAAGGAATACGTATGCAATTTCAGGTGTTTCAAGTTAGGAAAGAAAAATAGTCTCATAAACATATTTAAAAAAAATGTATTCTACTGCAATTAATTGTTAAAATAAACAATGACCCGTACATTCATCCCTCTTCCTGGGATAAGGCCGGACAAAATTTATGTCAATTGAATTATTGCTTGACTTGATTTTAACATACGCAAATGAATAAAAATTGTTTTGTTATTATTCGTAAGGAAGCAGTTTTATTTCCCTTGAAACCTAAGCCTATTTTTTATATATATTTTTTAATCCAGTCTGCTAAAATCCTTCGTAAGACAAAAAAAAACAGTTTTTTCTAAATAATCTGCATTTCCAGGAGTATTAAACGAACCAAAAATCATAAAATTACTGCTAGTTATATATTACGAGTTCATACGTAAAATCAGTTTTTAATACTTAATGTTTTTCCTCTACTTTAGAACTATTTCATAGATAATAGTTTTCGCCTCATTTATTACTGATTTATATTACAATATAATTTGGTAAATAATTCTTTACATCAAATATAAATATTTTATTTTACTGTATTTTGAAATCAGTGTGTTAGAAGTTTTTTATCGAATGTATATTGATTTAACATGGATTAGTATTTTGACAAAACAAGTATTTTTCTCGAAAATTTTAAGAATTAATTTTTAAAAATAAATTTATTTATATAAATAATATGGATGAATAATAGATACAAACGAAAATATTAAATTAAGTGTTGAATTGAAATACGAAGGCACGAAAAAAAGGTATAATTGAAGTGCAAGTTCATTTGTATTCATATTATTACTGAAGATTTAGGCAATATTTTACTGATGGCTAATTCATCATGACGCACTCAGTTCATCTTGTATGTGAAAAATAATGTTAAATAATGTCTTCCTCATATTAAAAAAAAAAAATTTAATATTGTTATTCTAATACATATGTTGAATAATTGAAGAAAATTTATTATAGCTAAATAAACGCGCGCGCGTCCGATCGAGTGACAAATACAGTTAAAAGGAATTTTATTTTTACCTGCATCAGATCAACTACTGCTAATAACCATGATCATTCCTGGAAGGCTTGAGTAATTACGTTAGCAATAAATCTGGTTTGAAGGCAATGAATTTAATGCAAAATTTGGCCTTTCAAAAGGTCTTCTTGATCAAAGAGTTTCTTCATTAGTGAAATCAAAAGTTCTCTAACACCCTAAGATCCAATTAGTTTGGTGAAGTGAAAATTACTGTTTTGCAGGAAGCTCATAATTTATTTAAACAACTAAGGACTACTACTTATCAAAAATTATTACCAGAATGTCTTAAAACTTTAAGACAATACGTTAAAGGATCATGTTTTAACGGTTTTTAAATTTGGTTATTACATTTCTTGTATACCAATTTTAACTTATCTTATTGATATTTTTTTAATTTAGATTTTTATATTAGCGAATTTTTATTATAGAAATTCTAGTTTATGGGAAACAGAATGAAGTATAATATTTTGTCAATGCTTCTCTTTGGTGTGATTTAACAGCAAATTTGTCTCTCTTTACACATAATTTGTTTTGTATTGTTTATAATGGTGACCGACGGTACTTCATACAAATAAACACACAAAAATTCTTTTGTAAAATTGTAAAAATATTGTTGGATTTCTTGTATTTTTCTCCACAACTTCAACCTTTATCAAAGCATATCAAAAACTGTATATGACTTACTGTGTTTACCGACTACAGATCCCATTATTATGTAACGGGACTTGAGGGCTTGGTTTCAAAATGTGTAGATTATTTTCTTCTTAGGATATTTAGCCTTTGTATAAGTCTCGTCAATGCCGTAACTGGCGATACCATGGTCGACTAGACAATAAAAATAGAATTTTGCAAAAGAATTTGTGTGTTTTATTTGATTTATTAGTTTTAGCAAATGCGTTAGGTATTGAAATTTTCTACGAGTGTTCTGAAATTTGATAACTTAGGTAAGTTTTACAATAAAGGTCAATAAAAATTGATTTACTCAAATATACTTTCTACAATGAAAATTATAAGATTTATTGTGAAAGAAAGAAAAGTGATATTTATTCATGATAATCAAATAATCTGTTTTTACTATCTTGGATATTATCTCTTTATTTACAATATTTTTACGACCTTTTTTTGCCAATATGTAATTTTGTAAAAAAATGAAACGTACATTTAAAAAAAATGCAATATGAGAATTGTAATGAACTCTATATGTGGATAATTTTACAAACATGAGGTAAAGTAATTCTTAATTCATGTTAATTTAATTTTGAAATAATAGAACATTTCAAAACTGTTCAACTTTTCTTGTATTTAATTTCTTAATTAAATTAGACTTTTAAATATATCACACTTAATATATTCCACTACATTTGTAGTAACGTAATAAGCGAATGAGTGATAAACATATTTTTAAAAACATTTTATTATTGCAAAGCAAATACAATACCACGTTTCAATTACTTAGTTTATTTTTTCAAATATATATGTATTATAAATAATCTCATTATACAACAAATATTTAAAATAACAAACTCGTTCTACCAGATTTAAAAAAAAAGAATTATTGTGATTGTAGGGAGGGGCAACAAAAGATGGACATACTATCGGTAGCGTATTAGTGAAAGTTTGAATTAAGTTAATCCAATATAAACAAAGTTAATAGTTAGAAGTGATTATAATGCTAATACTTTATAACAAGAAGATTAGATCGATGTAATTGAATTATTCTAGAAACTTTACAATTCTAAACGTTCGTGTCAAGCGGCCCACTTATCGTAAATTACAAATTAGACTTTAAAATTATACTTGTTTCTAATATACCCCTAGGTAGCAATATAAAATCAATATAAAATCTAGGTAGATATAGAACTTGTTATATCACAAATTACAAAACTTTAGTCCCATTTTACAGTGCATTAACTTAGGACATGTTTTGGTTTGATCCCCTGCTTTCGTCCAGAGAAAGGTTTATTGTTCTGTTTAATTGATCCGCTCTACCGTATATAGTATACTAAAAATAAATTTAATAGACCTCCTAAAATACAAATCTTATAACTTGAATAATAAGAAAGAAGAGCATCAGTTTTTCAGTAGTTTCGTAAGTATTTAAAACAAAATAAATATTCTTAAGACATAGTATTTGTTTTGAGTTTGCGTTTACCATGAGAGTTAAGAGTATAAACATCATAAAGTCTTAAGTCATTCATGACAGTAGGTACATTAGAAAAAAAGAAGAAATGAAACTACATTCATCCAAGATATTTTAGAACACTGAACATTTTAGAATAATGAAGGTATATTACTTGAATTTTATTAAATTATAAAGTTCGATGTAGCCAAAGATTTAAAACAGATAAACTACATAGAGGAGAAATATCTTGTTCACGCAGCTATTATTGGGTTATAGAATCCTCTTATTTTTATTTTGATACATTGTACGAACTATAATCTCAGTACATAAACTAAATCAAAGACGCTGAGAGATGTTACAACATAGAAAAAACAAGATCAAGCTCTTAATTTGATGAGAGAAATACTGATCTCTTACAAAATAACTTAATTAGAATGTGCAACACAGTGGATATAAATAACTGTTATACATAAATCTTATGACAATGATGCAGAACAAACAAACGTGTGCAAGTAATGTTCAGTAGACTGTTAAATTATAGTTATTGCTTAGTTCACTATTGTACTAATCCAGAACATAAAACTTGACTTTTAGGTATAAAACTGTCAGAGGAAGTACATTTCACAATTTACGTTACTATAGTACGACATACTACGCTAATAAAAAACACATTGGAAAGTTTCCATTAAATGTAACGGAATGATTTATGCTTTTAAAAATACATATAATATGATAGAAGAAATGGATAAAATACCAGGCGTGTTCAAATATAAAGCAGTTTCACTAAAAAGTATGTTAATACGTCGTTTATGGTTCATTTCACTGACAACCAAAAAACTGATATTTTAGGTGACGATTATTGAGGTTGGTTTTTAGGTAAATGTCTAGTGTAATTCCCGTAACAATTTAGTATTAAAATTTAACAAAATTGTGTTGTACATACCTCATTTTTAAATTATTGGATCGTTCGTTTGCTCGGAGGACCTTTTTGAAAAATAAAAATCCAATATTTATGTCCAAAATAAGCTATTTAAAAGTATGAAATCCTAGGATTGTGACGTTACAAGATAGATATGTCTACGTCAATTCGTATGGCAACGATCGAGAATATATTAAATATCACATCGCTTGATCTTTATGTTCATCCGCTCAAATAGGTCTGGTTAGTTAATTATATATATGGTTACCTAACCAGATCTAATAAAGGAACTACATTATGAGAACTTTAGTTCCTTTACTAGGTCGGGCTAGGACTTATTGGCACATATTGACCTGCTGAGACCCTATTTGACACGGTTTTAAAATCATAGAGCGTAACAATATTTACCTGTTGTTAAGGAGCATTCATTACCGACACGCTATTCTATTACCTACGCTTCACTTATGAAACCTAGACCCATTGGCTTTTGCGTATTCTGAACATCTAATGCAAACTTGTAAATTGCTTATTTTTTACAGAAATATTTGGTTTTGATATTTCAAAAGTGTCCTCCCATCTAAACGATTATCTAATTGCTTCAAAATTAGGTATGTAAAACAACATTTGATTAAATTTCTTTACTAAATCGCAACCTGAGGTAGATAAGATATTAACTTGTTATTATTTGTTTTAGATGATGGATAAGTTAAAAAGTGGAAAAAATACTGTGCGAAATTGTCAAGAAATTGTGTTTTTTATCATTCCTCAACGATAATTCTCTATGTTTCACACTGTATAACGTAGATAAAAAACCAATTAGCTTGTTTTATAGTGCATTAGCTTATTTCTTTACTTTGTAAAATTAGGGCTTAATAAATTGTCATTAAAAAATTATCTACTATCTATTCTTATTATAAAAACACTTAAACTCAAAGGGCATAATAAACGACATAGCCAAACACCCCAGTATTATAATAGATTTAATAGAACGATTACGTATTTTATCTGAAAATAAAAAATGAAAAAAAAACCCTTCATTTATTGTAGTTATTGTAGAATATAACATGAAGGTATACCAAATACGTTACCAAATAATAATACTGCCACGCGAAAAGGTTCACGATGCGCTGCCTAACTTCATAAGTACTTGAAATTTGTTTTCTAATGTCCATTTTCTACTAAGCGTTTAAAACGTTTTATTTTAAAACATTTTATAGATTTTATTTCATTTATGTATTTCCAATCTTTGATATTTTTACCACGTTTGATTTGCTCATAAGTTAATTACATCGAAAGTATTCACTATTGATCTGAAAGGTGATTTTAACACCTTGTACTAATCGTCGATTTTCACAATGCAGATTTGTTGTCCAACGTTAAAAACAGAAACAAAGCTCATCATTATCTCTGTTTTATTTTATTTTACAATAAAAAACTCTAATGACATGTGAAATGTTCATGTTTTAACAAATGCTTATAATTACAAAATTACTTTTAAATTTGCTCTTTTACAAATCACTATTTTCTTATAAGCTGTAAACAATTCACGAATACCAGAGCACTGTGGTGACAATATATACACTTTTGAAAGTGTGTAAACAATTTTTTATCTTTAAATACAATATCATTTCCCTCCCCCCATTTCACGTTATCTCCTGGAAATTTATACTCACTATGTATTATTCAATTTAAACACTTATTTATATTTTCATACATATAATTAATCGTGATTTACTATATATAATTCGATATAACTCGATGAAATTTCGTATTTTAATACTTAACTACTTTTTAGTTTGTACCATTTTTGATCGCTGATAACTGTTAAATTATTAATTTTAAGCATAAATTGTCAAATATATTTTTTTTAAATTTTATATGAATTATTTTTTGAAAATTAGAGTTTCTCAATATTTACAATTAGCAATTATTCCATAAGTTCCAATTAAATATTGTGTGGGAGAATATAAAGGGAACTGACCTACCTTTGAGTTTCTGAAGAGGCCAAGGACTGACAGGTCAATTAAATACAGTTTTTCAACAAAGGGGATGGTTTATGTACCTGTTTATTTAGGTTTGAAGCATGGTCATTGTATACGGTTGATAGTTGTCTGATGATGGTTAACTGCGATACAGCTGTTACAAATATATTTGTGTTTTATAAAATTTATTAGGGAGTACTATTAGTTACCTTATCAAGGATTAATACAAATACGGTTTACTCTTAGGACAAGCAAGTCAAGGTTAAACAATATATAAATATACATGTATGATTTTCAAAGACGCCGTCCATGTATCATTTACACTTTTTGATTGCAAACATCAAACTGACATTTATAGTGATGAATAATTTTCGTTGGTATGAATTATATTTGAGGATGGGTAAGTGAGAAGGTATGTCCCTTGTATTTGTACAGTTTATTGAGTTGTAGTTTTTAGGAACATAATTGTTACAGATATCTTTAAATTAGTCATTTAATCCTAACCAATAAATACGTCTTTTTTTAGAAAGTAGCTGTAAAACACTAAACTAATAGCATATGCTGCACCTATTCTCAATCTGAGATATTAATCGAAGGTGATAATATGCTCTAAATAAAAATATACCAATTCTACACAGGCCATTATTTTATAATCACATTGTGGAGTGAAAAGAAATTATAGCTAAGATTTTTATTTTCTCAACGCAATTTAAGACATAGTCACCCCTCCCCAACCCATTAATATGAAAGTTAGCCACTCCCACATTCAGAAACAATTAGGGAACTGTGATATATGTTACGGTCCCTTCAACTCAAACCTCTCACAATAAAATTATTTATAATATAATTTTAAAAAAGATAAAATAATTGCAATAATAACAATCAACAAAACCTACCAAACAATCGACTAAGATCCCAAGTTTTGGTTTTTTTTTTAAATTTTTAAACTGGTATATCCATCTTAAATTTTTTTAAAAATTTATTTTAATTAAACTCAATATTTACTATTATACCTGATAAACAATCATATTCTATACAGATTACGCTTACATAATATGATGAAAAATATATATTGTAAGACCAAACGTTTATTTAAAGATCAGAATATGTGCGCGAATAATTGTTCCAGGCTTAGATCTTGCCATGAATTTCGTTTAAATATCAATATAAACAACACGAATATTAGATAATAAATAAATAAATATACAATTAAAAAGCTTTAATGGAAATATATATGAATAAGTGAAAAATATATTTCTGTAAATTATATTATGGGTGTTTCTTAAGTAATTTTTTATTATAGTTTAAATAAATATACAATAATAATAAATGAGTCGTAATAAAACAAATTAATTATTGTGTAACATGTTATATAATAAGCATGATGATAATTTCCACCTTTTGTTAATGTTGAAAATAAGTAGTTCATTAAAAAAAATGAGAATCAGTCAGTAATCTTTTAATTTAGACAATTAGATATTCTTTAAACACTAACAATTAAACAAAATGTAAATAATTATTAATTATTGTACAAAATATTGAACCATACGAAATGAGATTTTTCAACGAAATTAAATTTGTCACAATTTATTTTATGTTATACACAGTATTACCCTTCTTAACTTTATGAATACATATTATTAGTTACGTTAACTCGTTCAGGTAGCGCCATTACAAAAGAATACCGTTATAGGATTTTATAACCACTTTAATTACGGAACTTACTAAGTTTTGTGGACCAACTTATGCCATTAATTAACCAGTAATTATTTACAAGTGTGGCAATTAGGATGGATTACAATACAATTACTGTTTTGCATTATGAATAACATTTAAAAATATAAAACATCTAAGATGGTTCAACATGATGGTTTATTCTTCAGTGTTTTCATAAACAACTCCAGACACGAAGCAATCGTCCCAACACACCCTAAAACTCTGACACGTGATACCAAAGTGGTAAACAGCCTTTAAATAACAAGCAGAAGAAACAATACATTTAAATTTCGTTAAAGCACATCATGAGTTGGCTATCACAGAGGTTACTTTAGTATAAGTGTGTTGCCGTTATAAAGTAATAAATAAAAGGCAGTTGGTCACAATAATGTACAAAATCTGTCGTTTTAAGAAAATTATTAGTTTTATTGTTCCTATACAGTAATCAATAATAGATAAGTACCGGTAATGAGGTTAGCAAAAGCTTTGTAAATAAAGAAATATCATAAATATATAATTTAGATAACGAAGTTTTTCACAAAAATGCCATAATATCAAGCCTGAAAGATAATGTTTAGTATTGAAATAATTTAAAACAATATTACGTTTAAGAGAATGATTCTATACCTAGATATTACATTAAAAAAATATCTTATGTTTTTATTAGAACTATAAATTTATTAAAATAACTACTTTCTTTAAATAATATGTATTAACTGTCGAATACTATGTTAAATATTTTTAAGAAAAGCTTTACAAATTCCTCTTAAAATTCCTATAGAGAAAAAGCAGTATTTAATACAATATTTTCCCGATATCAAATGATTTGACTAAAATGTAAGGTTCACTTACTTCATTACCGTAAAAAAATTATGTTTTCTGTTTAAATTGAGAGACATTTCTGAAGTTGTTTAAAGTAGTTGAAGTCCTTTCAACGATATCTTTGCAAAAAGGCCTACATCCAAAATTTGGGGTGGCGAGTAATAAATCAACTCTTATTTTATATTATTATGACGATAACATCCGGCTTGTAAATCCATAACAGTCTAACTTTAAATTTATGAATGTCCGATTAAATAAGAATTGTATGAAATGTAACGTTATGAAATACTAAACATATTAAATGGTTCTAATTTATGATATTCATTAATAGTATTTGCAAAACGTGTGTATTTTACATATTTTTTTGCTGCTTGAGCTATAGATAATTTATGTATACATACTTTTTATTGGCGTTGGAATTCTTGTTTTTTTATATTTCACAACAGTGCCGATTGGCCGAACATGATGGCTTCCTCAAGGTATAGTACTCAACACTTAAATTATCATAATTTAATAGTATACATAACAACAATGAACATATACGAAATATCAAAACTTCTAATTATGTTAACTGAGACTTGCTCATCGTTAATATAGTATGTTTAATAATATTTCAAGTCTTCCATGTTAAGAATTACTCACTCTATAATAATAATAATGTAATATTAATGAACATACAACAATGAATAAGGCTCAGATAATTTAAATATGTCTATTGTGTTTAGATTTTATTTAAAGGACATATGTTTTGTATTTATGAATTTAGTAACACAGATGAGGAAGCCAACAATGTTAGGCGAAACAGCGCTGGAGTGAATATAAATATAAACAATCAAAAATTAAAATTCCGTCGTCAACCGGAATTTAACCTCCAGAGTTTGTGATGGTTCATAGTCAGTGATCTCACACTGAACAATGCCGCTCCCATAAATGTTTCTCTGTTACAACCCTACCCCACCCCCAAATGATATAGTAAACAGTATTTTGAGAATTTTCTTATTTACTGCTCGTCGCAATGATTAAATACTTTAATATATATGAAGAAATTGGTGTAAATAATTATATGTTAGTGCTAATCGCATTATGAAAGAGTATAAACAAATAATCATGTTACAATTTATGGAAATTTGGGATTTTTATTCGTTCCTTATAAACACAGAAATTATTTATATATTTTGAAACTCTGAAATCGTGTGTGGTATCGGTATTTCAACAAGTGGATGTAGTATTTTAATGTGTAACGTTGTTAAGAAAATATATCGTGGAAACTTAATTACTGTGAATTCTATTAAAAAAAAAAAAAAAAGATATTCAGTAAACATATGATAAATTCACATAATAAGACAAGAATTTCTTGGGTCGTTTTTGTGTATCGATTGCAGTCATCGATGTTAGTATTTGTATTGATTGATGCAGATCTTCAAGCTGCATACACCAATTTTTATTAAACTATACTCTTTTAGGAATGAAAGTATTAACTGCCGTATATTCATTTCAAATACCCACCATATTGCAAAATCGTCCATGTTTTAAAAAATAATGGAGTTAGGTAGAAATGTGTAATTCAATTTTTAAAAAGAATCATGAAATTGCGTCGAGACCTTTGCATGAATTTATATTGCACAATACACGTGTTTTTATAGGGATGTTAATCTACATTTTAAATTAGTTTTAAGAAATAAAGGTATGTATGTGAAACTACAGTTTGGTTACATTACATTTATGAAAGTTAATTTGCAATTGTTTAACAAACAATATTTACCCAAGTACTAAATTCTAAGTTTTTGAATCTGTAATATAACTTTAACAAATGATACTAGTGTATTTAATTTAACATGTTACTACAATTTATAATCGGACTTTTGTTAGAATAGCATAGTATTCTAATAGCATAGTAATATAGAAATCATTTAACAAAAAGCAATTGTTGAAATAAACTTCCAACACACTCAATATTCATTATCATGTTTATATTGACTTCATTAATGTCCTTATAAAAGCTGGTCTTTAAACAAATTATTGCTAGAACATTACATGACATCATTTTACTATGTCTCAACAAAAATAATAACATGTTTAGTATTATATGATTTTCAAAAAAAAAAACTATCACGAGGAAATTATTTCTGTCAACCATTGCAGGTATTTTAATAGAGAAATATGTTTAAAATTATTGAAGATTTGATGTGATTACAGTTTTACAATTGAATTATTGTATAATTTACTCCAATCAAATTATTGATATTCTTTAAACTGTTACCAGGGGACTTAAATTTAATAAAGGCGGAACTAAAATGGTAACGATGTTTGAAAAGAAAAATAAAAAAAAGACAAAGACAAGTTTAATAATTAACAAGGCTCAAGTTTATTGAAAACAGAAAGAAATTTCGACGGTTCAGACTTTGTCATTTACAACAAAAGACATCCTGACACAAATCATCAGTAAAAAAAAAACTTATGATTAACAAGATCATAAATTGTAAGAGTTATAAGCCCTTAATTGTAACATATAATAATTTAGATAAAAAAAATTAATCAACAGATTCTAAACATTTATCCCCCCCTTTTAGTTTATATATATATGTTTATAGTTACAAAAATTTAACAATAAAAAAAGACAATGAGCACAGCTTAATAATTCACAGAATTATAATTAATCAAAAAAAAAGATTATACGCCCTTAAAGTAAAAGTATAATAATTTAAAAAAAAAAAATTAATCAAGATTTTCAAAAAAAAACTTATCCCCCCTTTTTTAGTTTAGTTTATAAGATGATAGTTTCCTTTTAAACAGTAACAGAAATTAACAAAATATAAAAGAGCTTGATATTTTAAGTTCAAGAAAGATCATATCTATAGTTAACATGTTTATCACTAAACTAAAGTAACATAATATAATTGGTTTGAAAATTTCTTAAAAAAAAAAAAACTGTATTGGCCAATAAATTTATATTTAAATAAAAAAAAAAGAAAATTAATTTAGAATTTTGAAATTTTGTTAATTGACGTCAATTATTTTAATTTAGAAACTAACCTCTTGGAGGTTGTTAGGACCGAAAATTGCATGCAGGCTCCACCCAATAAATTGTTATATAATTTATAAATAATTACAAAAGTCTACATCTAGAAAATAGTTTGAAGGAACACATATTTGCGGAAGTAAATTTAGGCACATAAATCATATGAGTTAGTTAAAGTTCAGTAAAGTCAGCTGTAAAAAAAGGACATCACTTTTATGCACTTGAAAATCTGAAGTTATGTGATGCAAAAACGTGTTTTGCCAACAGGACGAAACTTGCTAGGATGATTCGCTGGTTTGCGCAATATGAGACAAGAATTTCTCTATTTCTCCTACCAGCATATTGGCTGTGGCAAACAAAAAAACACGTTTCTTTTAGCGTCTGTGCAAGATCAGACATGTTGTAGCATTAATGTTCTTTATAGAAGAAAATATCTGGTTATTTGTCAAAATTAAAGTAAATTAATTGCATCACAGAAATTCGTTAAGATAGTAATTAAAAGCTTCTTAGATGATTATAAATTTATTTATATATATAGTTTTGTTTTAAAAGAAAGCTTGTATAAGACTTGTAAGATTCTTCAAAAGTCTATAAAACGAAATTTTCTGATTTAGAAGAAATTTCTCTAATTGTTTTATATTTGACATGTTCAATAGGATATTCTGATCATTTAATGTTCAACATTAGTCTGCACTTATTTCACAAAATTGTTCAAAACTTAAAATGTGCCTTTACAAGGTTTTGTAAATGATGTTTTAAGAAAAGAAAATTTTTATAATCATTTAGTTTCAAAAGAAAATAGAATATTAAATAAAACATGAAATACATATTTTAAAGAATACATGATAATTAACAAATTATTTTAAAAATTAACAAAATATATAATATGACAAAATCTGTAAGGTTGAAGTACCTGGTTAATCCTGTCGCAGTTCACGTGAGCTTGTACCGAGAAAATGATGGTTAATTTAACATTTTTGAACTAGGTTATTTAAACTAAAACGCACAAACTGTAATTAACATGATGTTGTATGAGACTTGTAAGGTTAGAGAAGAAAAAAAACTTTTGTTAGATGAGTGATGCAGAATGTAGACCATGTTGTTATCACATCTAGACTGTGGACCGGGTATTAGAGAAGCTCTTGACCGGCGAATGGACTTTGTGTTCGGTATCAGGCGATGCTTGGTTTTGGAGCGGGCCGCCAGGTGCCAGCATCTGTCAAGGGACGGAAATTGGACGTGGAAGAGTGTTAATGAAGTTATATTGCGGATGTGCTTTTTGAATTTAAATGCTACAGCTCTCCCCCCCCGAAAGACGGAGTTAGTGTAGAAAAGAAAGGGGGCCAGAAGGGCCTCCCACAAAATTTAGAAAAGGAGAGAGAGAGTGTGCTTGAA
Source organism: Aphrophora alni (assembly GCA_963513935.1). Lineage (NCBI taxonomy): Eukaryota > Metazoa > Arthropoda > Insecta > Hemiptera > Aphrophoridae > Aphrophora > Aphrophora alni. The sequence continues at coordinate 113,345,524 of OY740768.1, read as the reverse complement.
GGGGTAAAAAAAAATTTCCTCTCAGACAGGTGTTTTAGACCTCGAGATAAACAAAAGACAAACTAAGACTAACATGCATAGCGAGTGCCACATTAACTATATGTAGTTCGACAGAACCGGTCAGTATACCTTCACCAAGATAAACAACAAAGAACAAATGCACCAAACTTAACTATTAAGAAGATGGACTCACTATGTCCTCGTCCGAAGACGTTATGGTGACGAAGAAATAGAAGAGTTCATGACGCTCTCTATATTCTCGTCGCATCGATTACACCCGCGAAGTGCTCGATGTTAAGATATGTCTAGATAGGGTAACATGTCAGGTACATGTAGCGGCCATTGCCGTAAAGTGGAACCTCATAGTTGATCAGACTATGGGTTGAAAAGCGTCAAGTCCGGGAAACAGTGAGATATATCACTGGACAAGGAAAATCAATATCTCTTCGCCTGCAAACATCTATACAGATTACGGCACGGAGGGGCTCTAGGAGAGCTCAGCCCACCGATGCCCAAACATACAGATGTGCATTTGGCTTAGAGGAAATACGGCTTGGTTCCGTATTTTATTATGTTCTGCAGTGCATGGAAAGAAGCCTACCAGATGACAATTTGTGCGGGTCAAGAAAGATCAGAAAGAAAATTAAATCGTAAAGGAGAAGGTTCTAGAAATTTGTTAATATTTAATTTATATGATGAGGTTTGAGTTGCTCGACGTGTGCTTTTTTAATAAAACGAGGTGAATTGGCGAAAGAAAGCGCAACGGTAACGGGAGTAAGAAAATCAATGATCCGGAAGGGACCGGACCATCGTGGCATCAATTTAGCAGCTCGCTTGTCTATGGCGGAGCTCAGAGGGTGTGTTTTACACCAGACAAGATCGTTGATTTTATACAGATGAGGCTTCCTGAATTTGTTATAGGTCTTTTCGGCCTTTTGGTGCGCTTTCATTATATTGTCTTTGGCCTGGCGCCAAACTTGTGATGGATTAGTATTAGGTTTTGGAAGGAGATCGTGTATGTTCCAGCTGAGACTCAGTGGTGTATTGGGGAGAAAATTAAAAAGAATGCTAAAAGGTGTTGCTTTAAGAGTCTCATGATGTGCGAAATTGAAAGCCAGCTGAAGCCAGCAAAGGGAGTCGTCCCAAGAGGATTGATTTTTGGAGTGATAGGCGATAAGGGCTGCCTTAAGGTTTCGGTTAAGTCTTTCCGCATTATTAGGTTGGGGGTGATAAGGAGATAAAGTTGCATGCTTAATACCGCGAGAAAAACAAAAGTTGCGGAAGACATGTGATACAAAACATTGTGCATTGTCAGAGATTATTATCTTTGGAAAACCGAAATTTTGAAAAATGTTTTGGCTTAAGGCCTTAATTGTACTGTGGGAAGTTGCATCTCTGACAGGCATGAGCCAGGTGAATTTTGAGAACTGGTCAACTGCGACCAGTATCATGTTGTAGCCCTGTTTTGTCCTAGGAAGCTGTCCGACGTAGTCGATATGTAATTTTTCCATGGGACGATTGGGAACCGTTGAGGCAAGGTATCCTAATTTGGAGTTGTGAGCGGGTTTGCTTACAGCGCACACCGAACAAGCTCGCACTTTAGACGTGACATCCTGTTTTAAAGTTGGCCAATAAAAATTCTCCTTTACCTTAAACAAAGTTTTAAGTACTCCAAGATGACCACCCACAACGGAGTCGTGATGGTAATTAATCACCAGGTCGACTAAGGACTGAGGTAAATAAATTCTGGTGGGCTTTTCCAGATGATTTTTCAGGCAAAGAACACCTTTACTTAAACAGTACTTCTCCGAAGAGATGTTCTGTTCAAGGTCGGCAATGATATTTTTCAAAATAGGGTCGGCCTTTTGATGAGTCTGGATGTCATGAAAAGCTAGAGGAAAATTTGTGAGGAGACTGGTACACGAAAAGGTGACATTTTCTTCGTTGAAATTTTCCGGTTCAAACATGCGCGAGAGGGAGTCTGCTATGATGTTCTGAGTTCCTCTTATGTGCGCTACCTTAAATTTCAATGAAGTCAGCTTGGCAATCCACCGGCCTAATTTACCAAGTTGACGAGGACGTGCTAAAAGCCAAGAAAGGGCTTGGTTGTCGGTTTCTAATAGGAATTCCCGATGTTCTAGATATTGCCTAAATTTCTCCACTCCAAAAACTACTGCTAGGCATTCGGCTTCATATGCAGATGAGGCTTTTCTTTCTGCAGGTGTTAAAGTACGTGAAGCGTACGCTATGGGCTGTCGTGAGCCGTCAATTTCTTGGAGTAGAACTGCTCCAAGGGCCACTGAGCTCGCATCCGTTTGCAGGATGAATGGTTTGGCGAAATCGGCCATCCGGAGAACCGGAGGCTGTGTTATTGCCTCTCGAAGATGTTTGAAAGCTTTCTCTTGTTCAGCTTGCCAAGAGAATTTTTGGCCCTTCCTCCGAAGCAGATTTAGAGGCGCAGCGTGCTCCGCGAAATTTGGAATGAATTTAGCAAAGAAATTGACCATTCCAATGAATCTGGAAACGGCCTTAGGGTTCTTGGGTTGCGGAAAATTTCTAATTGCCTTTGTTCTAGATGGGTCAATTTGCACGCCACGAGAAGAAACTAGGTGTCCTAAAAAGCTTATCTCATTCACAGCGAAACGGACCTTATCTGGGTTAACAGTCAAGCCAGCCCGCCGCAAACGAGTAAGGACTTCGCGAAGATGTTTTTGATGCTCTTCCCAAGTTTTGGAGTAGATGACTAGGTCATCCAGATAATTAAAAATGAATTTAAATTTGATGTCATGGAAGACCTGATCCAAGAGTCTGGTAAGCACTTGGGCACCAGTACAGAGTCCAAAAGGGACTCGAGTAAACTGATAAAGCATCCAAGGAGTACAAAAGCTGGTAATTTGTTTGGACTTTTGAGACAAAGGGATTTGATGATAAGCTGAATTTAGATCGAATACTGTGAAATATTTGGCACCGACAAACCAGTTAAAACTTTGATGTAAGTTAGGTAGCGGCACCGCTTCGACGACGATGTTTTGATTGAGCCTCCGATAATCAATCACCATCCTTGTTTTCTTTTCGGGATGTTGAACCAGAAAAACAGGGGATGCATATGCCGACCGGCTGGGTTCTACTACTCCTGAATCTAACAATTCGTTGATGTGTTCGCGGAGGTATTCCATTTTGGGAGGTGCCAATTGGTATGGAGAACACTTGACCGGAGTGTTGTCCTTCAGTTGAATATCGTATTCAACTAGATGTGTTAGACCTAACCTTTTTGTGAGTACCTGAGGAAAATCATTAATTATTTTTTGAATGGTGTTTTTATCGTTCTTTTGAAGATGACCTAAAGGATCAGGAGCAGTAGATTCAGATGTTGTGGACACTATAGGTTTATACGCAGAATTACTAAAATTACATAGAGGAAAAACAATAGACCTTGAAAATTTAAAATAGAAGTTTTTTGCTGAAAGATCAAGTACCAGTCCCGTTTTAGATATGAAATCTGACCCGAGGATCAGAGGACACGACAACTTATGCGCCACCAGAAAATCCACATTCCAACTACAATGTTCCATTTTAAGATGAAGACGACAAGAGTAGGAAATGGGCAACCTTTTTCCAGAAGCCGTGACACAATCAGCCTTCACCCTGGTTATGGATTTAAAAGCCTTGGTGTTCTTTAATTTTTTAAAAAGGGCTTTAGAAATGACGCATCTTACTGAACCGGAGTCCAGCAGAGCCTTAACTTTAATTTGCCCAAAAGCTACTTCCACCAAAGGCAAAAACTGATCGTTCAGACCCCTAGATTTAAGAGAAATGTTATTTTTTTTTTGAAGTTTGTAGTTGGAAAGCTTAGAGCTGGAATAGGTTTGCCTAGACCTATTCCGTAGAGAGAAGAATTTACAACCCCAGATATAGTGACCGGGTATGCCACAATGATAACAAATGGGAGTAAAGTAATTTTGAATTCTATTGCCGAAATTGTTTGTTCTTAAATAGGAAATTGAGTTTAAATTTTGAAAAGATGGTTTATTAAAGAAATGTGGTTTCGTGTTATGTTTAAATCCGATGTGGTTGGTTTTAAAATGGGAAACTGGCCTGCGCCTGTTTTTTGGAGGATATTGCCTTGTTGGAGGCCGGTTTCGACATTCTGGGCTTCTATGTCCCGGCTGACCGCAACTGTAACAGACCACTGGTCTTGTAGGTCTAAAATCAGTACTTCTAGCTTCGGGTCTCACTAATGGAGCCCTTTGCCTGTCAGTATACATGACATTATTGACATGTGCGCAGAGCCGATCTAAGTCTGCAAAATTTTTAGGTTTGGCAACAAAAACTAAGCAGTTGCGGACTTCCGGAGACAGTCCCTCCAGAATGACGTCCGTGACCTCCAATTCGGACTTATCTAAATTTAAAGTTTCTGCAGCCTCTTTAATTTGATTAACAAAAATGTGCACCGCCTCATTAGTCTTCTGGGGCCTATAAAATAACTCCTGCACTAGAGAAGCCAACCTTTTCGAAGGTATGAAGAGACTTAAGGCCTCTTTGTGAAAAGTCTTAAATGTCTGGTGTCTAATCAGACATGAATTTAAAGGGCCCTGAGCATAGGGCATCAGAACATTATTAATGTTTAAAGCTACGTCCGGGTAAGTTTTGACTATTTTTAGAGAAATTTTAAAAAAATTCAATAATTTGTCAAGGTCGAAACCATCTGTCTGAGGAATTGTCTTAATTATTTGTTCGGCAGGATGACTTAATTTTCCGTATAAGGAAATGTATGGACAGCCTTTCGAACTGCTAGGAGTGGTTTGCTGAGGATCGAAAGCTTTAAATTTTTCTTCGAGTGTTGCAAAATTGTTCTGTAGTTCGGCCAGATCCCGTGGCACGTTGTTATCTGCAACTTTTAGTTGCTCAGTTTGCACCCGAGTTAGGAAATCTAGTCGTCTTCCGAACGCATTCATCCGCGCGCGAAAACGATGTATTCTGTAACCCTTTTCTGGATCTAAGTTCTCCAGGTCATCCTGTAAGATAAATAAGGAGTTTTGCGCTAGCGATATCTGCTGCAAAAGGATCTCTTCGGTGAAATTTTCGAATTCGGGCTCAACGCTATTCTGTAAAAGGGACCTAAGAGAGGTTCGCATTTCTGCTATTGTGTCTTGCTCACCACCTCTAGCCACGACTTCGAAGGTGAGTTCAGTTCTTTTTAGGTCATTTACCAAACCCAGCAAGTTTACTGCCATTTTAACTATTGCTGATAAAATAAAAAAAAAATAAACCAAGTAATTTAAAAAAAAATTTCTTTTAAGAAGATGCCAAAAAAAAAAAATTAAAGAGCCAGAGAAAGACTCAAGTATTATATGTAGTGTAGATGTTGTGTATATGTGTGTGTGTAAGTATGAATCAATACAGACAACGAAAGAAAACTCGAGAAAATTTTTGAAGGAGTTTTTGAAATTTTTTGTTTTTTTTTTTTTGTTTTTAACTATTTTTGGATTTTATTATTTATTTAAAATTTTTTTGGATTCCCGAATGACCCCGCTGTCTGGATCAAATTCAGTGAATGAGTCGTGTGCAGTGTATGTAAATATATATATATATAAAAAAAATATTTAAGCAGACAAAATAATAATAAAAAAAAATTTATCGAAATTGGTTTAGAAGTTTTTGTGTAAGTGTTTATAAAAATAAATAAATAATAAAAAAAAGAGACTATAGATTTATAGAGCTTTAAATATTTAAACTAAAAAAAAATTTCATCAGCAACAGTTGTGCAGTATTTGAAAAGCTGCAAAACATAAAAATGAGCCTTGTTTAACAAAATAATTTTGAATTTAAATTTAGATAGTTCCAATGCGAAATTTTGAAAATTAACTACGGTTCCAGAATTTAAATTAACAACTCTATAATTTAGAGAAAACCAAGCTAGAATTTAAAGCTAACCACGCTCTGCTACCAAAAACATGTTACCAGGGGACTTAAATTTAATAAAGGCGGAACTAAAATGGTAACGATGTTTGAAAAGAAAAATAAAAAAAAGACAAAGACAAGTTTAATAATTAACAAGGCTCAAGTTTATTGAAAACAGAAAGAAATTTCGACGGTTCAGACTTTGTCATTTACAACAAAAGACATCCTGACACAAATCATCAGTAAAAAAAAAACTTATGATTAACAAGATCATAAATTGTAAGAGTTATAAGCCCTTAATTGTAACATATAATAATTTAGATAAAAAAAATTAATCAACAGATTCTAAACATTTATCCCCCCCTTTTAGTTTATATATATATGTTTATAGTTACAAAAATTTAACAATAAAAAAAGACAATGAGCACAGCTTAATAATTCACAGAATTATAATTAATCAAAAAAAAAGATTATACGCCCTTAAAGTAAAAGTATAATAATTTAAAAAAAAAAAATTAATCAAGATTTTCAAAAAAAAACTTATCCCCCCTTTTTTAGTTTAGTTTATAAGATGATAGTTTCCTTTTAAACAGTAACAGAAATTAACAAAATATAAAAGAGCTTGATATTTTAAGTTCAAGAAAGATCATATCTATAGTTAACATGTTTATCACTAAACTAAAGTAACATAATATAATTGGTTTGAAAATTTCTTAAAAAAAAAAAAACTGTATTGGCCAATAAATTTATATTTAAATAAAAAAAAAAGAAAATTAATTTAGAATTTTGAAATTTTGTTAATTGACGTCAATTATTTTAATTTAGAAACTAACCTCTTGGAGGTTGTTAGGACCGAAAATTGCATGCAGGCTCCACCCAATAAATTGTTATATAATTTATAAATAATTACAAAAGTCTACATCTAGAAAATAGTTTGAAGGAACACATATTTGCGGAAGTAAATTTAGGCACATAAATCATATGAGTTAGTTAAAGTTCAGTAAAGTCAGCTGTAAAAAAAGGACATCACTTTTATGCACTTGAAAATCTGAAGTTATGTGATGCAAAAACGTGTTTTGCCAACAGGACGAAACTTGCTAGGATGATTCGCTGGTTTGCGCAATATGAGACAAGAATTTCTCTATTTCTCCTACCAGCATATTGGCTGTGGCAAACAAAAAAACACGTTTCTTTTAGCGTCTGTGCAAGATCAGACATGTTGTAGCATTAATGTTCTTTATAGAAGAAAATATCTGGTTATTTGTCAAAATTAAAGTAAATTAATTGCATCACAGAAATTCGTTAAGATAGTAATTAAAAGCTTCTTAGATGATTATAAATTTATTTATATATATAGTTTTGTTTTAAAAGAAAGCTTGTATAAGACTTGTAAGATTCTTCAAAAGTCTATAAAACGAAATTTTCTGATTTAGAAGAAATTTCTCTAATTGTTTTATATTTGACATGTTCAATAGGATATTCTGATCATTTAATGTTCAACATTAGTCTGCACTTATTTCACAAAATTGTTCAAAACTTAAAATGTGCCTTTACAAGGTTTTGTAAATGATGTTTTAAGAAAAGAAAATTTTTATAATCATTTAGTTTCAAAAGAAAATAGAATATTAAATAAAACATGAAATACATATTTTAAAGAATACATGATAATTAACAAATTATTTTAAAAATTAACAAAATATATAATATGACAAAATCTGTAAGGTTGAAGTACCTGGTTAATCCTGTCGCAGTTCACGTGAGCTTGTACCGAGAAAATGATGGTTAATTTAACATTTTTGAACTAGGTTATTTAAACTAAAACGCACAAACTGTAATTAACATGATGTTGTATGAGACTTGTAAGGTTAGAGAAGAAAAAAAACTTTTGTTAGATGAGTGATGCAGAATGTAGACCATGTTGTTATCACATCTAGACTGTGGACCGGGTATTAGAGAAGCTCTTGACCGGCGAATGGACTTTGTGTTCGGTATCAGGCGATGCTTGGTTTTGGAGCGGGCCGCCAGGTGCCAGCATCTGTCAAGGGACGGAAATTGGACGTGGAAGAGTGTTAATGAAGTTATATTGCGGATGTGCTTTTTGAATTTAAATGCTACAAAACATTTGTATGTTTTATATCATATTCTTTACAGGTTACGCTTAACTTTCTACTGATGTAGGTTCCAAATAAATGAAATGATGTATTCCGTAACAATTATTTATTCAATATGTATAAGAAAAAATTCTGTATTATGTTTACGACAATTCTAGACATGTTAAATATCATTACAATCATATATGCCACTATCGGTTTGATGCTGATAATTTTATTAATTTTCTCTTGCGTTAACAAACACTATAACTATACGTAAAGAGAAACTGTTGTGATAAATTGTGATGGAATGTTGCGTCGAACATGATGGATGGAAGTAATTTAATTTCTGACACGGTCCACTGCTCTTAAAAATTACATTTCATCAACAGCTATTTCTCTAAAAAAACACGTGTTGGTTCCCAGTAGATTTCATTTATCATCATTCGCAATCAATTATAGCTGAAATTATATACATTATTAAACCACTACTGTTCTTTTTGACAACTTTTTTTAAATTATAAGATTAATTTAAAATGTTTTAATCTGGATTTAAAAATATTTTCACTTTTGTTTTATTTTTTCGAAAGGTTCGCTGATTTGTGCATCATTCCACAAATAAAATAAATAACTTCTTTTCGAAGTCTCCCGGTTGGTACACTGAATATAAAACGCATTTAAAATTTTGTATAAGTAAAAGTGTTTAACGTATAAAACCCCATAATATTAAATAGTAGGAAGGTGTTATAGTTCTCAAGATTTTTTTGTGTTGAACTATTCAATTCTGAGTCTACATCTTTAAAAATATTAATATAAGTATTACCTCAACAAACGATTTCTTACTGAACTATGGAATGAACTAGGGCTAAGTGAGCATTAAGTCAATTTTCATTTCAACAGAGGACACTCAAAAGATAATTGTTTCTTTTGATATGTAACTGTGAACTATTACTGTTCAGCTTATAATTTATCAATTTGGTTTTATATTAATACTGGCTCCTAGATATTTTAAGATATATACTGGCTCAATTTCAAAGCTATTAATAGTATATATAGAACTATTTTCCAAACAAAAAGAATACCTTACAATTCCAATTATCTAGAAAAATGTACTAACTAATATCTAAAATTAAATTATGGAATCTATCACCGTTCACATCTAATATGTACAATGGAAAACCCTTTACCTTCACAATAAAAATCCTCAGTTTTTTTTAAAATTATATTTCTTGTAAACCAGATCTTATGATATTGTAGATATAAATAGTTTGCCTTTCCTCCACTGTCCATGCATGCTACCACATAACTCATACACTTAAAATTATGTGCATGTGTACATTTTCTACACAAATTTGGAACAGGTAGGAGTTGAATTTATTCACAGTATTTTCTTTATTAATGACGAGTTATCTTTCTCACGCGATAGCTCATAAAATCACATGACCTGAGACCATGATGTATCCACCAAACTTAACGATTTATAAATTTATACATGCATACGTTTCCATAGTACACCAAAATATATTAATAAATGCTTTAGAGGTCACGATTGTTGCATGGTTTCGTAAAATTTCTGTAATATGTAGGCTCGGTTTGGATACCATTAGACAAGTTCCTTAACCAGAAAAAATATATATAAATATAATATAAAAATGAAGTCAGATTTTTTAAAGTCAGTTTCAGGTTAGTTTTTCATAGAAGCTACGACGCACACAATCACAATAGATGAAGTGATTAACTTTTTAAAACCTGTATTCCAAAATACCCTCCAGTGTTTTACATTGTTCAAAATAATAGATTAATATAGAATATCTTTTATCACCATAAAATTTTTAACATGTCGAAAGCAATGATATTTTCTTTTAATTGTACTTCTTTCTCTGTCATCATCACCTTATAAAAATAAGATGAAAAATAGAGTATAAAATCTACAACCCAATGTCACGAATTCTTTAGAATCAGAGTTGAAAGACAATGAGAGTTGATCAAGAGAGACCTGTAAAAGGGTTAAAGAAGTAATCTATCCCAAGACTATATGAAAAAAGGTGTAGAATATAGATACAGTTGAATCAATTGGGTTACCAAGCCGGTACCTACTATAGTGAGCCCATTACTGTACTAGACAGAGTGCAATAAAATCCAATCTGAATTGAGAACAGTAAAGCTGCGCCATTAAATGCCTAAAGATCTTCAACTTTAATGTAATAGCAGATATTTCTTGTTGAAACTCCATATTTTATTGTACAAAAAATCTAGGGAAAATGTTGGTTAATAATAAAGATAAAAAAGAAATGTTAGAAAATAGTGGAGTTTATAAAATATCTTGTCAAGATTGTGACTCTGAGTACATAGGTCAAACAGGTAGATCTATAAAAGTTAGAATTAAAGAACATGTAAATAGCTGGAAACATGGCTATAGAAACTCTAACTTTGCTAACCACCTTTTGGACTCGGGTCATAGTTTTGATCCGAAATTGAATGTTAAACTCTTACATATAGAAAATAAAAGCAATAGATTAAATAATTTAGAATGTTTAGAAATAAATAGATCTATTTCACTTAGGCCTATTCTCAACTTAAATGACCAAATTGTATTAAATTCGTCACCTCTTCTAAAACCCATCCGTACCATAGTTCATCAACCTTTATCTACCTGCTAGGTCACCCCCTACCTTTCCCGATTTCTCTATTGTATTTCAGTTTCCTGTACTTATGTTTTGAATAGTTGTCTATACCTGTAAATTATCAGTAGCCCGTCGATGCCGCAAGGCGAAACAATTGTAGCTCATTTATACTAATAAATATTTGAAACTTTAAGCTTTTGCTTTATTTTATCCTTAAAGATCTTCATATTGAAAAATCACCTATAATAAATACAACAGATAAAACAAGCAATAAAAAATAGATGAAGAATAAAACAATTAAATAGTAATACCGACCTTCAAATCTTCACCAGAGACTAGGTGTCCAAAATTCTAGCATATTATATACCCACAGTTTATTTAATGATATCCAGGCGGTATTTTTGTAGAGAAAATAATGAAGTCAATATTAACATCACCCCCAAAATAGGTATGTTGAATATTTTTTACAACAAATTATTTACCATTATTATTTTTTATAATAAAACCTATTTGTATCATTCTTATAGTAGGAATGATAAAAAACATGTAAACTGTTTATTGAAATATATGATCATTATTTACGTTGACTTTTACTGCAGTTTAGGATAAGAATAGTTTATTAAATGGGAACAAATTATATGTATTAAAGATATTACCAAACCTAAGCTCGATATTTTTATTCTCTTACTAAATTGAAATGACATTCTCAAAAATCTAACTCTTATATAAAACCACATTTTTTTGTACAATACCTACAGGACGTCAGGTCTAGTTGAATTGGAACCCCACTCGTTCTCACCTTAAAGGGTCTACCTCGAACCATAAAAGTCACACTCTCCATTGTTATTAAAAAAATAATGTTTAATACTAAATGTTGAAATTTTATATTATAAAATTAGCAATAATATATCTTTTCAAACCATCCTGTTGGAAACTTTCTCTACAATTGCAATTCCGAAAATGTCTTATAAACATTTTTAAATATACTTTACAATCAAATCATGAAATCAAAAACAATATCAATTTGTTTAACATTGCAATTATTTAAATTTACTTATTAACTTTATGTATAGATATCAATATTAATAAAACTGGTAGAATTCCTTCCTTGGCACGAAATTAAATTTGATAATAAACCTAAGTTTTATTTACGTCTCGTCGTGTAGACACATACACGAGCTTATATATAAAATAAAAATACTATCATCATTCCTATTAAATCTTTGACACCAAATACCGTGATATGGTCATTATTCTTACTCATTGAAGTATTTTATACTGTTTTTTTAAAGCAATACACGTTAGTAATTTTAATCAAATCATAGTGATATTGAGATGTATTTGAAAATTAAATTTTATTTCCACCTTTACGATTATATGTTTTTTTACACTTGATCTAGGTGATTATTACAAATATAGTTTATTCTAAGACAATTATTGTATAAATTTATAATAACTATTACACGACATTTTTATCAACTCGTGATATGAACTTATAACACAACATACATGAATAGAGACTACCATAGCCTTGTAGACCCATTCTATGACTATGTTGGAAACTAAAGAGAGGAACCCAGAATTATTATAACTAGCATCACCTAACTTTTACCCTTTGTTGATTTACTAGGCTATGTTGACTACTTTAATATTTATCACATTCTAGGTTGTTTCTCTTTTTAACGAAAGCTGTTCTATGCTTTCAATCATCGTCTATATAAGTGTTTATATAGTAGCAGGTGTTGGAATAAGCTAAATTTGTATTATGAAATCTCCACGATTACCAATAGCTTTAAAACCAATATATACATATATTCACAGCTTTTATATACAAACTCCATACAATACAAAATTAAAAACAAACAAATACTGTCAGACATATGATTGTTTGATAAATTCAAAACGAAAGTCCACAGTTTGAATGTATAGATCAGCAATTTCATTAATTAATTCTTTTTGCAATAAGAGTATACTGTCAAATAAATGAATGATACAAAAAAAATTTGCTCTTAGAATTTATCTTATTTATGTCAAATAAATTATCAAGTGCTTTAATTAAATATTAGGAATTAGTAAATTTCATAGCTTTTGTTTGTTTATTCCATTCGTACGTTATAACATATTGCTGAACATCACATTGATAAATAGGTATTTAATGTACACCTTAACTAGTTCAAGTCTTTACTAATAATATCTAATATATCCTTGTATAGTCTTTCTCTCTTAAATTTGTTACTAATTTAAATATAGGTAATCATTAAAATGTGCACTATATCATATTTTATGCTATAGTCATTCTATTTGGAGGAGTCGTGATTTAGAAAGCTTCTGACAAAGAGTTTTCAATCTCAAATTTTGTTTCGCTTCACCTTCAGGTTTGCTTTCGCTTCACCACATAAAACTTTTAAGCATATCAGCCATCACATCCAACCCCTTATTTATACAATGTCCATCAGAAATATTACAAAATAAACAAAAGTCAGACTTCAATTAAAAATTGCTTTAATATTTTGTAATCATATTATTGTGATCATTGAAAAATCATCGTCAAGATATTCAACTTGAATTTATAAATGGTAATGTGTTATTTTTTTAATTTTCATTTTTTGTAGCAAAGTTAGTAAACGGCATTTAATATGGCTGACAACAGGGACTGTTATTAATTGAAGTTTTCTCTTCAACGAAAATAACAAAAACCTTCTGCAATTTATTGGAAGCATTATTTATTCAAGCAAGAGGAATTTTATACGAGATTTTCTCATTGTTTGTACTTTACTGCACTTAAGTTTGTAACTTACTATATTTATGCACGCGTATTAAAAATGAAATACTTTTTGAATTTTGCCGTATAAAACCTCTTAGCAGATTTTTGTGTTCGATTTTATGTACGTTGAAGTATTTAAATTATTTTCAAATAATTGTTTGTTAGTCACTTGAATTAAATATAGTATAAATTTCTATTTTGTAAAATATTACGAACGAAAATATTTTATTAAATAAATATCCCATATTTAATTATAGAAAATACAAATTTATTTAGAAATATAATATATCAATTATTATATATATATATATTATATATATATATAAACATTATATATTAATTTAAAAATTAAAAAGGATAATAGTTCAACAAAATAATAGTACAAAACATTTTAAAATATTCATAATAAAAACATGTTTCCTGCCATTCGTGTGAATAATGTCTTAAAACACTTTCAGTACCGTGATCCAAACTTAAGTTTAGAAATAAAACATCGCTTCATGAGGACGATGAGCAAACAATAACCTAATAACAGTGATATAAATTCAAACATAATTCAAAATAAATAAATTCTAATTACAAGTTAAAAACGTGTCGGTGCCACGTTATTCATATTGTGACAAACTTAAACATTACGATAAGAAGAAGTTATTCTCTTGAGGATTATGTGTAGCTTTGTAGAAAAATGAAACGAGAAAGCAAGAATATTAGAGGAGATCACCATAACTTTAGTCATATCAATGGCTACGTGCAAGGAAATATATGTAACATTATCTCTAAAATAGCGACAAAGCGAGTGGATTGGATGAACAGATTTTAGACAAATAGGGAGACGGGTGTAATAGCTTGATGATATAAGAGGAATGTCACTAATGATGTTTAGTTAGAACAACCTGTGGATAAGGACTGGTATATTAACAGGAGACTGTTCTCTGAACATAATATGTAATAGAGATCACCTATCTTGTGATAGATACGGATAAATAAATCATCAAGTAAATTATCGAAGAAGTGTTATATTTATGACTGGGTTAGCTGTGTGGAGCTGTTAAAGCAACATATAAAAATCACAAAAGCATAACCACTCAGCACCTGTGAGCTATTAATGAACTATATGTCGGCCTGGGAAGATAAATTACTAATTGGTACGTTGGTACAAAGAACCTATCTATGGTGGTTTTACTGCAAGGTTCTTAGGTGCGGAAGTGTAAACATTAACTGAAAACTAAATATTTATGGCGTAGTTTTCGTCCCAAAAACGTATCATTTTCTTCTTCAATGAAAATGAAGAAAGATTTTCATCATTCGGTATGTATATATATATATATATATATATATATATATATATATATATATATATATTTGAACAGTATATAAATACCATTTTTATGTCCTTTGCCTAGTACAAAACCGGATCTAAATATTATTAAATTTTAAACTAAAAACGAAAAATATAATAACAAACAAATAATACATTTTGATAAATTTTCAATTTTACACAAAACATAAAATTGTTCTATCTGTATTTACTTATATCGTAATTTTAATCGAAACTAATCTTTTTCCATAATATGAATGTTTGTCCAAGTGTAATATCATGTAATACTGGAAACCTTCATAATCTATTTTTGACTAAAATTACAATTCCATAACATTTCTTCCTGTACGAAAACTGCAAAAAATCACAACCGAGCTATGTAAAATATTATGAGTTATAGAGCCTGACACCAAATATATGTTTATATGAATACCGCTTCAAAAGTCTTGATTAAGATAAAATGAAAATTAACAAGACACCTACCATTATATAACCAAGATTCTACTAAACAATATTTCGGGGTTAGTATTTCGGAAGTAAATCTAGTGTATAAAATATACACTGATTATTATGATGAAGTTTTATTTGTACTGCGGTATTAAAATTGAAAATAACAAAATACATTTTTTTTTTGCTTTAATCATCTTACCATATTTTTGGTTATTTTCCTTTAAATTGACGTCTTTACTTTTATCATTAAACTTTTATTTATTTAGAGTTCAAATTTTATGAGTTTTCTTATAAGAACTTATCCACCAGAGATGTCAAATTGAGACAGTTATTGTTCTTCTTTTTGTCAAAAAGATAGTCCTTACTTAACATAATAATTATTTAAAATTTAGTTTAGTGCACTAACATAATAATAGTACTAAAAATAAAACATTTCAGTTAATCGGAACAAAACGGCGATTTTAGTTCGAGTATCCTTTCAATGTCTATCGTGTATGGTATAATACATTCTATTCACAATTTGAAGTGATATATTGAAATTGGCGGAACTAAAATGGTGATTTATTGTATTTATTATTTCACATATTGAAAGTCTTTTTTTCTCGTTTGTTTTTATTTTACCATTTAATTAAAATGGGAAATGGAATTATCGACTTTTCCACATAAAAAACACATGTAATGAAAATAAAATTTAAAAAAAATAAATATTTATTTCTCATTTTAGTTTTTCTCCATCTGATATACCTATACATAACATATTTCAAATGATATTTCAGGTCAAAATGTTAAGTTTTGTTTCTGTGTTTTTCTTACAATATTTTACAATATTGACAGGAAAAATTCAATCGTATTCAAATGTTGGTAGGAAGTATATTATACTGAGAAAAGTGTTGTACTATTAGGGTTTTCAAATTGCACTTTACAATATATATATATATATATATATATATATATATATATATATATATATATATATAATCATTGCTTAACTTTCAAGATCTTAGAAAATTTGACTTTTCTAAAAGATGGGTCAACAGTTATTTAATGCAGATTTAATTTATCAACAACAATATTCATTTTCCTAGTTTTAGCAAAGCCATGAGTGTTCACAATACTTTAGCATTTAAAAATATATCCCGACTAAAATCGCTCTGAAATCCTACCTAGGCACCATTGGTAATCAATTTTAATGTAATGCCAGATATTTCTTGTTGAAACTCTTATTCAAGGATTAAATAAAGCGATAAAGCTAAAGTATCAAAATTATTTTAATAATATAAATGAACTACAATTGTTTCTCCTTGCGGCACCATCGGGAAACCGATAATAAGTTACAACTGATAAGTTTCTATTTTATATTATTAAAATAATTTTGAAACTTTAGCTTTGGTACTTTATTTAGACCTTCGGTAATCAATGGAGGCCAGGATTCGTAGATTTTTGAAGTTCTACAAAGGCCCTTTCAAATGCATTTAAACCCACACTAGCACCAATCCATAGTAAAAACAAAGGAGGGCATCTCGTTTAACAATTTTTATTTTTAGGTGAATAACAGACCAAATGCTGGCTGTAAATCCTACTGATTTATTGATTAATTCTTAAATACGTTAGTATCAGAAAACACCAACGTAATCTGAGTCGTGTAGATTTTATATCCCTTAAGAAAATCCAGGTGGGCACCATTTAATGTTTTAAAGGAACCAGCTAGACAAAAAGTCAGTAAATGTTAAAATGTTCGCTACAAAAATAAATAGAGTTACAAATATAATATAAACTTTGTTTGATTATTCTCCTGAGCTTATAGGAGGCAAATGGCTTCCAAACTTACAGCTCAATTACGAAACTGAATTACGTACGTTATCCTGGTCATATTATAATCTAATGTAAGTGCTATTTCAATTAGAAAATATTATTACACAATAATATACAATTTATTCAGATAGATTAGTAGTTTTATTTAAAATAAATAAAAATATGTATATCCAATACTATTGTAACACTATTTTTTTTAATAGTTACACACACATACAAACAAAAGAATTTTCGATCTACATATTATTACTAAATTTTACAGTTTTTAAACATTATCCAAGTAAATTTTTAAAGATAACACGTAAAACAAAATAATTGTTATAAACAGCTAGTACAAATAAGAAATATTGGCAAATAACAGGTATTTAGGAATTCGAGTAAAGTTTAGTTGATCTAAAAATATTATGTTTTTAAATTCATTGAACATTATTAGAAAATACCGGTAGTTTGTTAATAGTTATTTTTCCTTATACCATACATGATACAAATATTTTTGCGTGTGTTATGTTATAAACAAAGATCTATTAGTTACCGAGGGACCAGAGTTTTATAGTGAACGCAAACTTTATAAGTTCCAACGAGTGGTTGAATGACGGTACAGAGTTTATGTTAATTAGACTTTCATACAATCTGTGTAAATAATAATTGAGTAACAGTAAAGTTCATTACCTTGAATTGATGCAATGTCCAATTGTCCAACAGGGTAATTCAGGAAGCGATGTAGACAGACGTAGCAATACACTTAACACAGCTAGCTGGTTATCATAATTATTCTATTGTTTATATTTGTTACTCTTATATCTACACAGATTGCCTATTGTTAAACGGAGACAGAAAATCGTAAATGTAGAGAAACCAGTTTATTCGAAAAGAGCATATAAAAATACTGAACAAATATATTTATACCAAAATATAAGTCGACAAACAATATTATATACAATAAACCAAAATATTAATTCACACCAGAATAGTGTTTCAATCATAATATTGTTAGTTTATGTCAATAAAGATTTAGTAAATTAGATATAACTAACTACTTTATAATTATTTCGATAGGAATATGGTGGAATATTTCGTAATGTTTTTAAACTCCATGAAACGACATGATTTACAAATGAAACAATTTTCAAGTATTGTACGTTAATAATGTGGCCAAAATAATTAAAACACTAATGTTACCCAACTTAGCTATCATTTGAAGAAGGAAACTAGCTGCTCAAATTATCATTAGACAATAGAATACATCACCATTCTCTGTGATATTTTAGTAAGTAAATTTTCTCTAAGAACTACAAGAAAGATCAAAGACCAAGGGACAGGTGTGAAATTAAATGAATGTCGTGGCTATAAGATATTCTTTTAAACATTACTTATCAATTTAGTTTCGGCAAAAAATTTATTTTAATTAAATTTCGGACTAACTAAATTAAGTACATTCGCCTGTCTTTTCAGTAGATATCTTAATCTTGGTAAAAAATGTATGCCAAAAGTGTAATAATTAAAGAATAAAAATGTATGGTCACAATCAAAAATAGAAGAGATTTGAAAGATAGTTTATACAAGGTTAAATTAAACTGCTGAAAATGTATGTATTCTCTTGTGTTTTTAAAAGTGAAAAACCTGTCGGTCATCATGACGATATAAAAAAAAAAATTAAACAAATAAGTTTAAGAGCCTCCCCCCTAAAATACTCTAATTACGTCTAATAATTGGTCGAATAAGACCAGTTAGGCTAGATGAAAGGTAAGGACTTAACTTAAGTCTACATGATAATATTAGTAGATTCCGTTAGGGGTCCTTGGGATTGTCACCCCTTGTGCTCACTATTACAAGAAAAGAGAATATTTTTGAGCTGCGGAAGAAATCAGTTGTACACAATATTGTAATTACTATCACCGAAATGAAGTGAAGGTGGTTTTGGCATACTTTCAATAAGACAAACATGTGGAACTTGAGAGTAAACACAAGAGAAGGAGATCTTTAAAGACTTGGAGGCGTTCAGTAGTGGATAAGGCTGTAGGTTGAATGGGAATAAATGGAATATAATTAAGTATGATGCACCAAATAGAATTCGTTTTAGACACACCACACAGTTGCTGTCACATACTCTGAAAATGAATGAATAGTATTATATAAGATTGGGAATAGTGGACTTGTAATCGTGTGCGGCCTAAAGGCGTAGACATCAGTAATACGTTAAGACAACCTGTTACAGAGATAGGTAAGACAAATTCAGAAACTGATGTGTGCATCAATGAAATAAGCCAGAGTATAAAACTAAGGTCGGATTGAGAAGCTGGAGGAAAGTTTGAAGTATATATTGCCAGAGGAGAAGATATTCCGTGAAAGACCAGGGGACCTTGAATCACAGAATTACCGGATAATTGAGTTGGGTGACGTAAAAAAGATGTGAAACCTCAGAAAGATGGCACTGAGCTGGATGCAGTAGATACCTCTGACGGATAACTGAGAAGAATAAATTAATTAAATTGAAACAACACGATAATTATTCTACATATAGAAATATATGATATACAGTCATTTATTTTTTCTTTGTAAATTAGTAAATGTTTATTAACTAGACAAATATGTGTCCATGGTAAAAAAAAATCGTGTTTTCAGAAAAGTAGTAGGAGTACATATATTTTAATTGTATTGAAAAGAGGTTATTCATGATGGATATAAAATACGATAATATTGTTTTCAATATACGGTCTAGACATAAAATACGAAACGGGATTGCACCACTCTTAAATCAGAAACATGAATCTAAATGCATGTTGGAATTTTATAGCTTTTCTTTTGTTGACTGGTTTTTCTTGAAACGCTGAATAAATCACGTTTTCTATTTATGTAACTCTAGTACGTATTCCATACTAAACAACGTATGTTTAAAGCCTTTGAATATAATCCTTTCCATTATATTTAACTTACATTTGTAGTTATATAAAATGCACTAATTATTTTAATATTTTAATTCATAACTTTATTGTATTTTTTTCAGGTTTTCCATGTAATCATGTTCGATAATTCTTACATCAACACCTCCAGGAAACTCTGACCATATCAGGTTAATTTCGTTAATGATGTTTTGTTTCTGAAACTGACTCCAGCGAATTCACGGTCATCACACGAGGTTAAAACATCTGTAGGAAATAAGTATAAATATATATTTTTTTTACTGTTTTTTTTTAGATCGATTTGAGCAGCGGCTGTACAACTACATAGAGCCCTACAATTCTAGTTAAATTTTTTAACTGTACCACATGCATCACTGAAGATGGCGATTGATTGATCTTGAAACGCATTTGATTTAATAACATATTTTGAGATAATGTATTCAACTTAGATTTTATTTTGATAACATACTTGTTTTACTTGTGTTAGGTTTTTAATTGTATAAGTGTTATTAAAACTATGTCTAAATTGTGAAATTTTAAAAACAAAGTTAATAATAAATCGTTCTCCTCACTTTGGAAACTTGGATTTCTTAATCATTCATGTTCTGAGATTTAAAAGAGTCGGTCTTAAGGAAATGTATTTTCCCTACAACTATAGATTAATTATAAATTTACCAGATAATTATAACATTATTTATCGGATCTAGTCGTTGTGGGAAAGCAACATTATTGATAAATTTGGTTTCCAAATATTGGACAAAATTTAAATAATTATATATATATTCAGAGAATTGTTGAAACTACCACTATATTGCAATATGTAACAAGATACTACAAACTTAAACAAGAGTTAAAGACTAAAGTGGGTTTCTTCTAAGATAATAGTGATTTAATTTCTTTAGTTGAGAGTATTCAGAATTCTTTACTCGTATTTGATGAGAGAAGCAAAGCGAAATAATAATTTACCCTACCATGAGGTCAATATAAACGACCATTACTCTAAACTTTATATTAAACCCCATAAAATATAGCTTAAACAAACCGTAACACGGTCTTAAAACAAATTACATGTTATAAATGTAAATGAAATTGACCCACAAAATGTTAGAGTTATATTCACCTCAGATGGATTATTCTGTCTTAAAGATTTTAGTTTATACGACAGCCTTTATTTCCCAATTTATAGTACAGACTGATCCAGGAAGGACATCTCACTTTTTGTGGCACCATCACAGGAAGATTTCTGATTTAGAACATTTTAAAAATTCAGAATTAAAACTAATTTAAGGAAATCTCAAATTTATTAACAATTTAAAACCTTAAATAAAAAAATTATTATGTTAGTTGTAATATTAATAAAGTTAGTATCTATACTTAATTATTATCAATCTGATTTATTAAAGTTATGATTGATTTATTTCGATACTTAAACAAAATAATAAATTTTCTTAATATACTTTTTGCTTCATTCACACGAAAACATGAATAAATATGCTATTTTATTGAATCAAATTTTTAAATATTTAATTTGCCGGTTATATATTAATAAGTAAAGAAGTACGTCATTACTTGCATTTCTTTTTTACTAAGTTAATCAATTTTGTAAAAACTTTTTTATCCTTATTTAACCATGTACATTTAAATCAACACTGGAAATCGTTTGTTTATATTTTACTAATTTATATCCCCCTACTTCAATTAAAAACAAAGTTTTTACAGAAGTCTGAAAAAAAAAAATAGTTTGCACGTCCGTGTAAATTTAGTTGATTAAAAGAGATTTCAGTAATAATTTGTCGTAATAACAAGTGTATGATATTATGAAACACAGACTTTCAAATATTACATTTTATTAAACTCGCATCCTTCATGCATACACAGAGAGATACGTGTCATGTCAGCTCATGTTGGATGATTGATACGAAATAATAGAATGACAAATACTTCCGTGATGTTAGAGTACATTTATATTTAATTAAATCTGATGTGTGACTATATCATCTATGTACATTACTGTTTTTAACACATATGTATCGATATTTAACATAGATTTACAAAACATAGTTCCTATATTCCTTATTTGTTGTATTTAAGTAATCGAAAATAAAATGCATTTAACATAGTTGTTCACATTGTAAACATCAAGTAAACCATTTGCAATAAATAGCTTATGGAATAATTAAAATAAAATTAGTTATAACCTCGAATGTAAATGATAAATACATAGATACAAAACTTTTCTTTTTGCCCTATGTATAATTATTTATAATAGATACATAATTACACAATACAGTGTGGAATTTGTTATGCAACGTACTCTATACATTATTATACAGATTGTAAAATAAGTCGTGATACACCTCGATATAATTTTATTGGATTGCTGTATCAACTTAAAACCTCTATCATACTAATTATAATACTCTTTCTGGTATTTAAGGGAGGTTAAAATTTGTATCCCCCTTTTTAAAAAGAGAGGTAAAGAAGGCAACTTTCATTTTTAATGGTAACCCCTATCTTGTTATTTATCATTAAAAGGGTATATACAATTGAAAATTAATGGCACCTCCAAAGGTATCTAGTACATCTTTGGCAAAAGTTACATGTCAAAATTAATTATAACTAACTTGCGTATATCTTACCAGTTTTAATGTAACAAGTCCTCTAATTGGTAACCTTCGGTGGTTTGGCACTGTGTTAGTCGTTTGTAAAAAACTGAGACTGCTTTCGCAAAGGATTTTCTCGAAATGGATCAAGTCATTTGTTAAATTCTACCCTGTAGGTCATTGGCGTCAGTTGGCTTAATTTCATAAACAATGTTTTTTTTATGTGACCACAAAAGAAGTATTCTAGCGGATTAAGGTCAATAGACCTTACTGGCCATTCCATAGAGTCTCTTCTCCCTATCCATCTTATCTGAAAAACAACGTCCAAGTATTGTCGTACATTACGGCCGTAGTGTGATTGTTCTCCATCTTGAAACAACCGAATACGTTCTGCCTCATGTCCAATAATATTTTGGAGTGCAGGCACAATCTGGTTGCCAAGCATCTATAACCTACATCCTTACAGAACGAACTCGTAGCCGTATATTCATGGAAAAAACTTGTAGCAACTTTTTGCATTACACAGCCTGTATTGACAGGGATGAAATAAATGCCTTTTGGAGATGTCATTATTTTTCTATTGCATAAACCTTTTAAATGGTAAGTCACAAGGTAAAAGTTCCCATTTAAAATATATTAGTTGCGTCCTTGACCCCTCATTTTAAAATGTGGGCAAACATTTTAACCCCCCTTAACAACAGAAAAAGTGTTACAATATTTTTGACAGGAGAGAGAAGACATTTGGTTGCTACAAGATGGAGCACCATCACACTAAGGCCGAAATTTACGACAATTCTTAGACAATGTTTTTCCGAGATGATGTCTTGGGCAGAAGAGGCACTGTGGAATATCCAGCAAGGTCACCTGACCTTTATCCACTAAACTATTTCTTTTGGGATTACATGAAAAACCTTCTTTACGAAATTAAGCCAACTGACGTCAATGACCTACAGAGTAGAATTTTACAAACGGCTCAATCCATTTCAAGAGAATCTTTTGCAAATGCAGTAACAGTTTTTACAAACAAATACCACACTGCCAAACCACCGAAGGTCACCAATTAGAGAACTTGTTACATTTAAACAGATAAGAGTTAAGCAAGTTAGTTATAATTAATTTTGTCATGTTACTTTTAACGAAGATGTATTAGAAACCATTTGGAGGTGCCAATATTTTTCTATTGCATAGACCTTTCCAATTATAAGTCACAAGATAGGGGTTCCCATTAAAAATGAAAGTTGCCGTCTTTACCCATCTTTTCAAAAGGGGAACAAAATTTTTAACCTCCATTAAATACAAAAAAAGAGTGTTACAATAGGTATGGTAAAGGTTATACGTTCATATAGCAATCCATTAAAATTACATCGATGTGTATCACGACTTATATTACACTCTGTATATATTGATATAATTGTTGAATAGTACACCGTGGACTTTTTATAGTACTCTGTTTCTACTTATGTAATATGTAATGAAATCTCTTACTGCGTATTTTGTTGCTTACATGTTGCATTTCTCGTTCTTTTCTTACTGAAATAAAATGTCAGTTTTTATAATGTCATATTAAACTACATGATGGAATTTTGTTCTGTATATTTTTACATCAGTTTAATTTCTGCAAAACAACATAAATATGATTTAACTAGAAGTTATTACATTTACGGTTAATGTATATAAGATTACAATTTTCTTTAATACATCTCTTAAAATTGAGTTTGACTTCCAAGAAAGCTTCTATTACTTATAATAACAGAATTGTTTATAGATTTTTGTAAGCATGTTTATCATTTTTGTTCCAAAAAAAGTATGGATTCTTGTAATTCAGTTAGCTGACCTTCTCATGGTTTTCAGACAGTAAAGTTGCGTGATATTAATTAAATTTAATAAGTTAACATTTAATTTTCGGATGTTGAAGAGATTTAATTTGTATATTCAGTTTTAGAATCATGACAGTGTGTACGTTCTTGAGGCGAATATACACCAATAGTATCCAAGAGCATGGAAGCATTGTAGTCATGTTGGCGTTGAGGCTGAAAGATCCCACCGACTCATTTTTCTTTTTGTTTGATTTTCTTCTAGTTACTATGCCAAACAAAATTTGGTCACCAGCAGTTGTTTTGGATATGATATGTTTTCATTGATTTCTTTTAGTAATTGTTTTGCTATTTTGCGTTTGTTTCTTCTGACCGTCACTGGTCCATTCATTGGTGAAGGTATCCTTTTAGCGTAACATGTTTATTTCAATTCTGTAAATCTCATACCATGTTGCATAGCTCTTAAGACTCTGTTTTTATTTGATTATGATAGTATTATTTTGACGTGTCCACGTGTTTCTCGCGTGATGGCAAATGAGGAACCGAGCAGGGTAATTAATTATGAATGATATAACAAATTTCCTTAAAATAAACTAGATATTCAATTAACACATGTATTATTTTTGTAAGAAGCTTTTCCCTATAACATAATTTAAAATGATTATTTTTGTTATCACGAACATATTGGTTTCTCAGGTCTCAGGTTATTTAACGTAGTTTATTATTTAATTATAACTAATAATTATTCATGGTAGGGCAAATGGAATCCAAAGTTTGATAACTTTTAATGACTACCAAACCCCGAACAAAGGCCAACCAACACAAAGGCTGGCCTCAGGGTGAGATTTCTTTTGTAAAACTAAACACACTAACCCAAGCAACGCTATCATCATTTTGTTGAATTATAAGACATAATTTTTAAGTAGCAGTAGATAAAATAATTGACGAATTTAGGAACAATAGCAAGATACGAAATTTTTTAATGAATTAAAATCCTATTTTATTATATTTACTTCAGTTAAAACATAGGAATAAATAACATCTATTCAAATTTGAACATCATATTCAAAATACTTGTGTTTAGTTATAGTTATTGTTACCTCATTTTGAAATAACATTGAGTTTGAAGTTCATTTTGAAAGAACATCTTTCACAATTTGTTTTTTAATGATATAAATTTAATTTTTGCATAAAGAACTTCTTAATTTTTTATTTCAGATAAAAAAAAAAAGTTTAAGAGATAAAATCAAAAAATATTCGGAAATCAATATTTACTCATGTCTAAACCATTTGAGCGTATTTGGTAAACGTTTTGTTTTCCATGATGGTTCTATCAACCTTTAGTAACAATATTCTTTTTTTGTGAATTTTCCAGGAAATGCAAAGAAAGATTGTAGTGGGATTAGAAAGGAGATGTCTTAACAAAGATTAAACGAATTTGACAAACGATTCATAAAACCTAGTCACCACCAAATTTTATTAGAAATGGAACTCATTTTTTCAATAAGTTTATATTTCACTTGTAGAATAAATTTATAAATAATAAAAATTACACTATAGTTTAACACTGTTTATTTTTAAACATATATCTATTTTAAATTAAATGAGAAAATTAATAAAACTAATATATTTATATATTTAGCTTTATTTGATATTTTTACGTTATGAAAAGAAATTTAAAAATGTTTTTTCTTGCCAATTGTAATGATTCTGTACCTATTGTACAACTAGATTTAAAAATATAAATTAATTCAAGATTTCAGAGCCACAAACATACACCTGTCACATCTCAAAAATAAACAATCTTTACAAGTGCAAATAATATTTATTATTTGTAAAATGTATATGCTTTGAGTCGTAAACACGAGATAATTATCAATTAAGGAAATATTGTTTTAATAATAATCTTAAAGATACCTTGTTCTCTGATAAATTAAATCTGATGAATTATAGTCTTCCTCGTCGGCAAATCCAAGTTAAGGATTAACTTTCACTCTTTTGAGTAATAAACACAACATTTTAAACAGCTGACGATTTAAAAATTACACTGGTTAAAAAAACAAACATTATATCTTTCACAAGGACTAAATTAAACAATGTCCTCTTTATGACTACTAGCAACATTTTTTGAATATATCTTCCTAAATTTTAGCAACTTTCATCTTAGTAGGGAATTATATTACGTGTTGTGTTTTCATAAGCATAAATAAATGGACAGACAAAAATATTCATTTGGTGTTTAATGGGAAAACAAATTAAATCCAACTCTATTTAACAATTTTTTTTTGGACTAATTGATTTTACATGAAGTATTACTATTATTTATTATGTATGTTTTAATTTGATAATACAAAGAACAAAAATAAAGTTAATAATAACAAAGGTTTGTCATGATGTAATTGAGAAAGCAACAACACAACACAAAAATGTAAATCAAACACGAACGTGTTTCTAATCAAAAAGACGTACTGTAAAGATGTTTTAAATCTATATAAAAAATTACACTAATATAAAAAGTTTAATTTAATTTACAAGTGTCCGAGGAAATTAAACATGTTATTGTAATAAAAAGATATACGATAAGGGCAATACAAAAAAATAATAGTTTTCTTAAATTGTTTATATTTATTTATATTAGTATGTAGGAAATAAATAGATAAATATGTGTTTCTGAAGATGGGATCCACCCGAAACACATCAAGCAACACAGTTATGACGAAACTAGGCAGGGTAGTTTATATGGACGTAAATATATCAAGAATCAGGAATATACCAGGAAGTTTGTAACAATAACCAAATGGCCTTAATAAATTGTTTATTGCTAAAGTTTGTTTCAAATTTATATATTTAGTTACGACATACTTATACATGAGTAAGACTTTAGTTTAGTATGTAGTATGACCATAATGTATTCTTACGTGTAGCTTTCTAATATGCTTATTATTAACGGATTGACATTTTTAAAAAAGTGTATTTTATCAAGTATTTAATAGATCGCCGGACTACGAATTATGTTTATGATTAAAAAGTATTGAGTATGATTTAACTGTACTTAAAACTTTTTAAAGATAATTTTTATTTTGATAAATAAAACAGTTATAATTTGTGAATTATAATGTCTTCAATGTAGGAGCTGGCTTTATTTGACACTTTAATATTTTCTGTAATAAATTTGGACATAAATAGATGTGTATTAGAATATAAATAAAGAAAACAAAAATAAATATATAAATAATAAACATAGTTTAATATCACTAGACGAATCGGAAGTCATAGTAGTTTTACAACACAAACATATTTAGCATATATCTCAATACCATTACTAGCATAAATTATTCTTCAGAATGCGAGTTCAATAACATAAACATTTAAATTCAACAGATTTAAAACCATGTTCCTGGTCAATTAATACCTATGTAAAATTTTATAAGTTAAAAGCTTTTTTTTTGTTTTATTTTGTTGATTTTGATTCTTATACTTTTCAGGAGAATAAACTTTTTCACCATATTATAGACCTTCCACACATGCATTTTATGTTTGTTCGTGTGATTTATTTTCTACAATTACAAAGCTATATTGCATTATTGAAATTGCGTGGTACTTTTATTAACAGGTGGTCTTTTGTACGTCGATAGTGGAAAGTATGATGAATCGTTATAATGGATTTGTATTCCACGCAACAAAATATACACTATGCACTCTGTTGAAAGGTGTCATTTTATTGACGGATGACACAATAACACTGTCACTGATGTATATAATTGATTGCCCACCTTTCCCATAGTCACAACATACTTAAAATATGTATCAATAACAATACTAACTACAAATAAATTGTTCTCCAGTGTGCATATTTACTAATATAAATAACAATAATTAATTGATTTATTAATATTCCACCCAGCCATTGGATTTTCGGGACAATAAACATTATAAGACTTAATCCTCAATTTTATGTATACTTATGTATTTATTATTATTCCATTTTCAGTCCACCTAAAGAAAATTAAGCATTGAAAAAATACTGCTGTCATAACCACTAATTTGACAATTTTACATTTTATTTTTCAAAGACAATTTTACGAAATAATAATAAATCACCTCTAATTTCATTTTTAATTTAATTTAAGTACCGCTACATGACGTAATCATAGTACGAATTCATAACTTTTTTTTAAAAATTTTAAAAGAGATATCGTTACTAGTTAATTGAGAGAACATTGATTGACACATACGACTATGTATGTATTATACAATAGTAGCCATACAATAGTAACAATCGTCAATTTACTTATGTTAAATAATAAAGTACCATTTATCAGTAAAATTGTAGTTATTATTTATATTGTTTAAGCCATATATCAAAGAATGAAATTAATTTATACAAATACATATATCATTTACAAAAATACTCGTAACCATTTCGATTATGAAAACCTCTTGATTTGGTTACAATATATTCTAACTTACTTTGTTTTTCACTTACCTTATCATCACCTTATGCAAAAAAAGGAGAAAAAACAAAAAATAAACGTTTAGATTTCGAATACCCCCCCCCTAGTCTAAAATATTTTGAAATTAAATCTGTGGGTTATGATTTTATTAAAAACTTTTTTTTATAAACTCAAAATTATGGAAGAGGGGTGCTATTTCTGCACCTTTTATTTAAAAATGGCTTCTGTCCCTTAACGTTAGGATCAGAACATCCATTTGGCAGTTAATTACGAGAAAAATAAGTGATAAAGGAATGTCAAAAACTAAAAATTTTATTAAATCAGAAAATTTAAAAACAAAATTAATAATGAATCAGCTTATATAACTATGGTAACGAAAAATAAACATTGTTAATAATTATTCCAAACTGTTTTATTACAATTAAATAGTTTTAAATACCATATTTTACGTCTAAATTAGTGTTCATTATACATGATGTGACATGTTTCACCTTACACAGACGGTACATTCAGGCTGACATTCATCAATAAACAATAAACACTTTACACATACACAAATAGTTGTAGGCCTAATTTAAAAATCTTTTACACTTCTGCGTGTTATTTTATAAATTATTTTCATAAATATCAAATGTTTGGGGCCACTAGTTTATTCGACTTGGTAGTTCTTAATAAAAATTTGTTTTTAAATTACTCGTACTGTATAGAAATGTTTAGGCGTGGTAATTTCGCCAAGATTTATTGTAGAAAAAAATATGAAATAGAGAAGAATGTTTTTTTACAGGTGATAAATTAATGAGTGTAAACTTTTTTTTATATTCATAGAAACAACACTTTTCAGGCAACTGTAAGGCCATAATATAATCAATAAAATGGTGCAAAACATTGCACAAACTTTCTCCTTCCAAACCCCAAAATGGTTTGTTTTTATTATTTCTGAACATTATTATTTTGTTATTTGTTCACGGGTTTGGATCATTAGTCAAGACATTTGACTTAAAATTGTAGGCAATCTGTAATTTTGAGGAATTATCGTTTTTTGTAACAACTCCGTTGCCGATATTTGTGAACTTTTATGAGAGATTTGAAACTACAACGTTTGTGTTCTAAAGGGTTTAGTTTGGTTATGTTCAATTAACAATGTAGAGAGTACACTTGACATTCAATAACGAACCATGAATTCTGATTTGCATGGATTTTGTTGCGTGAAACGTTTTGTGTTTAAGTGCCTTGTTTATATGTTGCATAATTTCGAATTTTATTGAAGGAATTGGACTAATCTAATGATAACAATCTTATTTGTCGAAACAGGAATTTGCATACTCCTTTTTTCAAATAGGGATTGTGACGCAGCGTAAAATGTAATAAAACTATATAAATTAAGAGCCGGTTTTATTCTGAAAATCTTAGTTTTGTATTATTTTATTATGCTACGCACAAATTGTGAGCTATCTAAGAAACTAAAAAATGTCTCGAGATTTCGCCAAAATATGCCCAAATACCAAATTTATTAAAATCGGTCCACACATTTGGGCTATAGACGAATGTGATGATACAAAATTCTAAGGTTATTAATAATATAAACAAAACGATGAAACCTCATCATACAAAAAATAATTTATAAATAAACATATTTCATAGCATATGATTGATTAACATAAAATCATTCAAATACATTATCATAATAAACAGTTTTGAACTTCATTAATTTACAAAAAATCAAAATTTCCAAACAAAAAAAAATAGTGAACATACCCATCTATTAATAAATTAAAATTTCGAAAACAATACAAATTGTATTCATCTCATTAACACATTTACAAATTAATTTTGAAATGAATTTTAGTTCAGGTGTGTTAATTGTATTGGTTGTAAAATCATTAAATTTTTGTGTAATAAGAATAATTGATTTGGACTAACAAAATTGTTTTAAACTTTTATAATGTGATAAATATTTGTTTAAGATTTCCAAAAGGAATAAAGTTTTGCCAAATAGAATGGCAATAATAATTTTAATTCGTAATATTTGTAATAAATGCAAATTCCCTTGTTTAGTCAATATTTATTATCTATTTATTTATACTATTTGATTGCCAAACCGACATATAATCAGCAAAAATATTGACTTCGTATTTCTCTATAATACTTTTGTGTGAAAGGAAATATTTACCAATATATAATATGGCGATGATACTATTTCAATGTTAAATCATAATTTGTGTAGACGTTTTAGTCATTTTTAGTAACTTTTGTTTGTAAGAGGAGGTTGGAGGTCAGACGCATAATTTAGTGGTTATATCTTAGAGGAAAGCTGAACCAATTTTCTGAATGCTCATTTTTTTGTTTCTTTAAACCAAGAGACTCATTTTTAAAGGCTCTGCCGTACACCCCACATATAAGTCTAGATATCCAGCCAATACTGTACTTCAGTATTCATCGTTAAAGATAACCATTAGGTCTCAAGGAAATCTCCAGAGAGTCATTTCCTCTGTTAGCCCATACCTACAATAGGTGCTACAAATTGTATAAAATACTAAAATACAAATATCCATAGGCCAAGCCTAGAAGTATGGAATGACATCGTATCCAAGTGTATATACAGTGTTCATAAAACGTTTTGTCTAATTTTAGGAGAACAAAGAATTATATATAAACATATGTCCTAAAATGCAACTTTTTCTGTCTTTCCGCTATTTTGAATTTGTTTATAACAAGATGTAGCTCCGAAGCGATATATATATAATGAAGTACGAATTGGATCCACTTGAATTGGGTCAGCTTTCTTATAATTTTTAATATTTTTCATTTCATCTTAGTGATTAGTAACCCGAAGGACATCTTAGATATAAGGAAGAAAACATTTATTCAGTTTCCCATAATTTTTTATTAGGCTTGCCATTTCGAGCGTGGCGTCCCGAGTAAATATATAGTCCAATCGGATTTAAACTGTTTTAATTATATTATTTTGATTACATGTGCTTTATAAATTTTGGAAGAAAGTAAAAGTTTAAATATTGAATAATAGTATTTACAAAGGGAAAAACATTTGCGATTAAGAAATTTTTCTTTCAATTCATACAAATTGAATAATCAGACGTGTAACTGGGCATTTTTTTTTAGTAATGTGATCAAAAAATCTGATCGAAATTTTATTATGGAAACACTTGTGTGATGTCCAAAATATGTATATTATTTATTTTTTTCTCGAATGTACCCGATTTAAGACTTTTCAACAATACATTATTTTTTCAATGACATCTGGTCTCGTCTATCTGCTTGTCATGGTTTATATGTCGTTTGTTATTTATGATACAGTCCATAGCTCTGACAATCAGTTAAATTCAAAATATCCATTTAATAAAAATTAGTTCCTAACATTTTACTTTTAATTTTGATTGAATATAACTCATCAGAAACCTAACATGATAACTAAAACTACTATTTCGTATACACAAATTGGTTTAAAAACTCCCTAGAGTTTTTGTAAAAGATTGTTCGTAAAAAACCAAATTAAAATTAAAAATCATATTTAAATCGAAAAACATCCTTGGTTATGAAATAACTGTTATTAAAAATTCAATTCATTTTAATTAAGAAATATATATGTTTACGATGAGGTAATGGCACAAGTAAAGCAACTTAACACTATTTAAAACACATCACTAGTATAATAAGATCTCCTCTCTATCTTTAAGGAGTTATTAATGCATACAACTTTCCAAAGTGAAAAGAATATTCAGCGCCTCAGTTAGATTGTTATAAATATTTTAGATTTCAAAATAATAAATTTGTTTTCAATATTTTATCCTTTAGTCGACGAATTTAATAACGGTTATCAAGGTAAAAAATTAGCACAACTAAAACATATATTTTACATTCGTATAAAGTTCAATTAGATAAACTCATAAATTAAAAATATTCCTAATTTTACATCATCAAATACTGTATTCATAAATTAAATAATCAAACTAACGTGGCTTTATGCTTTTGTATAGTTGCTGTTCAAATCCATTTAAAAACAAACAAAAGTTCTTATTACGTATACGTTTACATATTTTCTTACCTTGCATGATGGCCTTGAATTTATTAGAGACCACCAGTTTCGTAAACGAAACAGCATATAACGAATTTACTTAAAACTTATTATAGAGGTAGTACAATGGACGTATTGAGTAGGAATTGTCGCATATGATTTCATAGTAGACTGTCACGTAATATGCATGAAGGAATGCAATATATTTATTTAAATGATTTATGCTTTTTAAACAATTAGTAATATGATTTATTTATAATAGAACTAGTTACAGTTGGTGGTTTTAAACGTACAATATTTCGTATAGAACATGCACTAAAGTTATACGAAGATAAACGTATTTCATTCAGCGCTTCAAGTAAAACTTATTGTCTTTATTTATGAGATTGCTCAGACGTTTTACGACTTTCTGAAATCCAGATATCAAGCCTACAAAAGAAATGCTATAAATTTCCAATAAGAATTTAGTATCACGATTTCTGATTCAAGATTGGTGTTATCCCTCATCGTATTTTATGTCTAGAAGAGTGAGAGTACGGAAAACAATAGCGTCGCAGCTTATTTCAGATATGTATCAAACACTTTCATTTTAAGCCCTGGGTGTGTGGCATTCTGGATATTCGTGGGGGAAATAAAAATCACTTATATAGTAGTTGAATATTTCTCTTACGGTGAAAAAGCTTGTTATCATGTCCTTAATAAAATATATATCCAAAATGAGCTACTCAAAGAATGAGTGTAAGATCATCAGAATCGGCCCTGCAAAGTCAGTGTAAAAGTCCCGGCGTTATTGTAGTTCATTTTCAATTCTTGCACAAGTTGTAACATAAAACCGAAGAAACAAATAATGAAATCATACCATAAACTAGGCTATGCCTATGCAGTTCTAGAATAGCTTGTTTGTCAACTATTTGGACTACCTTGAACGTAGACGCCTTGAAGTCTGTTATGATGTTTTCCGGGTTGAATTTAACCTGGTCATAAACAGTCACCCTAAGATATCTGCACGTTCTGTGAGGTAGATTATTACCCTACTTAGTGGGTAAGCATCGATACACAGTCATACAACAGATTCCGTTTTTGCAAATTTAACGGAACGTTTAAAAACTTAAAACGGATTTTCTCTTTTTTAGTTAACACTATTTTTTTAAGTTATACAACTATCACCACGAAATAGGTTAAAATTAGCGTAATACACATAAACTTAATTGAAGCCGAGCACTTGCACTGTTGCATGAAGCTGATTGCTTAACATGGTTTATAATCTTACAGTAACTGTTTATTTGTTTACCATTACTTTTGAATAACACTGAATTATAGCTCTCGATTTTATTCTTCATTATCTTATTCTAGTCAAATAAATCTTTAACGTAACGATAAGGCTAGACAGACATAATATTCCCTTTTCTAAGTTTCAGAAGGATTTAAGTTCTTCTTTTTATCCGACTCATGAGTAAACAATAATGGTAATGGCAGGTTAATGATTTTAAAAAAAACTTTTTGTACGTGAAAAAAAGAAACGGATTTCTAATTATCGTTAAGATTTGATGTCCTTGAATGACAATTATAATTATTGAATAGAAAGTATTTTGAATATTATATTGCCCATAAGGAAATACTGCTAGAACAATCAAATGTTTTATGTAAAATTGAAAATTTATATAAAGTAATTTATTGTATTATTATGTATTTGTTTTTAGTGCAAAATTCGATACTGTTTTACAGATAACATACAATACAAATGTGGAGATACAACAGAATCGTTGCGTTTCATAAAATTTATTTACACTATTAACGATTTGTAAGAACAGTATTTAAAAATTAACTAAATGAATAATCTTGCAATATTTTTAATAACGTTTGAATTATAGAATTTTGAAGTTTTCAAATATTTTAACGATATCTACACGACATTTCACCCTTTATTTCTGCTAAATGGCGGGCGTCCAAGTCTAGGGGTGAAAAATAATAAATCTGTGAAGATAGATTCCGATTTTTAAATCCGATTGAGTCTAACGTTAATGTTATGAAACTCCAATTACATAATAACTTTATAAAATAATATTAAACAAAATACAAACTATTTTTAATTGAAATAAATACGAGTTGACCATATAAGCAAACATTATTAACTAAATACTTAGATTTACCTGTTACTTCACTCAAATAAATACTTATTTCACTGTTAATCCTTTAGGATTTCAATACAAGAATATCAATTATTTATTGTTTTACTCAAATTTTGTTATTTGATAATTGCAATAATTCAATATTTTTAAAATTTATTTTGTCCTATTTTTGCAATAAAATATACTTCTACTAAAATAATTTACCTCATTATTTTGAGATCGTATAAAACCTAATTGTTCTTAGCCTGTAAAGGATTCTAAGAAAGTAAGAGCAAATCAATTTTACTCTTTTATTTTTCAAAGTAATTTTAAAAAGCAGTTTGTATCGTGCTAAGAACATTAACATAAAAATTGCATTGTACTAATTTAAGAATCAAAATACTGTATTCATGAATTTATTTATGGCCATCAACATAATGTAGTTATATACGTCTACTGTATACTACTTAACGAATGTTATCTTTAAACAGAAGTTTCTGTGGGAAAATAAAACAGAAGTCCAGTAGTATTCAACTATTTACGAATCCTTATTAAAACTGGCACTATTATTTATTCTTGTGTCAATTACAGAATTGGGAAAACCCGGGATTACAAACATAGAAGTTTTATCTACAGATTTCCACTGATATACATTCCCACTGAATATTTTACTTTTTTTTTTTTGTCTAGCAAAACGTTGAATTAACTTTCAAAGTTAAAGTAACACTAAGCAACTTTAGGCTAATTTTGTTTAATTGTTTTTTTTAATGGAAAATAACTAAAAATTATGTAATCCTCATAAACAAACAACTATGAAAACTCCTACAATTTGGGAAAGGAATAATACGTGTAGATTATAAAAATAACCATGTCCATGAGGTTTGTATAAATAAATGATCCCTTTTTATGTATATCTTTTGGGAACTAAGTACATGTTCCATAGATAACTTGTGGATAATAAAGTATTTTATACATATAAGTGAGGAATCCGTCCCGAGTCGCAATTCAAGACTTTTGAAGTGATATTTCAAAAACAAATGGATAAATATTTCCCTGTAGCCTACAAAGAGACAAAGGAATTTCAATAATATTTCTAAAAGTATTACTTTACTCTTTTTTACAATTGAGTCTAAATAAGTCCATAACATATAATTTAGATTGCAGA
Source organism: Aphrophora alni (assembly GCA_963513935.1). Lineage (NCBI taxonomy): Eukaryota > Metazoa > Arthropoda > Insecta > Hemiptera > Aphrophoridae > Aphrophora > Aphrophora alni. The sequence goes on along the minus strand of OY740768.1, from coordinate 113,309,488 downwards.
TTATATTTATTTATTAATTGTATTTATTATATAATAAATTTAAATTCAACAAATGTATTTATAATATTTATTAAATATTATTTTGTTCTGAAATAATGCGGAGATTAGTGTAATGTGTTTATTTATTATACCATTGTTAATAAATGACACTCAGTTCCTTCCATAAATAATCTCAACTTCGACCTAGCGTATATAATACATTTCTGTTAATAGATCGGCTCAGAAAACATTTATAGTACGTACATATAGGCTTCTGACATTAGTCTTAAAGAAATTATTACTTTTCCTGACAACACTTTGAACCTAAAGAATGTATGGAGCGTAATTATGTTCTAGTGGGACAAAAACATATCATCAGGTTTCAGATATAAAAATAGGTTATTAATTAATCCCTGTGTTTTCCTTTATATATCGAGGAAGAGAGTTACACGTTTTTTCCGAGTTTGAATCAAAACAAAGTAATAGATATTTATTTTTATATTATTGTTTATACGTCGGCAGTAAAACACCTTCCAGGTAAACCACCATTGGTGCTCTGACCTACAAATAAAGTAAGACTCGTCGTTTTCAAACTTATCTATGGTTCACTGAAACCTCACTAGATCCCGAATGGTTATTGCTCCGAGGATTTTATTATCTATGTTAATCTGTTTCATACAAGGAATGAACTTTTGAAATTAACACTCATTCAATAATTTATTTGATGTTTCAATCTCCTCTCGCTTATTACATCGTGGGCCATCTGTATTAAATATTATATTATATTACGATGTCTGTTTAGCGAACAATTTTCTGACAACAGACTAATCTCCTCCGGTGGTCGCCCTGTTTAAACTCATTAGTGCCCTTCCTCTTATCTTTTAGCGCCTAGTTCTCCTCTCCTAGCTTGTCTATAATCTGTTGGATATTTTTGATATATTTCACCTGCCTTGTCATTCTTTACGGGTCTGTATGTGGGACGTATTTTATGATTTTAAAGAGAATATAATAATTGAATTACTTAAACCGTTTCTGATTCCATCTCACTAACCATGTATAATGAATTATACGATAAATTCTTATTTATAATTATGAGTTTAAAAACTGAGGTTTGACCTTATAACTTTAATTTATAGATAAAAATCAATTATCCAATAATACTTTAATATTTTTTCTATCTACGTTAATTCCGTCGTTTTATATATTCATGGTATAATTCATTTCATAAGAGTTGAGATAGAGTTGCACTCTCAGTCTTCATAAACCTAGTTATTAATGTTAAATACCCAAAATCCTAATACACTTGATGACTCAGTATAGGTAACAAAAACGTAAATACACACAAAAATGGACACATATTCAAACGACTTCAGTCATGTAACCTTTAATCATTATAAAATGTTATTTTAAATTAAAGTTGACATAAATTAGTGGTAAATGATATTCAACTTTTGAGAAAAAACCAATGTATATTTCATCAATATCTGGTAATAATTAACATGTTGCTACTTAAAATGACGCCATTTTGAATGTTTACTTTTAGTTTAAATACGGAAATCTAAGTAATCCCTAAAGTTGAGAATCCCTAAAAATGAATAAATTAAGTGTCATTAGCCTCTACTATTTTTAGCTACACAAAAAAAGAAGTCGGTTAGAAAAAAATTATTTAAATACATCCACATTGGCTTGTATAATTTTTCGAATTAGAACGATAAATCGAATTATTACGTTATTACGTTATTCATTTGGTATAATTCTGATTTTATAATGACTGTGAACTATTTTTAACCACTTTCAGTCAAACTCGTGGAAATCAACATGAAAAACTGCTAACTTCAATAGCACATACTGGGAAGTATTGATTGAACGTTAATTTAAATCTAATACAAAGGGGAATGATTATTAGAAAGGGTTTTATATTGCAAATTGGAAAATGCATTTAATTATTTAATAAGTATTCGCAGAGAGAGTTGGAATGTTTAAACTTGTGTACATTAAAACTTAAACAATGAAAAAATTCCGCAAAAACCCTTTTGCTTGTATAAATAATGTTTCAAATAAATTGTAAAAGTTTTAGTTATATTCGTTTAAAATAAAAGTTGGATTAACAAAAGTCCTAGCCATAACCCGTTTTAAATACTGCTGTATTGCTTTGCTACAAAACAGAATTTTTATAATGAGTTTCTTCTGTAAATGCTTGATGATTATTCTGTCGAATGATACTTTATATAATTGTAATAATTTCATTATTTAGGTTTGTAGTGTCACAGCGAAAAAGAAAGAATCATATTTTATTCGTGTATACATTGATGTAATAAATTTGGAAATAGACTGTGGCAAAATACTGAGTTGCTAAATATGTTATGATTCATGTAACTGGCATAAGATGAGGTTACAATATAAATAGGGGTAAATTACTTCAATATTGCTTTTTTGCACTTTTTTAGTTGGCCGTAAAAACAAAAGGTTCACCACCATTATCTGTGCTAATTATTTTAAAATAGTGAATATAAAACTGACAACATTTGACGTGTGCAGTATAATACAACTAGTACAACTACCCAAAATATGAAAATAATTTATAAATGATAATCTCCCATTTGAAATTATAAAATAATATTTGTAACTTTTTAGGAACAACTTGCATATGTTAGCAAAATAATATGATCTCTTGTAGGTAGCTTTACAAGATATCTCTAATATAATGGGTCCATTATATATATATATATATATATATATATATATATATATATATATATTTGTTAAATAGAAAATGTACTAGAAAATAAAGACACTTGTTTCATGAGACAGGGACTTTGAAAAGTTCAAACATTGGTTTCATCACTTTAAATTTAGTTCATTCTTTTGAAAAAATTAGTTAATCATTGAACAAAGAGAATAAAAATTTAATAAATTAGACACAAATTAGCACAAACATTTTTCTGTGTAATATATACCGGTTTTTCATCACATGTGACGAATAAATCAATAATGAGTAAAATGTTTATAGTTTTACAGATTCAAAGTTAAGAAGATAATTTAAATATTTTGTAAAGCAATATGGTATATCTCTGTTTATGACAGATATTCTTCAAAATATTACATTAGCAAATTATGTACATTATTATGTTCACATATATATATATATTTCTAGTGTTATTTCTATATCCACATTATAATAATCTATAATTTATGTTGAAATGTTGGAGTTCTTGGATACCAAAATTTACGAAATGTGTTTAAAATAATTGTATAAATAAACTGATAATTTTAAAAGTTACAAAAATAAAATTAAATTCAGTGGAACTGTAAACGATAATTTATCTCAAATGATAATTATTTAAACTAATGGTAACACAGTAGAAACCTATTTCATGAAGATATATAATGCTGTTAAATGTCTGCTCTTTTTGGTTTATTCTGGTAATTGGATGTTTTATTGCATTGGTATATTCTAAGAATCATGTTGATAGTATCCAAGTCACTTATTTATATAATAATTAAATTACCTTTGGTTTCCGCCAGGTGACTTCTTTTTATATACACTTACCCGTTTCGAAGCGTACGCTCCATCTTCAGAGTTCTATTTTCTTCTTCACTCGGTTGAGGTCGTTATAGATTAAAATAACACATAAAAAAAACATACGGACACTACATATATATGGGCTTAGCCATGGGTTCACCACTTTCAGGTATTTTGTCTGATATCTATTTGAATCACTATGAAAATGAACACTTGCTGTCTGGTATGAATAAATTATCTAGCCAAATTATATCATATACCAGATACGTAGATGATACCTTTATAATTTTTAATGGCACATTCAGACAAATAGAACACCTAAAAAATTATATGAATGGCATAAACAAGCATATTCAATTCACAAGTGAAATAGAAGTCGGCAATAGGCTAAACTTTTTGGATATAACGATTGTTAAAGAGAAGGACAAATTCCGCTACAATATATATATATATATATATATATATATATATATATATATATATAGGAAACCCACAACCACTGTTACCACCATACATTTTGATTCACATCACCCTATATCTCAAAAAACAGCCGCATACAATAGTATGATACACAGATTGGTTACAATACTTTTAAATAGTGATGACTTTATTGAGGAACTTAATACCATCAAATATATAGCCACGGCCAATGGTTTTACAAGTCACATGATCGATAAATTATTAAGTAAAAAACAAAAGAAAATTAGACGACCACTTGAACATAAAGATAAGAAGACCTTCATAGCAAGTGAATACGGAAATATACTACAAGCAATATTATCAAAAAATTTTAAAAAACTCAATCTTACTATGGCATTTCGAACCCACAACAATATTAAGAAATTGCTCAGTCTTAAACATGACAAACATCTACAACTAGAAACAGGAATTTATAAACTGAAATGTGACCAATGCAATAAATTCTATATAGGCCAAACGGGAAGAGCTTTTCGCCAAAGGTTTAAAGAACATCTGCCAAAAAAGAATATTAACAGCAATAAGTCAAATTTTGCAAGACACCTCATTGACGAAAACCACTCCTATACAGATTTTGAAACCAACTTAGAACCACTACATATATGCAGAAAGGGGAAATATATGGACGCGGTTGAAGAATTTGAGATATATAAATAATTTAAGTATAACTCATACAACCTGTTGAACGACCAACTAAACTTCTCTTCCAACTCTCTCTCTCTCTCTCTCTCTCTCTCTCTCTCTCTCTCTCTCTCTCTCTCTCTCTCTCTCTCTCTCTCTCTCTCTCTCTCTCTCTCTCTCTCTCTCTCTCTCTCTCTCTCTCTCTCTCTCTCTCTCTCTCTCTCTCTCTCGCTCTCGCTCACTCAATTTGAATCAACCATTCTGCATATGCTATTAAAATATGTCAAAATTAAGGATTGTTCCCAATGCATTATTAATGTCGAAAATATTTTTGTTTCCATAAAGTTGGTATAATCTAGAACGATTAGTAATGCTCGTTTGTTCTTTTTCTTTAAATTTTTTTCTTCTTTTTATCAGTTCGCACATTTGTTTTTACTTCGATGGATTTAACCCTACTATAAAGTGTACGATATAAACTGAAAATGATAATATTCTTCCATTTTTTTATCTAAATGTGTTTAGAAAAAATAATCATTTATCGTTTAGTGTTTATAGAAAGCCTGTACATACACTGTCTAAAGAAAGCGATTTATGGTGCTGCAATTTTTAATGATTTTCAAAAAGAAACAATAAATAATATAATAAAGAAAGCGAAATTTTAAAATAATAAGGAATTGAGAAGTACTCTTATGGACAGTTAACCTTGATAACGGTGGGTAAAAACTGCATTTGCTCCTCCGTTGTAAAATATTGTAAATAAAAATCACTAAGAAAAGATGCAAATTGAAGGTAGCAATGTCAGCCGAGAATAATCTTTGTAAAATTTTGGGAAATCCAAAAGATAAAAATAAAGAACAAGATAAATCAGGATTTTTTTTTATAAATTGTGAAGTACGTCCGAAAAAATATATAGGCCAAACAAAACGAAATGTCTAGATAAGAGCAAAAGAACATTTTGCCCACTTCAAATATAACAGGCCTGATAAATCAGCCATGGCTAAACATTGTTTAGAGGAAAAACATTACAAAGTAGATAACTCTGTGTTGTTGAAAAATGTTACAAAATTAAACACAATATATACATGGGAAACTTTTTATATTAAAAAGTACCATAATATAAATTTTAATACTGAATTCGGCCCGATACAAAATTCTATATTTAAGTAATATAATGAAGTGTTAGATGTAAGATTAGTTATGAATATCGTTTTAGTTAGTGTTGACTGTAAGTTATTTAGATAGATGCAAGGCACTTGTTAACGCCTTAATATTAGAAAGTAGGTTTAGATCACGCCTCCTTTAGTTTTGTAAAAATACAAGAGTTGGCGCAGTGCTGGTTTAGTTATAGTTTTGTTATTGTAGCTCATGTATCATTGAGGATGGCGACTTTGTCGTTGAAACGCTTTTGATTGAATAAACGTAGTTTTTGTGAGATCTTGTGTTCGAGTTTTTGTTCTACATAATATTTTCTCACAAGTCAAACTCAATATTTATTTATGAAGGTAATTAAAAATTCCCTAGAACTGCATCTGACTGACGTTGCAAGCCAAGGAGAAATTATGAATATTTTACAAAGAGCAATGAACTTCATTGTAGAAAGCTGTTAATTTCAGGCTGCGTTCTGCTTAATGGAGCGTGTGTACTATACGGTGCTCTTGATTGTGACTCTTAAGACTAACCCAACTTTGAAAGTTATTAAGTTATACTAAATGTATAAAGTCTTAGAACAAGTTACCAAATATACAAAGGATAGATAACATTTATATAACATACTGCTTCTACTACATTTATTACTATTATGTTAGTTCAAAACATGCAGTAGGATCTCTTAGAGAGCACGATGATTATTCTTACTTTAACAATGAATGGAAGGAGCTGCGCGATATAATTACCGCGTTGCCCACTAAGTTAACATTAGAAATGAAAACGTTTATTGTTAACTACCATGGTAGATGTTAAAAAAAAGTTTTTCTATGTTACATGTGTGTGAGTATATACAAATTTTTATAATGATATTATTGAGGGTAAGAAGTGTATATATAATTTGTAATGTAATTATGAAGGTTAATATGAAAACATGTGTTGTGGTGTATCATTGCACGTAAGTAATTATGCTAATCAATGACTATTAAAAGAATACATAATAGTTTTATTGGGTGGATATTTTCGTTGTTCATAATTTTTAATAATTAAAAGTAGCAACAATGTATTCTACCAACAATACATATATTGATGCTTTGTTGCTAAGCATCATCATTCTCAATTTAGCATCCATAAATTCAAGTTGTATTTTACACGTGCTCATACAAATTTCAAAATTTACAATGAGTGAACCTAATGCTGCTGAAAATAATATCGTAACCGCAAGTAGTAAGCCCCGCTGGTGTTGTACTGGTCCGAAAAGGAAATACCGATGCCCCAGAAAGCGTAAAGCTGTAACGAAAAGATGTTGTCGTGGTGGTCAGCGATCTAAGGTTACTCTCTGCAATAGAAATTGGCGCAGAATTTCAGTTCATGCATTTATAAACTTCTTACGTCAGTTTCGAAAACCAAGAAGAAATATGCCTATATCTTGTCTTGTACGCGAAGCAAGGAAGAAATGGAAACGTATGAATAAGTGCGATCGCCGCAAGTACGAAATGATGGCCTGCAGAGCCAGAAAAAGGGGCTATCGAACATAAGTTTTGTCATTGCTACACACCACCGTGTTATTTTATATTGGGCAACTATTTATCTCATTGCTAATCTAATACACTATGAATAACTTGGAAATAATATTTGTATTCATATGATGTTACTACTTATAAATAAATTATTGTTTTCGTGTGAATTTTTATTTTGTAGAATATTTTTATTAATGTTATAAGGGCAAATAACTTAAATTCAATTGCTTAAGTATAAATACAATTGCTAAATTATATTGAAACGGGCCTAATATTGAGAGTTTTTGAACTAATGTGTTATTTTAAGTAAAAATTTTAGATTTATAAATGTCATACAGCCTGTGCAGCGAAACTGTTATTTTGACAATATTATGAACACAAGACAAACAGTCGAGTTAGTTTTATAAATAATTTTATTTATTTTCTAAATATTTTGAACTGGTTAATGATCCTCTTGCTTCTCAACGAAACTAACCCATGTCACTAAAATCTTGTATTTATGAAACAACATCCACTAGCTATGTACGTGTTAATGAGTTACAAGGAATCACTCCCAATTAGACATACCGTCGTCACAGGTTATGTAATGACCACATCTCTTATCCATACTCGTGTATACTATCAAACGAAATTTTTTTTTATGGTAACCTCCAATATTAAATAATTGCAAATTTGACCATGATGTAACCTCCACTAACATTACATCTGTATAATATTTTCGATTTACGGATACGTAATAGGAATGCTATTAAACAAAGATATGACCCATATTCTCCAATATAAATTAATTAAATCGTGTTCATTATGGGTACTATAATTTTGTATTACTCGAGTTTACAAACTATAATAAGAATCTGCTGCATGACAACAAAATCTATATAGATCACGTCATCCATGACGGATACATTCTATATAATCAATTGTAAAACCATTCATTTTATTAATTTTTGTAAATCGATTGCCTTATCTGTATCAACTATTTGTTTTTTAAGTAAAGATCAACCCACAAAGATGCCAGCTGATTTCTTAAACAATACAACTCAGTAGTAACGGTCGGCCAATGATACCTAAATCCATAGGAATTTGACTCATTGTAGCACTATCTCAGCTTAAAACATTGAAATATGAAAATGTATAACTACATACGAAGTTTATAGATTTGTTAAAAAAAATAACATAAAAATATATTTATTCCCGGAACTGTTAATTGACGTTATTTGTAGTTCATTATTATTTAAAGGTGGATCACTGAAAATAATTATTGATCCGTAACTTTTATTTATTTCTTGAAAAATAAATAAACGCAGAATTCCAAGAAATTTCTAGTTCAATATTATTTAAAAACGGTTCACTAAAAAACATTTTTGTTCAATTTTTTTAAATAATATATTCTTAGAATATATGCAAAGGCAGAATTGAACGAAAATTTCTAGTTCAATAATATTGAATGATGGATTACTGAAAGTAATGTTTGACCTATAACATTTTAATAATACATTCGTAGAAAATGTAAATTCTATCTAAACAATTTTTAAGTACAAACTAATGTCGACATGCAATAATTAGTTTTTTTTTTAAATTATAACAAGTTGTAAAAAGTTAGTTAGATACTATCACAATATATTTACAAAACAGATCACTCTTAGTAATTCAGCAAAGAGCTAATGATACAAAGACGTAAAGACATAATCGGTAATAAAAAGATTTATTTTTTACACATATTAGAAAGGTGTATTACACCTGATTAAAAGGTATAAACTAATAAAATATAATTTTTATATATTAGGTTTCAATAATAGTAAAGAAAATCTAACGGAATCGAAAAAAACTAATTCATTTATTACTTAGTGTTTATATCAATTCAACCTCTAACTTCATTACTGATTAAAAGTTAAAAGGTAATAAATTCACTTTTAGACAAAACAAACCTGTAATCTTGTATACTCTTATAGTTTCCTGATACAAATACAATTAATTCTCATATCTTTACTGAATAAATTTTCTAACCAATGTACCTTATGTACAGTAGCATGAATTCTTCGTCTACACAAACCACAGTCCTTGAAGTCCACAAACTCTGGAGGCTAGCAAAAATGCGTCCTCTACTTGCGAATGTCAACAAATTATACATGCAGTTAACTATACATACTACATTTAACATATATACATAAAATGTTAACTATGACCACCATCTCACCAAAATGCAGGTTTACAAGTTGTGGTATTAGAGATAGATGAAACATTAAAAATTGTACTGATAGAATCGTATTGAAAAAAATATATTTTGTTTTTAAAATTAAATTTAGGTGAATTATAAGATCTAATAACAAAATCAACCAAACCGCGAGTATTATTTATTTTGATATGTGAATATCACAATAAGAATGTTAAATCGATAATTATTTTTAATATATGAGGATTTTAAAGACATATTGTAGTGCATAAAAAATAGATATAATTGTATGATTTTCTGGATATTAAGTCAATACAAGGCACAACGAAAATATCATGATTTTAATCCTTCAGTACATTTCAACGGCGATTTTACCACATTATTTAGCTTTTTGTAAAACAACTTCTTTAGTTCTACTTGAATGTTTTCAATATTAAAGGAAAAACCAACTCTTTTATTTCAGTTTTGCAACTATCTGCAGAAATGGTAAACAAATATATTCTCATCTAAATATATTAACAAGTTCATAACGGAAAAAAGTATCGTTAGGGATTCTGGGACTGTTTGGCTAATGGAACATTAAATATGGTGATAAAGCTTTTCAAACATTAGTTTATTCAATTTGTAGCTTCCCTGAATATAACTTCGTTTTGTTTTTTGTATTTGTGTTAATTATAAAAGTATAAATTACGGTATATTTTAAAAGTACTTGTCTGGAGATAGGTTGCAGTAATAACAAAATAGTTTCCTTACACTATATCTTCACTATACATGTGACACTTAATGAAAATTATTCTATTTAAAGCCTTGTTTGCAATTAGAGGAACTTTAGCAGAAATATGATCAGAAAGTCACGATTCTCTATCTTTAATTTGATTTTCAAGATTATTAAAAATGTGTGGTAGTGTAATTATCATTTTCCAGCAAATAAAAGTTTTAGATTGTTTATGTAAGTAACTATAAACATGAGAACAATATAATTATGTAATTTTAAAAGTTAGAGTTAAATTGAGTAGTATATTTTTTAATTTAACTGGTTTTGGGGTTCGTTAAACACGAATATGACATCAACATTTTTTCAATTCGAGCCGGCTCTATAGAAAATAATGAGAAGACAAATACATAGATATGTAGCACGTTCTGATACGTTATCGCAAATATATTAAAAAAATTATATTAAATGAATTGATATACTACCAACGACAAGATCTGCTTGTGTTATCCGTCTATATTATTTTAAAAAGTTGAATATATTATTTAATACCTGGCATGTATTTTTTACTAGTGTATCTCGTTTTAAGTTGCTATTTTGATACTTTTTAAAAATGATGTGAGTAACGTTACGAATTTTGGTATACTACTAAAAAAATCATAAGTTTCCGGTACTAAAAACAAAATACTTATGAAAACTCAAAATTCACTGCAAGAGTATAAATTACGCAGGTTAACTTGTATACCAAGTTTGTGTTATTAGTTCTAAAATTGATGAACGTAGGAACGGTAAATCCATTTATTATTTCAGTAGCGATTTAAAAGTACATGTATTAACCAAATGAAGCTCAATATAACCACTTGTAACTGGGTATGCAAGTTATTATGTATTTTAGTAACAAGTACGGAGTATTTTAAGTGGATACCAATGAAATCGTTGTGAACGGATCAAGTATTAAATCCATCCATGTTACCGGTTCTACGGTCTAAATATTAAGTTAAAACACTACAAATCAGTATAATAGCAAAACACATAATAACTAACGTGAATACCAAGTTTAAATCCTATGTCTCTGTAATACGTTATTGAAACTAGTGCCTCTAACATGCATAAAAGACGATGCATATTAAAGTGCGAATAGGGCCATGTTGGTTCAACGTTCGTAGTTGTTTTAATTTTTCGGCTCACATACGTCACAAGAATAACAACCTTAAAAGTTTTAAAATAATATAATAATATTTATATAAAAATATAATGCGAAACATTTTTATGGCAATGGCAACTGATATTATTTTTTGTTAGTATAGGTTTCTGAAAAATGGGTGTGCAAGAATGTTAGTGTAACCTTTTTACACGGTTTATTTAGTACGATTACACACTACATACTTGTATATTTCAAATTGTATTAATAATCATTCAGTTTATACCTTTATATTTACAACTACAATTAATATTAACCTTTCTACTTGGTAAAAACACAGATTATAAAATAAAATTTTCTTTTACAATTTAATTTCATTAAATTCGTCTGAAATTTTACTACGATCACGGAATAAATCCTGTTCGTTTCATTCTAAGGGCAGGATTTAATGGACCTGTAAAGATTAATTTTTCTCAGGAATGTAACGAATAGAGATTCTTGAAAACTAAAAGATGTAAGTTTCCCTTCATTTGAAAAGACCGTCCGCGTAGTAATCTAAAGTTATATGAAACATATCTTTCTTTAAGACCACCTCGTTTTATTTTTGTAACATTAATTACAACTCATATCCTGTAACATTTTATCTCTTATCTAATTTCAAGGGCTGTTTAAGAAATTTATGTTTTCAAAGTGACATTCGGTGGCTGACTTAGGTTAATTAAAGTTTCAAAATATTAAATTTTAAAATGTCACCCTTGGTACGACGTATTTAAAGAAGTATGCTAAGGTAATACCTACTGCAAGTTAGAAATATATGTTTCAAAATTAAAATATATATTTAACACAATGTTTTAAAACAAATGTTACTTAACTAATTTCATTCATTCATCGAACATTCCTTATATTAATTTATTTATTACAATTTGGTTCTTTAATTTCTAATTTCCTATTCCAAGAATATTCAAGGCCTTTTGTCTGTCTTTTCCTTGAATATTTACACAATAAATTTATATCAATCTTAACTCAATTTGGTATTCTTTTATGAAACGATTCTAAAAATTATAATATGAATTTACTTTGTTTTTAACATTTAACTTTTACTTGATTAGACAAATAATTAACTTCTTTTTTAGATTTTTATAATTTCCTTTACCAATTGATTTTCTTTAATATTTAAATTATTATTTTTATAGGCTAGCTCAGTTTTAAATTTATTTAACAAAACACAATCTCTTATCTCGGTTCAATAGGGTCTTTTAATGGCTCAATTAAAGTGAAATTTTTATGATGAATTTAAAGAATAATTAACAATTTTTGTACTTATCAAATGTTGATCCCTTCAATCGGTCGATTTGCACATTTCACTACACAAACACTATAATTGACTCTTTTAAATCACCACACAGCTCGACGCACTTTATTCTTTTATTAATCCCTTTTTCTGGCGCTCTCGATTGATTCTATTTCCAGCTTCCTTCTCTGCGATGAATGGTAACACCTTGGCTCCGATCGATCGAACTCCTTTTATTTATCTGGCTTAAAACTCCACAAAACTTCTAATATTCAATTTTACTGTTTAACTATTTCTTTATTTTACTTTACTTTAATCACAATTACTCTACTTTTAAGATTAACTCAGAGGCGTCTTGTCTCTTTCGTCAACGTTGCTCAAACTTTCTGTTCCCAGAACGTTCCTTCTCGACTCTTCTTTCAAGACCCCTTTTCTTTTCGAAACCTGGTCCCTGCAGAACTCTTTCCCTCCTTCGGAACACGAGTTTCGCGCCCTGTTTGCTGATTCGTTTAAATTTCTCCAACTTTCTTAACATATGTGTTTTTCGCTTCTTAGTGGTCGTTTCAAATCTGCCCGTTGTTTTTTTTTTTTAAGCGTGGGATCGTATTCGATTGGTCGACCTATTTTCTTCTTTCCGTTTTTTGTGTTTTTGGAGCACCGTTAGAACTTTCTACTTGGTGTACCGTTATGACGCTGGCTTTCCCTTCGATCTCTCTTTTTTTTATAAAACATCTGCGTTCCCCTAAAGATCCCGTTATCGACGTTTTTTTTTTCCAATGTAGCCCATGTGTTTCTCCAAGGTTAGAGAAATCCTTCTTCTATTGTAATGACACGTACAATTTTAACTTCAGCTGACAGCTGTCGCTTCCCTTTATCATTTAATATTTGTTTTTTCCATATTTATTATTATTCCATTTTAATTTAGTATTTCAAGGGTTATTTTAATTATTTAGTATTAGATGCCATATGTTATCAATTGTTTATATAAGTGATATCATGATATCGTTACATTGTCCACAGATAATTTTTTTTTTGTATGGCTAAGAAATAACTTTTATTCTTTGCCCATTGAATTTTGAACTAATTGTTGGTAAGAGAGCCTTTCCTTACAATGGCTTTGTCCACTGTGGTTACCCACAGCACTATACAATAGACCTTTTTTTCTTTGTTTCCTTGTGGCGGACCCTTGACCATTTGTTTGGGTCATAAATCCTTTCCCTTTCCCTGTTTATATTTATTTCCTAAGTTTATTATTCCTTTCATATATTTAACCTAACATTTCTTAACTATGATATTTTTTAATCAACCTACAATTAAATATTCCTCTAATTTTATCCTTATTGATGTAAACTAATCTATATGTCGTATTTCCTATCTTATTTCTAATTTATGTACGGTCCCTCGTACAACTCACAAAACTTGCGATACCTCTTCATAATAAGTTTTGAAGGTATGCAGGCTCGTACTAACACCTGTTCTCCTACTTCGTATTCTGTGGGTGGGTGCTGCTCGTTAAATTTTCTTTCATATTTTTCGCGTTTATTTTTAATTCTTAGGTAGATTTCCGAGTCGCTGGTAATCGGCTCTCGCTGATCATCCGGTTTAATTAGATACTTGGTCCAACTGCGTATCGGCTTCCGCTTATATTGGGCCTCTACGGTAGTTGTTTCTATGGTGTCATGGTAGGATTCGTTGATGCATGTTTCTATAATTTCTATTATTTTCCCCCAGTAATGATGTCTGTCCTTTAGTAAGATTCTACAAAATTGCCCTATTTGTCTCATTATTCTTTCGGCCATATTCCCTTGTGGATTTCTTATTGCGACTGTTCTTTTCTTTATCACTAACTTAGTTAATCCTATTTCCCATTTTGATGAAGTAAATTGTGTTCCATTGTCAGATAAAATGTATTTCGCTGCTTTAACCTCTGGCATGTATTTTTCCACCTGTTTTAGTGTTGTGTTTGTGGTTGTGTTCCTAACTTTATATAATTTAGTGTATTTTGTGAAGGCGTCGAACATTACGAAAATGTACTTGCATCCGCCTGTTGATTTAGGTAATGGTCCGTAGTAATCCACGCAGACTAATTCTCCTACCCCTTTTGGTATTACAGGTAACAGTTCGGCGTTACGGTGTTTTATATCAAATTTACACTTTTGACATTTATGGCACTTAATTAATTCGTCCCTGATACATTTTGCAATATGGTCCCCCGTAAAATCTTCTTTGAATATTTTGTAACATTTATTTATCCCGATATGCCCATACATTTCGTGTATTTCTTTTGTCAATATATTCACATATTCATGTGGTACCAATAATTTCCAAATTTCCCTTTCTTTCCTAAATAATTTGTTCTGACTTATTTGATAGTGTTCTTTAAATTTTGGATTGTTATTATTTAAATTTTTGATTATTTTCTGACAATTTTGATCCCTTGTTTGTATTATTTCAAAATTTCTTAACCTTTTTCCTATTTCTAATTTAAATCCTTTTGCTAACATTAATATTTCAACCAGTATTTCGTAGCTTGTTTCTCTTACGTCCGCGTTATCCTCTGGAAATCTACTTAAGGTGTCTGCTACAATGTTCTCCTTTCCTTTACAATGTTTAATTTGAATATTGTATTCTTGAATGAGCAATATCCATCTAGTCATTCGTGCATTTAATAGTCTACAATGGTTCATAAATGTAATGGCCTTATTATCAGTTATGACGGTTAATCTCTTCCCTAATACAAAATTTCTAAATTTCTTTAAACATATGACTACGCTATATAATTCTTTTTCTGCTGTGCTGTAAAATCTCTCCGCTCCTTTGAAAGTCCGGCTGGTGTATCCTATTACGGCGATCTCCTGATCATCCCCAATCTGATACAACTGTCCTCCAGCTGCGATTTCCGATGCATACGTTTCTAAATAAAACATTTTATTTTTCTCTGGGTGTCGTATGGTTACCACCTCTTCAAATTCCTGTTTAACCTTTTGAAAACTATTGTCTATCTCGCTGGTCCATTTAAATTTTGCGCCTTTCTTCAATAACTCTTGTAAAGGTGCTGTAACTAGTGCATATTGTTTTGAAAATCTATGGTAAAAGTTTGTAAGACCTAAGAATCCCTTAAGTTGCCTTGCGGTTTTCGGTCGTGGAAAATTCCTAATAGCGGTCATTTTATTTTCTTGTGGTTTTATTCCCTGTGTTGTTAGTAAAAAGCATAAATATTATATTTCTTGTCTGCAGAAAATTGACTTTTTAAGATTGTAACATCCTAATTCCATAACCAAATCTGCAAATAAATCTCATTCACTCGTCTTCCATAAATTCAACTTCCGTCCCTTGACAGATGCTGGCACCTGGCGACCTTCTCCAAAACTAAGCATCGCATGACATGCACGCGCAAAGTCCATCCGCTGGTCAGGCTATCGGATCTAAAACTCTAGTCTAGTCTACCTGTAATTATTCGCCATGTGAACGTCTTTTCATAGCTCCGTGAGACACATTCCTTCTTGTCTCAAAACTTACAACCTTCTCGTCTCAAAATTTACTACATCCTCGTCTCAATATGTTAGTCTACAGTTTTGTGCGCTCAAGTGTTCTAAAATGTTAAATAAATTTTTATTTTCACGGCACAAGATCACGTGCTCCGCGACAGGATTTTCCAGGTATTTCAAATTTACAGATTTTGTCATATCATAAATTTTATTAATGTTTTAAAATAATTTGTTAATTATCATGTATTCTTTAAAATATGTATTTCATGTTTTATTTAATATTCTATGTTCTTTTTGAAACTGAATGATTATAAAAGTTTTCATTTCTTAAAACATACTTTACAAAACCTTGCAAAGGCACATTTTAAGTTTTGAACAATTATGTGAAATTGGTGCAAACTAATGTTGAACATTAAACAATCAGAATATCTTATTGAACATGTCAAATATAAAATAACTAGAGAAATCTCTTCTAAAACAGAAAATTTCGTTTTACAAACTTTTGCAGATTTTGCAAGTCTTATACAAGTTTTGTTTTAAACTAAACGAAATATATATAAATAGCTTTATAGTCATCTAAGAAGCTTTTAATTATAATCTTAACGAAGTTCTGTGATGCAATCAATTTACTTTAATTTTGACAAATAACCAGATATTTTCTTCAATAAAGAACATTAATGCTACAACATGTCTGATTTTGCACAGACGCTAAAAAACGTGTTTTTTTTGCCTTAGCTAATACGCTGGTTGGAGAAACCTAGCAATTCTTGTATCACATTGCATAGACCAGCGAAAGATCTTAACATGTTTCTACCTGTTTGCAAAACACGTTTTGTTTAATATATCTACAGAGTTTCAAGTGCACAAAAGTGATGTTTTTTTTTTTAAAAAACTGACTTTGCAGAACCTTGACTAAACTTACATTGTACATGTGTCTAAATTGCTTCAGCGAATATGTTTTTCTTAAAACTATCTTTTAGATGTAGACTTGTGTAGTTATTTATAAATTATATAACAAATCATTGGGTGGTGACTGCATGCAAACTTTCGGTCCTAACAACCTCCAAGAGGTTATTTTCTAAATTAACATAATTGACGTCAATTTAAAAATTTCAATATCCAAAATTTATATATATATATATATATTTTTTTTCTATAAACTTCTCATTTTATAATAAATTCTTGTATTTAAAATATATAAACTTATTGGCCAATATAGCATTTAAGAAATTTATCAAACCAGTAATATTATGTAACTTTAGTCTAGTGATGAACCTGTTTACAATAGATATGAATTTTTCGTATTTAAAACATCAAACTCATTTATAAATCTTTACTTTGTTAAATTCTGTAACTGTTTTAAAAAAAAAAAACTATCATCTCATAAAGTAAAAAAGGGGGGGATAAATATCAGTATCTTTTCATCTTTTTTTTATTCTAATTTTACATTAAGGGCGTATAATCTTTTTTTTTTTGGATTAATTATAATCCTGTTAATTATTAAGCTGTGCTCATTGTTTTTTTTTTTTATTGTTAAATTTTGTAACTATATATATAAACTAAAAAGGGGGGGGGATAAATTTTTAGAATCTGTTGATTAATTTTTTTTATTTAAATTATTATATGTTACATTAAGGGCGTATAACTTTTACTAATTATGATCTTGTTAATCATAAGCTTTTTTTTACTGATGATTTGTGTCAGGATGTCTTTCTAAGTTGTAAATGACAAAATCTGAACCATCGAAAATTCTTTCTGTTTAAATAAACTTGAGCCTTGTTAATTACTAAATTTGTCTTTGTCTTTTTTTATTTTTTTATTTTCAAACATTGTTACCATTTGGTTCCGCCTTTCTTAAATTTAAGTCCCCTGGTAACAAGATTAACGGTTAAATTTGCTTTCTGAAATACTTCTAATATTGCTTCTATCTGTTTTAAATGTTATGTCCAATTTTCCGCTAAACACAAACAATCATCGACGTATAAAGTAAGAAAATTTTTCACCTGTTCGGTTAATATGGAGTTTAGTCCCCTTGTAAGACTGGCTAAACTGGTGCTTAATCCGAATGGCACTGTTTTATATCGGTAACATAGTCCTTTTGTAGGAAAGCGGTGTAGTCTCTGCTTTCTACGTGAAGAGGTATCTGCCAAAAACTGCTAGTTAGATCAAAACTACTCATCCATTTTTTTTTCAATAGTTAAAAGCTCTTGAATCGGTTGCGACCAATCGTAATCCGGAACTGTCCTTGCATTTATTACTCTAGCGTCTAAGCATATCCTCACACTTCCATCTTTTTTACACACCGGGACGATAGGGTTAATATATGGGCTGTTGCATCTCTCGATAATTCCGTAATCCAACATCCTTTTTATTTCGAGGTCAACACTCTCCCTGAACTTTAACGCAATCGGTCAACTTCTCTGTCAGTATGGACTTTTGTCTGTGATTTTTAATTTGTGTTGATATGTACTTATTAAACCTGGCTTCTTACAAAATACGCCTTTATATTTTATTAAAATTTTACTTAATTCTTCCCTTTGATCTGCCGAAATATGCCCTAACTCATTTATTTTTCTATAATTTCCTCTTGATTAGTTATGTAAATTAGTATTGCCATGTGTTGTATTTTAAATTTATTTTTGAATTTTTCTTCTTGGTCCTCAAACATAATTTCCCTTTTAATTACACCATTATTTTCATTTCAGTATTTAACTCTCGGGCTGTCCAGGAACTATCTAAAGGTCACTGATTGCAACGATCTGTCCTCAGACCACACACCTGTAATCTTGAACCTGAGTCAAACTGTTATCTATAATGAAGTACCTCCTAGATTATGTACTAACAAAACAAACTGGTATGGGTTTAGAACGAGGCTTGAGAGTCTCTCAAATCTTAAAGTACCACTTCAAACACCTGATCAGCTGGAAGATGAAGTAGACCAGTTCATCAGAAGTGTGCATAGATCGGCATGGGAAAATACACCTCAATACGATGAGATTAGACATAACACGGGTAACCTTCCAATGGACATACGTGAGATGGTAATTGAAAAGAGAAAAGCCAGAAAAAAGTGGCAACTAAGTCGCTCTCCTGAGGATAAAAATTTATTAAATAGACTCAGTAACAGGCTAAAAGAAAAGATTCGGGATGCTAAAAATGTTTCTATTTCTACTTATCTTCAAGGCTTGACAGCAGAGAAAGATACAGACTATTCTCTATGGAAAGCTGCAAAAAGTGTCAAGAGACCCATGAGACAAACACCCCCCTTAAGAAGATGTAACAACGAATGGGCTAGAAATGACAGAGAAAAATCGGAAATATTTGCGAAGTATTTGGAAGAAACTTTTCAGCCATTCCC
This sequence comes from Aphrophora alni, assembly GCA_963513935.1. Classification (NCBI taxonomy): domain Eukaryota; kingdom Metazoa; phylum Arthropoda; class Insecta; order Hemiptera; family Aphrophoridae; genus Aphrophora; species Aphrophora alni. The sequence continues at coordinate 113,290,062 of OY740768.1, read as the reverse complement.
GAATCAAGGTGTTGATTTGAATTTTGTATATGATCACAGAAATGACGAAATAACAATTAAGCCTGCATCCTTAAAAGAACTTAGTGAAGTTATCTCGAAATTAAATATTAAAAAGGCTCCTGGATATGACATAATTACGGGACAAGTATTAAAACAACTACCGAAAACAGCTACTCTTAAATTGCTGTTTCTTATAAATGCTTCTTTCAGGTTACAATATGTACCAAGGCAATGGAAAGTAGCCGAGGTTATTATGATTCATAAGGATGGTAAAGACCCAACCGATAAGAGCTCTTACAGGCCTATTTCGTTATTGCCAATAATATCTAAGATATTTGAAAAGTTGCTGCTTAAACGTCTACAACCAATAATAGAGGAAAAAGGATTGATTCCTAATCACCAGTTTGGTTTCAGAAATAAACATTCTACAATTGACCAGATACATAGAATAACAAATATTATTGAGGCTGCATTGGAAAACAGGAAAATATGCTCAAGTGTCTTCCTCGATGTATCACAAGCCTTCGATAAGGTGTGGCATGAGGGTTTGATATACAAACTCCAAAAAGACTTCCCAATTTGGGTGTCCAAGATCTTGACATCTTATCTGACAGACAGACTCTTTAGGGTTAAACATGGAAACGAATACTCGGAATTTAAAGAGATCTCTGCAGGAGTACCTCAGGGAAGTGTCCTTGGACCTACCCTGTACTTGCTCTTCACAAGGGACTTACCACAGGGGAAGGAAACAACAACAGCTACTTTCGCCGATGATACATGTATTATGGCATCAGCGGATACAATAGAGGAATCAACCATGAAACTACAAGATACCGTAGACAGGGTTAGTGCTTGGACGAAGAAATGGCGCATGAAATTGAATGAGACTAAGTCAACTCAAGGTAATTTTACAAATAAAAAAATCAATTCAATGCCTATTTTTCTTAATTCTAGGATAGTACCATGTCGAAATGAAGTAAAGTATCTTGGTATGATATTGGATACTAGACTAAATTGGAAGACACATATAAAAAAAAAGAAATTGGAGCTTGACCTTAAATATAGGAAAATGTATTGGCTACTTGGCCGAAGATCCGAATTAGATACCTGCAATAAGCTATTGTTGTATAAGCAAATTCTAAGACCTGTGTGGACATACGGGATACAGTTGTGGGGTTGCACTAAAAAGACCAACATTCAAGCTATACAAACATTCCAGAATAAGGTTTTGCGAGCAGCTATTGGTGCTCCATGGTACATCAGGAATGATAATATCCATAGAGATCTTCGTATGGAAACTGTCGAAGAAGTAATCAGGACTACTGCAGTTAGACACGCTAGGAGACTATGGAGTCATGTCAACTCCGAGATGCTAGAACTAAATAGTAGTGATGTTGTGAGGAGGCTTAAACGAAGAAAGCCTTTGGACCTGGTAATGTGATCGTTTATTCAGTGGAATAGATTGTTTTGTTTAACGTTATTATATTGAAATGAATACTACTAGATAAGGTCATAAAAACTTAGTTGTAGTTGTAAATAAATAAAAAAAAAATAAAAAAAGTATTTAACTCTAATTTATTACTGATGAAATCTACGACGGCCTTATTCTTTACTAAAAAGTCTAATCCTAAAATGCAGTCCCTAATTAAACCTGGTACAATTATAAAATTAATATCTATCAGGAACTCTCCCACCTTTGTTTCAATAATGATTTGTTTCTTTATATTCTTAGAACGTAGGCCGGTAGCTCCAGCGACTGGTAATTCTTCAAACTGCCCCATTATTTCTTTATTTTCAAAATAATATCGCTCCGACAAGGAATTAAATTCGCAACCTGTATCTATCAGTGCTTGTAAATTTTTGTTATTGACTTTTATTTTTATTTCTGCCCATTTTATTAATTTTTATTTATTATACCGGGGTCATCACTTTCTTCTAAATAATCCTTTAAAAGTCTGTAAACAAAGTGTTCATAACGCTTTTGTTCTGTACTTTCCCTTGTCAGTCCGTGCCTACGCCTCCTTTTAACCTTCATTCTTCCCTTCTGTTCGAGACTTGCTCTTTGAAATCTCGCCTGTCTTGACTGTTAGGGTCATTGCTCGTACCTGCATTGTTTTGACTTCTCCCTTCAAAAGGTTTACGACCTTGTTCTCGCCATGGTGTCCCTCTGTCGTAATGTTGCCTACCCCAATTATTCGGTCTATTATTACTGTAGTTTTCCCTTTCTGGATAAATCCTTCTATTTACGTTTGTCCAAGCCCTTTCATAAATTGTTCTATCTTCGCATGTTCAAACTCCATTAATAGTTTGATAAAGTCTGTTTTCTTCTTAATTCCCCTCGTGATGACGGTGATTAATATATTCGGGTGGGAATGCTTTCCTGATTTGTATACTAATTGGTCTTCCGTTAGTGGTGGGCTCAACTCCGAACACTGCAACATTAGGGTTTCTACATATGAAATCGCTTTCTCTCCCATTCTACCCCGAAATTTCCCAAACTTAAAATGGTCCCTAATTTTGGCTTGGATAATTTCACTGAAATATTTTTCTCTAAACAACTCTTCGAATTCCTTCAAATTTTGTACACTCCTTCTATGTAATTGCCACCATATGTACGCCTCGTCCTATAAATACCGGTCTGCCATTCATGCTATTCCAAATTACACTCTCGCTGATTTCTTTCATGACGTTTAGGAATTGCATTGGGAATCGCTCCTTTCCCGAGAAACTAACATTTCTAAACTCTGGCTCATTAATATATCCTTTCCATGAATTTCTTACTGTTTTTAATTTTCTATCTAACTCAATTAATTTCTTCGCGACCTCATCCGTCTTCTTCGCATTTTCCTTAATTTTCGCGTTGTTAATTTCGTTATTTGGCATACATATTTCCCCGATTTCTTCATCCTTCCCCGCGAGTTCTTCTAACCGAGCGTTGACGACGATTCCACGGTTTTCGAGTTCTTGTACGCGAACCTCCGTTTCCGCACGATATTCCCTGACACGATTGCCGATTTCTTCTTCCGTCTTCTTTAATTTCTCTTCGACGCCCGTCCGAATTTCCGCGACTTGTGTCTCGACCATCTCTACTCGACTGATGATTCTGTCAAAATGCTCATTTATTCTCCTGGTTATTTTTTCCTTTACTGCGGTTAGACTAGCCTACTCTTAATTTCTCCAAAATTCTTGTCCATCGTTTTCTCGGATTTTTCCCGTTTTTCTTCCATAGTTTTTAGAAAAGCTAGCAAACTTGCCATATTCGCGTCTCCTGACGTTGTGGCTACCCCTACATTTCCATCTACTGTCCCCGCCTGTGAATCTATGCTACTTTCAATATCTGGCCCTCTATTCTGGTCTAATGAATCTAATTGGTCCTCTTCCTGACTAAAATTTAAATTCTCGCTTTCTAACCCCATTTGATTGTAAACTTCACTTTTATTTGCCATTTTAAAGTCTAATTCCCTTTTCTTACTTCGTGTTAACATAAAATAATCCCACCCTTATTCTATAAATCTGACACACAATTTTCACTGCAACAATATTATATTCCTTATTCTACACAATCTTATAATTACCAATTAATATTTCAACTTTATTTGAGCCACGCGGTTGGTCGCCAATATATATATATATATATATAATATTATTGTTTAAAGCATACAATATTTCTACTGAACAAGCACTAAAGTTCAAGAATACGAGTTTCGCTTAGCTTTTCAAAAAAAATCCTCTTGAAATAAAATGTTCAGATGTTTTATGACTATCTGAAATTCAGATTCCAAGCAGACATAAGAAATGCTGTAAAATTCCAATACGCATTTAGATTCACGTCTTCTGACTCAAGATTGGTACAATCTCGCTTTTTATTTTATGTCTAGACAGTGTATGGAAAACAGTATTATCTCAGTTTATATCAGACATGTATTAACTTTTTCAGTGTAATTAAAAAAGTGTACGTTACTACCTAAGCTGAAAAAATACTGTTTTGTGCAAAGCACACATACTTGACTATTTAAAAAAAATGTTTTAATTTACAAGGGCAATAAAATGACTTTAAATAATGTAGTTAATAATCCCATACATATTTCGGAATATCGACAAATTCTCCTCTAGTAAAATTTACTTCAACCTTCCTCCAGCTGCTCATTCTATATTCCACTTTACACTCCGTCTTCTTTCATTTTTGCATATATCCATCTCGGAATTTGTCGTTTATAAATATTTTAACTATATCTCTTTCTATTTGTCTTTGTAACATGTTCTTTTGACTTGTTGCTGATGTCTGTACCTCTAACTAGCAGTTGACCTCAGGTCTCTTCATCCTCTAACTTATTTTAATCATCTTCATTCTCTTGCGAAAATATATGACAGCAACTCTGTCCTGCGTCTATCAAGGTGTGTACATATCGAAGGAAGATCCGACTAACTATTAATGATCTGTATTAGGATGTTGATAGAAAAATAATTTGCTTGTATGTGTCCACAATTACAAAACAAAAGAATGTTAAAATAGCATTTCATGAACATTTTATTAACTTTTATTAAATACTTATAATTTATCTGAATAAATGTTACACTTTGAAAGTAATATGTAAGCTTAATGATATTGAAATGGGATTTACTTTACATAATATAATGACCTGAATAACTCAAATAGTTATTTACATGTAAGTTTGGAAGTCATTTACATCCTATATGCTCAGGAGAATAATTAAGCAAAGTTATATTATATTTATAATTTTTTTTTGTGGGGAAATTTAGATGTATAAAATACCTTATTACTGTCGTTCCATCTCTCCTCTTCTATATTTTCATTAAAGCGCTGTTCGCTTCTTTAGTTGTAGCACACTTAAAAACAACACTTAGAATAATCGAAACACAATCCAAATAATGAAATTATCCGAGCCTTACTATTCGTTGTAAGTTTAATAAAATTGATCGGGTGTTGCCACCATATCGTGGACGCAATCCTTCCCATCGAAGACATGACTTAACCAACAAAGAAAAAAGTATCTGTTGATTTTATTATGGGTTTTGTGTATATTCAGTGTTGTTATTTGTTCTATTTAAGTGTTGCGTCTGCGATGAAACAGCAATGGAATTAGATATAAGAAAGAAGAATTGCAGCGACAGTAATAACATATTTATATATAAATTATCTGCAATTATTCAAGAAGCAAAAGAATTTATAATTTAAACATTTTTCTAATAAATATTATATAAAATGTTATATTTAGAGCGATTTTCCATGTTTAGAATTTTTCATAATGTTAATTTATTTCATAGAGTTCCAATGTAATCGGACTCTCATAAATTAAACCGTAACGGACTTACAAGTCGGATGTTATCGTCATAATTAAATAAAAACCACCGTTGATTTATTACTTACTCTCCACCTAAAGTTTTGGATATCTGCCATATTACAGAAATATCGTTGAAAGGATATTGAACTAATGTACAACAACAAATCAAATATTCATCAAATATTGTAAGTTTATCAAGTAAGTGAATTTTAATTTTCTTACGGGTCATTAATAGTTGAAAAACATTCTAGAAAGTACTAGGCCTATATATCTGCTACAGAAACTGTATGAGATATATACTAACCTTTTCTTAAAACACATCAAAATTTATTTTTAAAATCAGCACAAACTAATTAAAAAAACTATTTTTATAAATTTATATTTTAATTAAAACGTATGAATTTTCTAACATAATTTTATTGACCTAACGAAGAAAACTATGTGTTCATTTAATTATGGGTTTTGAGTTTCCTATATGTTCAATGTTGCTATACGTATTGAGTATTGAGACCTGAAGGAAGTCATAGCGTTCGTCTAAACACCGCTGTTGTGAAAATATACGGAAGAGGAACAACGACAATAATAGGGTATTTATACATAAAAAACCTAAATTTCAGGCAGCTAAATAATATGCAACATATATACTTTTTATAAATATTATATAATAAATATCATATTTAGAGTCATATAATATGTTTAGTATTTATGTTGTTGAGACGTATGAAACAAAACAACAACAAAATACCTTGAGACCCATTACTAACATTTATAATAGAAAATAATTAAACCTTTAAAGTTATTTGGTTCTTGGAATATTTAAGGATAAAAATATCAAAGACTGACAGACAGAGACAAAGATGTATACGATTATGAAAATCATTTAAATTAGTACCAAGTTTATAAAACATCAATATGTATTGTTTAATTTTGTAATGATTTGTTAGAACCTCAGAAATTGTTCATAACAATTTATTTCACAAGTTAAATAACATAGTTATAACACTTACTTCTATCACTTGAAACCACTTATTGTATTAATGCGTCAAGTATACTAATTCACAAGAAAAAATGCTGTAATAAAAATTTAGTAAAAACAAAATATTACCGACGTACCAAATGTAAACATAATTTAAAACAACAATATAAAACTTAGGTCTATATAAAAAATAATGGTAAAATTTGAAAAAGAAGAGTAAAATAAAATTACTGCGGCTTCATCTCACTAATGGACACGTCTAACTTTAAATCAAAATATATTATTATATTGAACATTCCTACGTGTTTTAATTTACTTTTTAATTTACTATCAGTTTGAAAAATAGATTTAATTATATTTCATCTTTAATTAAACGGGTTCTGTCAATTCCACAAAGACAACCATCAAGTTATTTGTTTATAAATTTAAAACTGGTTATTTAAATTGCAGTCAGTCAGAAAACTAAGCGTAGCTTAATTAATAAAAACTAAATGATATTTTATATATACGGTTTCCAACCACCATGTTGTAACGCATCATATTATTTACGAATGTAACTTTTAAAACTAAGCATAAACTCATCGAAGAATAGTAACCTAAATATTATAAATAGGATTGGACTAAAACTATGATAATACCCTTCAAATTGTTAACATAATTGTTACTTCGACAATGGAATTTTACTTATACAACTTACGTAAATATTATAAAGAATGTTAGCGCCACGATGGAACCTATAACATTGTTTATAAATATAGCATAATTATTTAACTTACTATTTCCTTAAAATATAACCATAAATGTATTGAATAAAACTTACGTAAATATTATAAACAGAGTTATGAAAACACCATGATGGCACTCATCAAGTAATTTATGAACATATATTAGTTAATTTGCATTACAGTTACAATGAAAAATAAGCATAGATTCATCGAAAACACTAACCTAAATAATATAAAGGGTTGGGTTAGCACGATAATGACACACATAAACTTGTTTATGAATATAACAGAGATAATTTAAACTGTAGTCAGTTGCAAAACTAAGAACTTCATAAAATAACATTAACCCATTTATAATTAATTGTATTGGGTAAATAAAAGATGCGAAAATCATTAATTCGTTTTAATATTACAAGAGAGGTTATTTGAATAAAGAAAGGTGCTACGAATGGACAGACAATAATAAAAGAAAACTATTTTAACCGTGTTGAGGAAACGCCATGAATCGCAAACGAATTTGTTTAATATTACAACATAAATTAATTTAATTACGAATATTGTAATGAATTGTAACATTTAATTAGATATAATATTAAGTATAAGAACTCCTAAGAATTTGGGACGTCCTCAATAGGTCATGACCAATGTCTTCAAAATATCCTTCCTTTTATTGTCGGATATATTGATATACAGAGTACAAAAAGGTTGTTTTTATGTCCAAGAGACGATATTGTAGGAACATGGTCTGTGAGTCAACAAAAGGTGAGTGCCCAAACCACCATGTAACTGGAAGAACTTAAATCTACATATCTATATAATATATATATGTGCTGTATTTCCGACAGTGTGGAAACACTGAGAAATGGCTCTTTAGTGTAAACTAGAATTGCACAGGATAAAATATAAGCAATTTTATTGTTGACTATCCTCAACTTCAATAAATCCAATAAATGTTTTTAAACAATTGCATATAAATATAAAACAAAATTCTAAAGTGATAGTTAAATTATTTTTTGTAATAGAGGAGATTCCAATAGGGATTCAAATATTAAAAAAAACATCATGTGTGGAATCCATCCGTCAAATATTGTGCCTACTTTTTGTAACATATAAAAATTGATTCAGATTCTACACATTTAAACCTATTGTAATATTCACTTAGTTATTTGTACTTATGTAATTTTTGATATAAATTGTATTTCTCTACTTTAACCAGGTGATATCTTATTGATAACCAATAATAAACGTACCTAGTTCTCCAATGCATTTTTGATGAAAAAGTGTAGTTAATTTTGTGAAGATTAAGGAAGGTAGACAAAAATTCTGTTTGGACTATTTTGAATATAGTTTCCAATAATAAATATAAATGCTTAAATTTTAATATATTTTTTTAAACATCGTCCACTTAATATGTTTACGGTTATAGCAAAGTATATATTTCAAATGTTAATTTATAAACTATCAATGGAGATTACACAAAGTCGCTATATAATTTAATTTATCTTGCAATAAATGTTACCAGAGTATTAATTTTTTCAAAAAAAATTTTCCTCCCTATAAAGGATATATTTTTTCATTATATCTTTTACTTGTGTTGTTATTTTTTAATCACTTACCACGACATCTGTTTTAAAACATGTAAAGTAAAATCGTAACGAAACATTATGAATAAAATAACTTTTCTGTTTTTTGTCGTTCTTTATAAAATACTATTGAGATCTTGTTACGGTCTTATTATGGGACGCAAGCAAAACCAATAAATACAATAAAAAAATCAATTGGACTTCGGAATCAGTTCCACTCCGGAATCAGATCCCCTTCAGTTCTACACTGTCCTCGGTTCCATTACAGACTCAGTTCTCTCGCTCTCTCACCGTGTTGGAGATCCATACAAGTTCTCGTCAAATTCTAAATCTGAACCCAGTACTCACACGACCACACTCTTATCAGTATCACCACTGACTGGTATTTGGGAAAGATGGAGATATTTGAACTAAGTTTCGACCCCTTTTTGCAAACACATCACATCAAGAAGGAAATTTGGAGAAACACTCAGTAATCAAATCTGCAATCCGGATATCCTGCGAGAGATATATTGAGGTTACGTTTTGGAGACCGACTTTCCTAACCTAACCATTATCTATGCAGTAATCCCTAAGACAAAGGCCGTGATTACTCTTCTCGCAAGGAAGGATGTAGGGATCATCTCGCCATACAACCAAACTGTAGCAGTGACGACTCCTTGAAGAACACCGTGGACTTTTCATAAATCTATTACGTTATAAAATAATGTTACGATTAGTTCAAATTATTTGCTTATAACCGTGTATGTCAGTCTATCAAATCAAAATCAGTAGGAGAGACATTAAAAATTTTGCAAGAAAATAACGTATGAGACAACTGCCAATCAAAATACAATAATATATGTGTTAAAAGAGTTGTTCTAGAAATATATGAAACATAGCCACGGTTTGAACATAAAACAATAAAATTTGTGTAATTATGTATTCCAAACATTTTTCGGTGAAAAACACAATACACAAACATGTAATTCTTTTAGGATATACCGATTTTTGGATATGATATAACCAATGAACTCTAACTCATCATCAACTCTAATAATTCTGTTAGTTGAGAGATATATCGCGTTGTCGACGCTCTGTGATTATACATATTAAATATAATTATGAGAAGACCGTGATAGTTTTTATTTCTTAAAAAAACGTTCGCAATAGTAATAATTCTACTAAACAAATGCATTAAGTTATTATAATCATTTACAATATTATCACGAGTGAGACGCGTTATCAAGAATTTATAGAGGAAACTGTTTTTTTCTTTTTTTTTTGTAACAACCTTATACAATAGTGGGTTACTACTGAAACATTTGTTAATCTAACTTTTCTCTTCAACGAATATAACAAAAAGTAAGAGAGACATTACTGAAACGTTAGTTATTCAAGCAAAAGGACTTTTATACAGAATTTTTTCATTATTTATGCTTTACTGGACACAAGTTTAAACTTTGTATCTCTCTCTAAGCATGCGTATTAAACAGTGAAATATATTTTACAATGTGGAATATTAAACCTTTTCTATCAAAGATACCCCTTTGTCTAAATTTAATTTAACATTCAATAAATACTTCTCGGCATTTGCTATTTACCTTAGCAAATTCTTGTGTTTATTTTCACGAACTGGAAGTTAAAATGTTTATGTTAGATAAAAATTAATAGTTCTCAGTTGCTATAATATTATAAAGATCCGTGACGAAGAACAAAGAAAAAAATATTGTTGTATCAATTCGAAGAACACAATGTTGGGAGGTTATGTACATCTTTTTATGGGTATTTATTTTTGTTGAGTAAACATTTCAAAAAAAAATTATCTACACAAACCACTCGGTTCACTTGGTACAAAACATTTGTTTTCAAATTGGGTAAATATATTTCAATTTCACCGAAAGCGTTTGATTCATGTCTGATGTAAAGTGCTGCACTATTGTTTCTCATACACTGTTCTAGACGTAAAATACGAAATGGTGTTATTCCAATCTTGAATCAGAAAACGTGATACTAAATTGGTATTGAAATTTTATAGCATTTCTTTTGTCGGCTGGAGTTCTGGATTTCAGAAAGTCGTAAATATTGTCAGAGCAATACCATAAATAATAAAGTAAATAAGTTTTCTTGAAGCTATGATGAAATACGTTTTTATATATATAGCTTTAGTGAGTGGTCTATGCCAAACTTATGTTAAATAATTTATTACCTTAACAATTTAATCACTAAATAGTTTTAACATTAAAATGACGTAAGAGACAAAAGAAAATTAGCGGTGGCGAATAAAGAGACATATTACAAAATGACTTTTTCTACATAGCGATCGTAATGGAATCGCACCCATAAAAATTGAGCAAAGGCATAGTGTAAGTTTTGATACGCGGAAAACAAATGGCTGCATGGAAATTCTCAGTGTATATATGGAGAAATCCGCCAGTTAAGAATTATCACTTAGTTTAATTAAAGTTATAAATTTTTTTTGTTGTAGAAAGAAAATCACATGAACGTACAATGCAAATGTTGAAGGACTACATCAACCTCTCGTGTAAAAGTTGATAAAGTTGATTATACATTAAAATATAAACTTTGAAATTTCTAACATTATAATTCAAAACGTCGTTAAGCAAGTTTAGATGCATATAACATTTACCTTAAGCATTGGTTTTGCATAGATATTTCAAAAGTTACAAGCAATTAAAGATCATAAGAAACTTATGTAAAATAAATAATGTATAGAGTTAACGTCTTGTAAATGATCTAAAATAGTGAATTGAGTAAATTTAAATTATTATTTATTTACATAAAAATATATAGTATAAAATACATAAAAGGAAATTGAGTATAAAATCACGGTAATTATTTATATGGGAGAGGGGGATTTCTTGTATATAGAATAAAAACTAATAATATTGTAACATCATAATAAGTTATGATACAAAAAAAGATAAGATTTTACATAAAATGTAATATAATAAATAAATGTATAGTTGCATAAATGTTCTGAGTTAATTATATAGATATTTATTGTTACATAATATACATTTGGAGTAAAAATTAGCTTTTTCCTAGTTGTAGACATGTAGTAACATAATTACGGTAATAAATTAGTGGAAACAACAAACTTGTGGAAATTGACAGAGTGATTTATAGGGAAATCTTTCTTAATAATTAATGAACAACTAAGGTAGGTACAGCTTTCAATGATATATCAATAAATTACAAAAAACATTGCAGAATTCAAAACTATAATTATTTTTGGAAAAACATTTCGGAGAAAAGGGTTATGGTCAAATTTGAATGGGAAAAATAGTTTTAAACATATATTTAAGTTACAACATCGAAAGAGGAAAGCTCAGAGCGCAGACAGTGTACTGCGCGGAGTAGACTGGAATATGAGGTATTCCAAGACTTTTTTGGATGAAACTAATTAAAACAGTTTACAAACATAGACCAGGATATTCATTTTCAGCCTGTTTGTTGTTCAAAAAGCACTAATATTCTAAGAATCCTCGAAGGAGAACAAAACCTACTTTCTAAAAAAAAAACTATAAATACGCGAGTAACTCACTAACATTATTAAAATATAACAGTTTTTTTAAAATTTTTATAAAAGTTAGAAGTCAGATAGATATCTTGAGAGAACGGAGGCACTGGGATTCGCACGGCGGTTGTACCACAGCAGACTCTTAGTTTGTTGGCTACCACATCGGACATGAACTTGAGCATACCTGGAACATCCGGAGGGATCAACCATTCTTAGTGACTTCCATAACATCCACCGCGGGAGCAACGCTTTCCAGTTATATTTGTAATTTATTGTACGGTAATGTTTATTGCAGTAAAAAATATTATTTAATTATGTTTAATGTATGAGTATTTATATAATGTCCGACAAGTCATAATAAGAAATATTCATGTTACCCCTTTACTATTCGTGTTATCCCAGCGATGAAACCTTGACAAATTCCCAAGTACAAGTGCAATAATTTGGGTTGTGGTAATGGTGTTCATTAACCGGGAGTTAGATAGCAAATATATGGAAAAACATGTTACCCGCCATTATGGGGCGGAGTCACGGTGTCTCATATTTCATTCTCGGAGTTATAAATTATCACCCGGAGGTCTAAAAGCACACTAAAATATACAATAAACAATAGTCACATTTTGATAAATGTACTAAACTTTATGTGAATGACTAAGGTAAATTATTTACTTATTAATAAATTTCTTTCTCCTCATTTCACATGTTGACAATAGTAAGTTAGTTATCTTTGAGGCAACTGAAGTCCATTCTACCATTTGTTTTTTTTCGTTACAGGAGTGGACCATCATTCTCACTTTCAATCGCAAAGTACTCTCTTACATTATAAACAAGATCACTAGCTTGTCCCCTGTGAGGAGCTACGTAAGAATACGATACGGCCACCTATCTTGTTAGTACTTTCTACGTATATTGTGAACTTGTGGTAAATAACAAATGTATTTAAGTTCTAGTTTTTAGCAACACTGATTAAAAATACCACTAGCACACAGAATAACACGCATAGATTATTAGATTAAAGTCAAACATAACCCGAATTTTACAAAATTCGTAGTTCACATATATTAGCAAATGACTGTGAATAAGAGACAGCTATTTAATATAAAACTCTCAACGTACGTTACACAGATTGCTACTTCCTGATTAAGAAACTTGTTTCCTGCCTAAAAGAAAGAAAGTCAACAACTCAACCGCACGCAGATGTTTTATGAACCTATAGAGCCTCCATTCTCCTAAATAAATTAATTTGCCTTGAATTAATATTTTCTTACCTATATTTATTTAATCTTTTAATATACTTATCCCATTCATTGGACATTAACGGACATGGTTAAAAGTGAGTGCTATGACGAAATATTTCAAAGTTTTTTCCTGGGCGATTATTCTTATCTCATTTGTGGTTAATATACCTGCTTTTGATTTAAAACTCACATGAACTTATGAAACCTTGATGTGCGTGTGATTTAACGTACGTTTAGACAATCAGTATTTTTTTAAAATTATCTTTACCTCAATGTAAATGAAATGCAATTATGTAACACTAAAGTATCTGTAATCTAGTAACTATTGTCACACCTACAAATCACTTCAGTATTCAGTTTAAATTAATTACGAAGTTGATGATTTCTAGAGTATCAGTATAGTATTTAATATAAGTGATGACAGCTGCAATGTATATTGTTTGGATTACATGTCTAGTTGTAGACAAGTAGTAACATAATTACGTTAATAAATTTGTGGAAACTAAAAACTTGTGAAAATTGACAGACTGATTTATAGTGAAATCTTTCTTAATAATTTATGAACAACTAAGGTATGCACAAAATGATATATCAATAAATGAAAAATCAAACTAATGATATATCAATAAATTACAAAAACATTACAGAATTCAAAACTATAATTATTTTTGCAAAAACATTTCGGAGAAAAGGGTTATGGACAAATTTTAATTTAAAAAAAAGTTTTTACTTTAATTCGGATTGAAGGTCATAATTTGATAAATGAATGTTTAATATACATGTTTTGGAAAATAGCAATTTTTTCTCAAGTACAAAGGCTTGAAAATGAAAATTAGATAAATTAATTTTTCAAATATTTATTTCGAAAAAACAAACAATTCCTGAAAAAAGCAAACTCTTGTGTATAAAATCAATTTCAATTATACTACAATTACAACGTCATTTACATTCTTAAAGATTGGTTTGTAAGTAAAGATATGTAATCGATTATAACTACTAGTTTTGTTTAGATAAATATTAATAATAATAATAATGATAAGAAATTACTAAAAACTTTATAACTACATGGAATTTTGTGTTTTTTTTTTCTAAACGTGAATGAACATATTACAAAAGTGTTCATGTTTCTGTAGGTGATAATTCAAGGCATAAATAATCATTTGTTTTCCCTGGATTTTGGTTATAACAATAAGACAAAAACCAATAGGGGAATCAGGAAAACTAAAATAATATGACTATCATTAAAATAAGGTTGTAACAATCTAATCAATTTTTGGATAGTATCATCTTATAATTATGCAATTTGTCTGTGTTTGTCTCAAAATGAAAATAGATAGGATAAAATATATTATATAACTGTTACAATTGAATTTAATTGTGATTTTTATGTAATTTATAAAGGAGGGATAATGTTGTGTCAACAATTTACCTCTTCTTTATTGATTTTGCACTTCATCGATTAACGAGTCTGAAAAACTAATTTTAAAGTTTCTATCGTAATACTAAGTGACAGTTAAATTGTTTATCACAAGTGAAAAACTTGTTTAAATTTTGAAAAGTTCAAGATAAATATATATATTGGAGATCAATACCTTTTGAGCGACTTAGAATACTATAATTAATTGTGTTATATTTTGAACACTTATATTGAGTAATTCATTTTATTAATCGCAATAGTCTTCAATACATAATAATAATAAAGTAAAAACGATACCAATTATTTACATTATTTGAAAAACTATCATTTAAGATCTCTATCTCCAATATATATATTAGTCTCACAATTGCGTCTTCTCTTCTTGAATTAATTTTCATTACGAAGTTATAGATTAATATCGACATTCTGTAAGCACACAGAAATGTAACTTTGAAAGAGATGGGTAAATTTACCCCAATATAGCGGTAAAAGTTATTTTTATGAAAAATTTTTAAAAAGAGATGCAATTAAATTACCAATAATTATAGAAAATTTCTCATTGATAACATCTTATTTTTATGCCTACATATTATGATTCAGTTTATTTCAAATTTTATTTAGCAACTTGAAAACAATATATTCTAAAATTCGGTAGGGTTAATTTGTGTTTGTGTGATAATATTTATACCCGACATTTACAACAGCTATCGGGTCAGAACCCAATCAGGCAATCAGTTAGTCAATTAGTCATTATTATAAGATAGATTTTAGTTAGGCAATCAATTAACCAAAAAACAACCAATGAGTCAATCTGTCAGACTGCAAACAACAATCACACAATCAGTCAGTCAATCACGTATTCAGTCAAACAATCCGTCACAAGTCAGTTAGTTACCCAATAACCGTCAGATAAGCAGATAATCAATCAGCCACTCAAAAAATTCCGTATAGGATTGTAAGTAGCTAAGACGTTATTTGATAAAACTGATAATTTATAGAAATCAGAAAGGAAGAATGTTGATGTAAATATTTATTCATTTTCAAGTTCAGATAGTAACTCACGTTGTAGTTCAATAGTACGAGTACTTTAAACAGTGAGGGAAGTTCATGTTAAAAGTTTTCAAACACCTTGATCGGCTTTGAAGCAAATCCTTTTCAAGAAGGAAAGTAAACTTTGAAGCTTATATATCTTCACTTTTCCCTTCAAATCTTTCTTTGAATACCTCCATACAAGAATCGTTAAGTATTTCACAAAAAAGTAATTCAAGTTATTTAAAAAAATAATTTATTCCAGAGACAGATAAGTTAGTGATGTACCGCTGAGCCATGGAACTATTTTTGTGTTTAGTGAAAAGCAATATGTTTAATGAAATAAAATTTAACATATATTTTTTTTTTATGTCCGACAACCCATAATTAGTAATACTTATGTTACCGTTTTATAATTTTTAGTAGGAAACCAGTATAAAAGTTTCTGAATGATTTCGTCACACGGGTGTAAATACCATGAAATTTGTGCAATCCCAGCGATAGAACGTTTTAACAAATTCTCAAACACAAATGCACTAATTAAGATTGTCGTTAAGTGCAGATTATCCGGAAAGCAACAAAATTTTTAAAATGTTATGGGGCGTCACGATTTATCGTATTTCGTAGTCGAAGGAGTAAATCACCACCCCAGAGGTCTGACACCACACGAAAATAATATACACTAAGCATTAGCGAGAGTTTTATGAAAGGACTAAACATTACTTGTGTGATTATGGTAAATTTGCGCAATAATAAAGATTACGACATAAGAGAGGAAGATGAATCGACCTGATTAATCAAATATATCACTTAATTTTAGGACAAGTGGGTCGTGTATCATGACCCATCGTTACGACGTCCTAATCACGCAAGCATAATTCAATAATGCTGCACAAAATTGCGAATACTAGCACCGCAAAACGAGGTACCTCGCTTGTCGTTTGGTAATCGGTTATGTTATTTATCACCAGCTAAAAATTAGTATTAATTTATCACATATTACATTGTATTATATCAAAACCACAATTGTTTTACTATCATTCCATACTTGAATGTTTTATACTGACATAACAAAAGCAATAAATTTATGAGAAGATTACTAAGAATTAAAAAGAATTTTACTATTTTAATGTTATGACTGGGCTATAAAATTGACTTTCGTTGCTTAACCGCTCATTCTGCAGTTATCACATTTAATAACAAAAAACTAACGATCCAGTCATAACTAAAATATATCTCCACTGTACAAATACATTATAAAACCGGCTGATTTCTATCCGACCGGAGAACTTACGATACACTACTGATCTCCTTTAGATAAACAAATCACACTTCTATTACTTGGCAGACTGCGCTTAGTCAACAACCGCACGAAACACACGAAACTAAAATTAAGGAGCCAAGTACGCAATCATCTATTATTTTAACTTTCGAACTATAAATTATATATTTTTTAGGCTATGTACAAACTGACAGGGTAATTTAATTTGTTCCAGCAAAGTGCCAACACATTCGCAAAAGTAAAAAATTATTTTTATTTCAACATGTTAGCCCACTGTTTGGATAATTTTATCAATTATAAAACTAGGTACAATACCTGCTTTTTGTATTATTCCAATCCAGAAATCACTTGGTGATTACCGCGGTTTAGGGTATCCTACGTACCCATCTTCAGTTCACAGAAATTATACAAATCCCATCATTATGTGGTCGTCAAATATGTTATAAGTTACACAAAATAAAAGTCCCAAAAAACAAGCATCACGAAACACACTTAAAACACTTTTTAAAAAACATTTGAAATATTGATTAGGCCTAATCATACTAACCAATCACGGGTAAACGTTTAATGGACATAGGTAAACGTTTACCCGTGACTATATATATATATATATATATATTATAGTTAATAATTTATAAATATATATTTATTATATATATATTTATTTATATATTATATAAATAACCTATTTATTTTATTTCCTATATGGGTTTAGCTACAACGACTAAAATTAATGTCCAAATTTCCTCCGTACGCCAAGCAATTCTGGTACTTTTTTTAATTATTTCCATGCAACGACCAAACTTTTGGTTTATTTAATTTTTTTGAATTTTACATTTAATGATATAAGAGTAGCAATTATATAAATTATTTCCAAATACAGCAAAAAAATGCTCTGGTTTTATCATTTATTTATATATCCCCTATTTATTTATTTCTCAATGACGTCATAAATTCCAAAATATTTAAATATACATTTATATACGTATAAATTAATATAACTTATTTATGAAACATCTTAGGGTATATAAGTACTAGTTTTAATATACACAGTAAATTAACTACCAATGTAAGAATTTAATAATATAATGATTTTTTTTTTCCTTTTTTTTTCGTAAATTAAACGTCTTGCTATTTATCAACATTATAAAATACAAATATTAAACATAAAATACCACACTAAACACAAAGAAGCACTTCGATTGATGAATATATAATGGTAGGAGTTACATTGTAAGCTGTCACAATATGATAATAAATCTTGCAATAGATACTAACGTCTATATCTGTCGAAATAATACCTGGATATATAAGTGTAGCTACTGTGAACTGAAACGAAAACATTGCATTAATATTCAGAATAACCTGCAGCACTTGCAATAAAATTTCCATACTTCCGCCTCGTTTATACAATAACTTCACGAAACGGTATATGTATAAATGTGAACAGTATACGTAATGACATGTCTTTGAAATACTAATCATAATTTTAACTACAATCTGAAATATCTCGTAATTCAAAATACTGCAAATTATGAAGTGTAAGTTTGTTTTAGATTGTAAATTGAGATTTAAATCTCTCTTGTTGTTTACACCTCGACTAAATCGTACATGTAAACTCTGATTTTTTAGGTTGAGATATTAAATATAAGATAGTTAATTACATGTAGAGGAGAATAAAGTGTCCAAATAAACAGTGAACAGTCACTATAGAATTCCCATACTCGTCACAAACTTCGTAGAGTAGCTAGAAAGTCGTATTTGTATGCTGTGCACGATGAGATGATGCTGTGTGATCATGGTGAGCATTTCTTGTTAAAAGTCACGACTTGGAAAACTGTCAGGTGTAAACTCGTCAGATGACGCTTACGTATTACAAAAACGGCAACTAGCGTCAAACTCAAAGTAAATAATAAGTTGATTGACGACATTATGATTGTATATTATCATCATACAATGTGATACAAGTGAATCCTCTGAATGTAATTCCCAAAAGTTCAAAAATTGGGAGAAGTTGTATCAAATTTTAAATTATTTTGGTAGGGCTACAGGTCTTATTCAGTAGGGTAAATATATTTAAAACAGTTGTTAGAAACGTTTCCTGAACCTAGTAATTGTGTATATCCCAACTTCCTTGTCGTTTAGAAGCTCTGGATTTAATGAACGGATTTATGAGAACTTTTGTTCAAATGTATAATATATATAAGTTTACTTATAGTACATTTTAACTAGTTATTCGTTATTAAATACGTTGTATAGGGTGTAGCTTTAAATATATATATAATATTTGAAAGGTTTAAATATTTATATCAACCAGTAAGGCTTCGAATAATACTTTCATTTTGAAACTTGAATTAATTAAACGGCTTTTGAAGTTAAGGTAAGTTCAAATCATATAGCTGATGTGTTCTTATTAATGTTTAAGAATTAAAGCTTAGATCTCCCAAAGGAAATGTATATTCCCTATTTGGAGAACTTTAGATTAATATATATCCTATTCCATTTAGGAACATATTTTAGTTTTCAAGAAACCTGATTCATTACATTTATCAGAAAACACAGATCCTGCCTTTGGGAAGTGATGAATGGGAGTTGTTCCCTGCTCTTGATGAAATTTCAGACGAATTTAGTAATAATCGGTTGTAAAGAAAAATTTAATTTATGCAGTAGGCCTATGTTCTTATTAGCAATATATATATATATATATATATATATATATATTTAATATATATACAAGAACCACCTGCACGTAGTGCGTAATTTAATAAATAAACTATATAAAATTCTAACACAATTTTCTTCTAAACCATAAATTAATGTCGTCACTTTTGCCTCAAAAATGGCTCTCATTATATGAGTGACATTAATGTTATAATTTTCTTTATTAGGCCTACAGAATTTTTCCCAATATCTTTCTTTTTGAGGTAATTACAATTTTATTCGCTCTGTACAAATGAATAGCCGTATATATTTTAATACAGCTTAAAATTATTTCTCTTGTAAAAATTAACATATCGTAAACTTATATAATATTAAATTGAAATCAGTATTGATGGCTCTTTCTTAATCGAGGGTTTTTAGAGTTTTTTTTTTTTTTTTTTTTCATTTCTACCAACAATTCCTGATTCGTAAGTTTCTTTTAATTTCGTTGTTTAACCCTGGTTTGATGAATTAATCAATATGAACAATATCGTTGGATACATTTTTTTAATAAATATCTCCGTGGGATTGTTTGTTTGTTTTTCTTTCTTTCTTTTTTCCCCTTTAAATATTTTTTATAGGGACTTTGATATTTGGTTCATTGGAGGCTAAATTTTATCAAATACCAATATTTGATCTGTGATACCTTGCCGAACTTCTTTATCGACAATTAATCGTGTGTGAAGTACATTATTAATATTATTATAAATTAAAATTGTATAAAATACAATAACAAAATTATATTAGGGAATTATAAATTATACAAATACCCCGCCTAATAATGTCTTTCAAGATAAACTTATTTTTTAATTTGAGATATAGACATATGTATTCGTTTTCCCATTATGTTCTATTGGGAGTGACGATTACAGCGTGACGGTGTGTATACTAATATCTTGATGTACATGTTAATTTTGAGCGACCCCAAACACGGGTTATTATAAATGAGAGCGCAACTGAAATTTACCTTTTCTAATAATTATTATGTAAATTGTCTACATGTGTTTATAGTAATATACATGACATAGGAGCATTTAGTGACTGGAAAATGATAGTTACAACAACAAAAACATTAAAAATAACAACTACAATTAAGTTGAAGATAGTGGACTTACCGTTTTGATGATTTGTCAGCTAAATTTCCTCGACTTTTACAGATGACTTAAAATATAATGATTTTTTTTTTTGCATTTAAAATCTAGTGTCAAAAAATAAAAATTTTATATCTATTAAACTACTTTACATAAATACTTTAAAATATACTTTAGTCCTAACTTCAATAATTTATCAAAAGAACAACTCAATAAATGGTTTACTCAGTGCAGATAAGATCAATAAAGAGTAAGGTTTTAGTGCTGGTTTACTTTATTTATAAGTTCCATTAGACAAATAGTCTCATAATCCTAAATGGGACTTCCTTCTGGATAAACTTTGATCTATATCATATAGTATATAGTTGTGTAAATCAATGTTCCGTCAATTAACTAGCGATGACAAATAGATACAAATATATATATATATATGGTGTATCTAAACCTTCAGGGAGAGTTCATCTTCTCCATTTGTAGAAATACTTGATACACTTAATTTGGAAGCTTCCTCTATGATCGAGTCCAACTGAATAGTAGATGGCGCCGCAACATCAAGTGGTACAGCTTAATCGTTGATATTTTTCCTTGTTTATAAATTTAGATCCCACGAAATGCGAGAATATTAAACTTTCTACTAAGGCAGAGCCCCACTATATCAGTCAAGGGTATTTACTACCAGTAGCTCACTTCACTCCTGTAGGCTCCGCTGGATAGAGATCGGAGACATTCACCGCATTAAGCATGGGTCGTGTTACAAAATTAGGGTTAAACTAAAGCATAAAAATCAAACAATTATAAGAAAAGAAGAAAGGATATCTTCGATAGGAAAGAGTAGAGACAGGGAAACGGCATATAGAGGAGTTATACTGACTAGAAAGGGAAAGTTCCCCAGAACAACAAGAAGAAGAGAGCTGAGATAGAATTTAGGAATTGGAAATCCAATCGGGCGGTGGGATCGTCAAACCACACGCCTAATATATTTACCTTAACTTGAAATAACTTTGGTTTTTACAACAAACGTAGTTAGGTGGCTTTTAAACGAAGCGTTAACAGTGAAGACCTTGCAAATATCAAATAAAGTTCCAGGATAGATTTAATTAACTTTATAATTAGTTCATGCAGTGTAATTATAATGTTTCTCACATAATTAAGTACTTCAACTATAAGTGACTTGGAAAAAAGTAGTTACTTCAGCATTATAACTTGTATATAATATCTACTAAATCATGTCTATTTATTTAATAATTTATTTACTTCATTTATATTCCTGTACACGCTTATTTTTCTCCTCATTTATGACAGCAAATATTATACGTGTCAAACATAACGAAACAGTGCTGAACAAGCAGGATACTTATCTGATATTTAAAAATCTTAAAAAATAGAGCAGACCAAATTATTGGGCAAATTTTTATTTTAAATAGCCAAAACTTTCCTTTACGTTTATTATAAATATATTTAGACAACATTTATATCCCTTTTAAAAAAAACAGTACAATAATAAACAAAAAATAAATAATCAAGTAACCTAATTAAATATATACTACATATTTTCAAATGACAATGAAGTAATAAAAGGACATTTGGAAAATATATTATGTCTATTGAATTGTTATTTTTTAATTACCGTAATTCATGTAAAATTCGTGTATTTTTTAAAATTGCAAATAAAACTGAATTGCAGTTTTTGGATCAAAGCTCTGTTAATCAAAATTAAAAATTGCATTTAGTACTATTTAAACAAGCCAAATACAACTTTAAAAAAATACCTTTTATAAGTATATATAAAATTGACTCATAATGTATTAGTGTAACTTTTACCTTAAGGTAGATATCTAGTAACACTTTGATTTAAACAAACGTCATTATTTCACAACTTATATTGAGGATTAACCCAGAAAGAGCATCTCACTTTTTCGTCACTATTATGGATAGATCAGTTGTACATCATTTCTTAAATTCATACTGAAACAAAATTTTAGTATACAATGGGTTTATTTTTTTTATGAAAATCTATAAATAATTATAGATTTTGACAGGAAAATCAACATTCCATTAAGTTGATGTGATAACATTGAAACGTAAACAACACTTAAATATTTGGATTTTTTTTTAATATATGATATACTTAAAACATGTGACCATTAATTATTAATAACTTTCAATTTTGCATTATTCAAAAACGTCAAGAAAAGAACTACATACGTTATTTCTCATGATAACTATTTTATATGCAGAAACATCAGGAGCTCATTCTACATATAAAAGTAAAGAAAAAAAGTTATATAAACGTAGGTACGGAAATGCTTCGTTAGCGAGTTAAGGATAGCGAATGATTTCGCCCAGAATTTTGTGAGTATTGTTTTGTCCGTAGTAATTATAAATTATTGGAGTAGTAATGCAATACTTATTTTCAAATGAAGAATATTTCGATATGGTGTTTGTTTACGGTAAGTGAAGGCAGTGCTACGGTCGGAATACAGACAACATTATTATTATCGCAGAATCCCAAATGCTAGAACCATTTGTGCTACCTTTCGTATGTTACGGGAAAAACGATCACTTCCTATCACAAAGTTCCAGTTTGACCGCCTTCGCCAACATGATGTTAATGTAGATGAAAACATTGTTTCTGCTGTTAAACGTATTCCAAGCATGGAGAACACTTAATAATAACAATTAATAATCTTTATTCCTACTATAAATACAAAATACAGCATTTACGTTCAGGAGACAATGTCCTTCGCTTGGAGTACTGCAATTGGTTTACACGCTCATTTTTCAATCAATTACACATTTTACATTTCATTCTCTCAATAACTATTAATGGTTTCATAAACTATATTGTATACATAAAATATTTCTATAAACAGGAATAATTGAATTTTTATTATTTTTATTTAGATTATTAAAATTATATACTGCAAATAACTTTTACTTAAACAATTAGTCCAATTTCAATTTCCACAATTCTTGGTCAAATAGACATTGTTTTACTCTTTACCCTTTTCCAGATGATGAAGAATGTAAGATGAGAAAGGTATAAGAAGTAACAGATATTATGTATTTAAACAAATTAAAAATCACGAACATGTGATTTGCACATATACTTTCATTAAATCGGAATATTTAATTTGTCAGAACGAATTCAACTTGACCTTACAATTAAGAGTTACTTATCCCAATTAGTGTTAATTATTGTATCCACTCATTCAAATATTTTTCAAATAGGGTAGTTATTTGAAGAATCTAATTAAATATATGTTATTTATAGACCTACGTGTATTCTAAAATTAAAGGAAAAAAGATCCAACAACCAAACATATCTGGTATCATTAACTAACAAACATTCTTGGCAATATTAAGGAATAAACTCCCCAGCGTCTTCAGCAATATGTGGAGAGTGGTGTATAATCGTTTAACATATTAATAATGTCTATTACAGTTTTGAGTGTTAGTATATAACCAATTTTGTTGTTTCCAGACTTTATATTATAATAGTATGTAAAAGTAATAATGGGATTATATTTTATAAAGAAATCAATTGCATTTTTCACATAAATTATCGTAGGAAACAAATGATGAAAGGTTTATGAATGTAGCCTCTAAATTAGTTACCACTCTTTAATTTAATTTCGAGGTTTACATAGTACCTGGGTAACAATTGTATTGAAGTATAAATGCATCTGAAATCAATTGAAACATGCTTGTATAATAGTGAATTCGCAAAAATCTTCAAAATAATTTCTGACAAGTAGTTTATAAATATCGTGGAGAGATTATCTAATAATTCTAAAGCCTTTTAAAAAGAACAACTGTAACAAAACGATGATAGCAGATCATTTCTATTTGATTTAATTACCACGAGTAATTCAATAACATGTGTGATTGCTCAATATATGATGTGTCTTGAAACTATGACGTAACATACAAACTATGACGTTAAGGTTTTTCAATATTTTAACCTCTACCATATTAATTTTAAATAAAAAGATCCTGTGATTTTGGTGTCATAAAACTTCATTTAATATTAAATGTCTAACAATGCCCTTAAAACTTGGAGCATCAAGATGTCAGTCATTACAACGTGTTTGTTCTTTAGACCTTTAAGATTTAATTGGAACTTGTCTCAACAAGGTAAAATAACAATTTGTACTTTATAAATCTGGTACAAAAACAGGGAACAGAAATTTTCTCGCTAACAAGCTTCTGCAAAATCATGACTCCAATAACACTTGGTACTACTATTTTAAAATATCATTAATCATAGAAAATATAAAAAGCAATGGAAACCCGATCATAAAATCTGAAATATTTTGAAATAATATTGAGAAATTTACTCAGAGACATTACTATTGGTGAGAAAAAAACTTCTTTTTTTCTTTTTCAACCGTAATTATATGAAAAAAGACATATATATATATATTATATTATATAAAAATTAAATTTATATATATAAATTTAATTAGTTAATTAATTTGTCTTATTTAATTAAACAGTGGATCTTAGATTTGAAATTGGAGGTGTTAAATTACAAAGTACTCTCCGATAGTTTCAAATTTATTTCACCCATATTATCATTACATACAACTTAATGAAAAACGATAGCATGTTCCATTTCTAATAAAATCGGTTGGTAGTTAGGTTTTATGCATCATTAGTCAATCCTGCTTACTCCCAGATAAGACATTTCCTACCTTATTCCAAGACAATCCTTTTTTGCCTTTCCTGGAGAATTGAGGACAAAAAACATCGTACAATGAAACCCTTCAAGCATAACAAACGTTTACTCACAAAAATTATTTGTATTAAACAATACAAAATATGGAAGTCCTAATATTTTCTCATTTAATTTCAAAATTTATGATAAGTTTTTTTGGTCTGTAATTACTATTATTTTAATAGGTTCTTATATAAAATTATATTTACATCTATAAACATTAAAAATTGAATAAGATGCAATTATCTATCAAAACACACCAACAAAACTATAATGAAACATGGGTGTGACAAATGTGCATGTAAAGTTCTATTATGAAAAGTGGCTATTTTAACTAATGATTAAATATCATTAAAAAATATTGTTTTTGTTATAATAAGTAGTTTTATCCTCATATTATCCCTCAATCATTATATGTCTTTCTACTGAGCAAACGTGTCCTATAATGCAACGAAATGAAGAGAGGGTTGCTTGGCTTAGGGTATTTTGCCTTTACAAAAGTAATCTGAACCTGAGGCGTTATTAGACCAGCCTTTGTGTATCCTTTGTCTCGGGTTTCGTCCTCATTAAAAGTTATCAAACTTTAGATTACATTTGTCTTACCATGAACAATTATTAGATTTAAATTAAAAGGAACAACTATATTAAATAATCGCACCAAGCTCAACATAATAACCCTTTTTTTTCAGATAACAACAATTATCATTCTTCAAAATATTATGGGGGAAAGGATTCAGTTCCAACATAATAAGATATTTTCAGTCAAGTATATGCTTTATTTGTAACAATATTTAAACAAGTAATATCGTTTATAACTTCTATATTCTGTAATCATTTACCATCGCTCAGAGAACACGTACAGCTTAAATAATACTGCAAATGCAAGTAACAATCAATACCAACATAATCAACTAGAAACAGAGTTATAAGAAAAATACAACAAATGTATTTACAGAATTGAAATAAATAAATATGATACCGGTACGCTTAAAAATGATACCTTCACCTATAAATCAAGCAGAGAGTTTGTCGAGAAAGAAGGAATATTATAACATATATCAGCAAAATATTTACTAACATAATCAAGGACGGAAAATACCAAAAATATCCAAAACAACTGCTGATGACCACATTTAGAGGTACATAGTAACTAGGATAAAAAATCAAACCGAAAAATATTTAGACTCACTGCAAAATATGTTAAGTGTCAAACCCTTTCGCCCATTTAACGACTATCGGTGAATTTACACACTGTCATAATTTTATCTCAAGAATGGATAAATTATATTGTTGTAGTTTTAACAAATATCATACAACTTCTTAGGATATGCTTGATAGCTGTTTTTTTTTTGATTGTATACAAATATATAAGTTTTCATTTTTATTGTAGTTAAAACTTTAAAAATATAAAAAATGGCGTCCGAAATATTAACAGATGTTTTATCTATAAAAACTTCAAAATGCCAGTTGAGTCTTCAAAAAAGAATGAACATTTAACCTGTCCCTGCTCTCCTGACACCTTTTGTCTGAATTTATCAGTTGGCAACTCAACTGGGATCCTAACGAAACTGTACACAATGAGATTCTGAACCTAAATAGCCTCATTCCCTTCAATTACTTATTTCGCCTTTCAGTAACATTTCCTTCTGTATATTTATTAAATCATTTATTGTACATTATACATAAACCTCTCACAATAGTCACGGGTAATAGTGACATAATATTTCCATTTTTTTTATGGCAATTATTAAGAGCAATATGGTGATTAATGTACCTAGTTCTCATTTAAAATCTACAAAAACTAAATAAAACTTACAATTAACCGTACATTTATACAATCAGTAATTACTATAATCATAGTCACGTCAATGGAAATAAAACATTGTTACGTGACATTTACTTATCTGCAGTCTACTAACAATAAGACACCTACAAATTATTTCAGTATTCGGTGTAAATTAGTTAGGTAGTTGATAATTTCAACAGTATGGCAGAATCAGCAGAGTCTTTAATGTAAGTGATGAGAGCTACAGTTTCTATTACGTTTGGAAGTAATTAAAGTAGGCTTGTAAAATGGAAATTTAATATATTATTATCGTTTAAAATGCATATTTGGAATTCCCCAAATAAAAAGGTTTGGAATAAGAAATTTGTTATATAATCGTTTTAAATATATACATGGAAAAAGGTACCAATTTCTGAAAAAATAATTTATTAAGTATGTAAATAAATATCAGGGTTGATGCAATTACAACGTCCTTTGCATTAATAAATACTGGTTTGGTGGTCAGAGATAATAACATTTTCTGAATACTGATTTTGTGTAGTAAACTCATAAGACATTATTAGAAACTTCAATAACCGATATACGAACTTGGATTTGTCAAATTCGTTTAAGAGCAACACGAAAAATATACTGTACAAAGATAAGTCTTTCTGTAAGTACAATTTTTAAAAAAGTATGAAATTAATTATAATTTGTTTCTTCTGGTTTTAGGAACCACAATAAGCAAAAAAATCAATGATAAAATCGGACAAAATAAATCAACTGATAAGTTGAAGATCTTTGAAATGGGGCTGTAATACTCGAATAGTTACATCTTAAATGCAAATTGTCTGTGAATGTTTCAAAGTGAAAATAGAGAGGATGATTATACAATGTAACTGATCATGTGTCTTTTAATTATTTACTTGTGATTTTGATGTAATTCAGAAAGCTGGTAATGTAGTGTCTGCAATTTAATATTCCTTTAATGATTTTTAATTCCATGAATATTGACGAGTCTGTTTAAGTCATGTTCAAGTCAATATCGTACTACTAAGGGTTTCACGTAATTGAGCAGCAGATTATTAAATTTATACTCTGGTATAAAACTTCTTCAAATTATAAAAATTGCAAGAAAAAAATAAAGTTCTCATTTTTTTAAGCCTCTTAGAGTATTATAATTATGTAAAATTGTGAACATTTAAATTAGGTAATTCATAATATTAATAGCATTTCTCCACAACACATAATTTAAATAAAATGATTACAAATTGTTAATGTTATAAATAAAAAATTTAATTAGGAACTTTATCTCCAAAAATAAAATGGTTTAATCTCACAAATGCAAATACCCTTCACGAGTTAGTCTTCATCGTGATAGTGTGAAGCAATTACGAGATTCTGTAAGTAAACTGAAAATTATATTTGAAATGGTAGGGTAAGTACCATGATAGTAGTAATAATTGGTTGGTATGAAACATTTTATAAAAGAGATACTTTAAGTCACCAATTTTTTAAAAACATACAAAGATAACATCATATTCTAATGTCTACTGTACATATTGTCATTCAGTAAGTTTCAAATTTATTTTAGCAACAGGAAAACAATATATTTTTTGAATTAGGTACAGTATTTTTGGTGTGTTTATGATCATTTTTATATCTGAGATTTATGATAGCTAATGAGTCTGAGCCCAATCAAGCAATTAGTTAGTCAATAACTCGGTATTAAAAGATAGATGTTAGTTAAGTAATTAGTCAGGCATCAAATAACCAATCCGTCAGATATCAATCAATCAACTGTTACCAGGGGACTTAAATTTAAGAAAAGGCGGAACCAAATGGTAACAATGTTTGAAAAATAAAAATAAAAAAAGACAAAGACAAATTTAGTAATTAACAAGGCTCAAATTTATTAACAAGAAGGAAATTTCGATGGTTCAGATTTTATCATTTACAAATCAAAAAAGACATCCTGAGACAGATCATCATAAACACAGCTTATGATTAACAAGATTATAATTAATCAAAAGTTATACGCCCTTAATGTAACATATAATAATAATTTTAAAAAAAATTGATGAATAGATTCTGAAAATTTATCCCCCCTTTTTAGTTTATATATACAGTATATAGTTACAAAATTTAACAATAAAATAAAGACAATGAGCACAGCTTAATAATTAACAGGATTATAATTAATCCAAAAAAAAGGTTATACGCCCTTAATGTAAAATTAGAATATAAAAAAAAAGATGAACAGATTCTGATATTTATCCCCCCTTTTTAGCTTATTAAATAATAGTTTTTTTTAAAACAGTTACAGAATTTAACAATGAAAAGATTATATAAATGAAGTTGATATTTTAAATTCAAAAAAAAAATTATATTAATTTTAACAAGTTCATTATTAGATTAAATATTACACATCATGATTTGTTTGTTAAATTTCTTAAATACTAGATTGGCCAATATACATATATATTTTAAATAAAAGAATTTGTTATAATATGAGAAGTTTATAAAAAAAAGAAATGAAAATTTTGAATACTGAAATTTATAAATTGACGTCAATTTTTTTTATTAATTTAGAAAATAACCTCTTGGAGGTTGTTAGGACCGAAAAGTTTGCATGCAGGCACCACCCAATGATTTTTTATATAATTTATAAATAGCTACACAAGACTACATTTAAATGACAGCTTTAAGAAACACATTTCGCTGAAGCAAATTAGGTACATGTACAATATGAGTTTAGACAAAGTTCTGTAGAGTCAGTTTTAAGGAAAACATCACTTTTGTGCACTTGAAAGTTTGTAGATCTATTATACGAAACGTGTTTTGTAAACAGGCAGAAACATGTTATGCGCTTTTGCTGGTGTATGCAATATGAAACAAGTTTTGGTAGGTTTCTCCAACCAGCGTATTAGCTGGAAAATCCTGTCGCAGTTTACGTGAACTGGTGCCGTGAAAATAAAATTTACTCAACTATTTATTAGAACACCAAAAGAACACATCACTTAATTGTAAACTGATATTACATTTTATCTATGAAACTGAAACATGAATATTTGATGTGACGAAGAAAAAAAAAACTAGCGGAGCTATAAAGGTTTCTTGTACATGATGAGTAATTACAGGTAGACTGACAAAGAGTTTTTTAGATCAGATCGCCCGACCAGCAGTTGAACTTTGTGCTTGCATATAATATATCACGCAATGCTTACTTTTGGAGAAAGTCGCTATGCGCCAGCACCTTTCAAGGGACGGATGTTGAAGCTATGGAGAACGAGTGGATAATTTGTCTGCAGATTTATTTTATGAACTTTGAATGCTACACAACAGTCAATCAGTCAAATTTCAGCATATACTAGGTCAATAAATTTTTAATTATAAAACCGTTATTAAACTAATCAGTCAAACTTCATTCAGATAATCAGTCACTCTGTTAATCAGTCAGAAATCAATCCATCATACCTAATTTAGATAACCAGACAGTATTAAGATAAGACAGTCGGACTAGTACTCAGTTAATCAGCCACTCAATCATTGCCGTAAAGGATTTTATATAACTAAAAAGTCATTTTATACACTTCATCTTTTTTGTTTATTTTAAAGTTCAGCTGGCAACGTACTTTGTAGTTCAATGGAACTTTGTAGTTCATTGGTACTTTGTAGTTCAATGGTACTTCTTAGTTCAATGGAACTTTATACAATAAGGAAACCCCTGATTCATGTGCAAACACTTCGATCGCCTTTGAAACAAATCCCTTACAAGACTTAAAGTAAACTTTAAAGTTTTATAGCGTCACTTTTCCCTTCAAACCTGTCTTTGAATACCTCCATAGAACAACCGCTAAATATTAAATAAATTAACTATCTCAAGATATAAACAAAACATCCATTTAAGAGGCAGGCATATAAGTCTGAGAGTTAAAAACACAGTTGGTGTAACACTGAGATATGGAATTATATTTGAAATTTGCTTGAAGATAAAATATTTATTGAAATACAATTTAACAGTATGTTTAATGTATAAGTCGTTTAACTCGTAATGAGAATTAATCATGTTACCCATTTATAATTTGTAGTAGTAAACTAGTATACAAGTTTACTGATCCAGTGGTTTAGTATGTGGTGCCCTCACAGGAAATTAAATACAATGAAATTCATGTTACCCCAGAGATAAACGTTCTGATAAATTCCCTACAACTGCAATAGTTTGGCTTGTCGTTAATGGAGTTAATTAGCCGGGATATTAGATAGAAACCGTCAAATTTCATTCGAGGAGGTATAAATACCTCACGGAAATATACACTAAACAACGTCCAGAGTTTAATAAAAGTACTATACGTTATTTAGGCCGTTGTGACAAATTTACGTATTAATAAAGTTTACTGGACAAGAAAGTTAGGTAATCTCAATCCATTTTATACATATCAGCAAATTTTTTGGACTAATTACAAAAGGGGAAACCGTATCATGCCCCAACGTTACGATACCGTAATTGCAAATTTCCAATTCAACAATGCTGTCGAAATTGAGAAGACTAAAACCACAGAACTGATATAACATCTGTAGTAGATTGGTCTATTCTCACAAAACTGTCTGCGTATTTCTTCTTTTTAAGACATAAATAACCAATCCTGGTGGAAACAGGCACCACTAGCGACTGTTTACAAACCGATCAAAGCATTGCAATGCAATTCCAAGCATTTTCCAGGTCTCATTACCACTAGTTATAGATGAGTATTAAAAAACTAAATTAAACTTCACACGTATTATATTGTATTAATTAAAACCGAAATTATTTAACGATCATTCCATACTTTAATGTCACATATTGATATAATAACGCAAAAATAACAGTTTCGTGATTTAAATGGTATGGTTTGGATATAATTTGAGGTGAATAACCTGCCATTCTACACAATTATCCCAGTTATTAATAGAAACCCCATAATCCGGCCATAAACAAAACTATATCCGCACGGTACGAATACACTCAAAAGCCGGATATACTGACGGAGAGCTTAATGTACACTAATGGACACCCTTTGAAATAAAGGAATTGTACGAAGTATAGTTATACGAATTCTTCGGCAGACTTCGCTTAGTCAACAACCACACCCCATGTACTGGTGAATAAAAAGTTTCCGCACGATTAAAATGAAGGCGCAAATGTCATCAACTATTTTTTTAACTTTTCGACTATAAAAATCAAATATTTTGTAGGCCTCGTACAAACTGTCAAAACACTGAAAGAATAATTTTGTATTTAATTTGTTTCTACAGAGTACCATCACATGTCACAAAGTAAAATAATAATTTTCCAATTATTTTCTGATTACGAATTTAACATTTTGATAATTTGTCCTCAGTACAAACTTTCACAACAAAGAAGAGCACTTTCGTTTTTTAACTAATTATTTCAGTCAAGGTTCTCCTAACACAGAAATAAATATATATTTCCTATTATTTTTTTTTGGCTTAAGCTGAACAACTGAATTTATTATCCAAGTTGCCTCCGTACGCTATCTTGGTATTTATTTATATTCATTCCATACAGAGAAAAAATATATATCTCTTTTATGTTTATTTTTAGGGTTTTAAAAGAACACGATTTTTAATTTAATTTCCAATTATACAAGATGAATGCTCCGTTTTTATCATTTATTTTATAACCGCCATTCATTTATTTCTCAATGACTTCGAAAGTGCTAAAAAAATAAAATAAATTATATAGGTCTAAATTAATATAACTTATTTAATAAACACTTATGGCTGGAAGAACGAATTGTATTAATATGCACTGTAAATTTCCTATACATTGTAAGAAAATAATAATTATTCAATTTTATTTATTTATTTATTATTATTAAATGTCTTGAGATTTACCAGATAATAAAAAACACAAACGTACTTAAAAAAACAAGCATAATATTGATGAATATATAATGGTAGGAGTTACATTGTAAGCTGTCATAATATGATAATGAATCTTGCAATAAATACTAACGTCTATATCTGTCGAAATAAAATTCTGGATATAAATATAGCTGTGAACTGAAACGGGAAGGTTTCATTAAAATAACCTGCACTACTTGCAATAAAATTTCCGTACCAATACCTAGTTTATGCAATAACTCTGTGAAAAGCATATGTAAACATGTGTACTCTATACATAATATCAAGGCTTTGAGATATTAGTCATAAATTTAACTATATTGTTAAAAATCATCTCACAATTCACAATGTTGCACATTATAAATTCTACGTTTGTTTTCTATCTTACATTGAGAGGTACATCACATGTTGTTAATAATTTACCTAAATATAAATGTAAGCTCTTATTTTGTAAGTTGAGAAATTAAATGCTCGTTTCAAATTTCGTTGCTAGAAAGTCGTATTTGTATGCTGTGCACGATGAGATAATCCCATATGATGACGGTGGACATTTTGTCTAATGAAAAGTCTAAACTTAGAAAACTGACAGATATAGTCTCATAAGCTAGAACATAGAAATCGCTTATGAAATATATCACCCGCTACGACCATCTAATTCGAGATGAAAAACAAGTTGATTTAATACATCTTGGTAATTCCTTAGCCCCATCATACAATATAGTACAAGCAGATCATCTAAATGAAATACCAAAGATTTTCAATTCCTGGGTCTTTTCCGAAATAGTAAAATATATTGGTATATCAAAAGCACGTAATAAGTAAGTATGTTTAAAGTAGTCCTTACAAGGTTTTCTGAACCTCGCCTCGTAGCGGTGTACATCACTACTTTCTTGTAGCTACAAGACCCTAAAACAATAATAATATATGTATGTTTTCAAATAGTTGTTCTAAAAATATATTTAGGTTAATAAATAATAATAATATTTAACTAATTAATAACTATTTATAATGAATTAACAGTGAGAGACACACTACACAATACATAATATTCCAGTTTAGTGTAAGACGTAAAAATCAATCCAAATCTTGTAGTCGAGATATCTTCTTGTCGGGGTGACTATACAAATTTATAAAAATATAAGAAGACCATAATAGCTTTTTTCCTAATAATGGTCGTAATAATAGTACAACTGCTAAACTATTTCATTATATGATTAAAATAATTTACAATATCATGTGCTAAAATTGTCACCATGTATAGAGGAAACCTTTTGTCTAATAATCTATTTTGTAACAAAGTTATATAACGGCATTTAGAATAATTTACGACAGGGACATTTGTTAATACATTATTTATCTTCAATGAAAATAAAAAAATCGGTTTTTTCAATTTATTGGAAACATTAGTTATTCAAGCAAGAGGACTTTAAACGGAATTCTTTCATTTTTATGCTTTACTGCACACAAGTTAGTTGAAGCTTTGTAAATTTCTCTGCACATGCGTGTTCACAAAGAAAGAAACTTTACAATTGAAGGGCAAAGAAAATAAAAGGGATAAGACAACATTACCGAATTTTATAGGAAAGCAATTTTACACTTTAGAACAAATATATTTTCTTTTAATATTTTGTGTTATGGTTTCTGTTAATAACTATCAAGAAAGTTATAAATTAAAGAATTTATTTATGTAAATAGTTTTTTATTCTGAAAGAAGGCTGCGTATTTAAAACCAACGGAGTTATTGGAAATAGAGAGTTTAGTTCCTTGGACTTAACCCCTTTAATTCTAGAATAATAAAAAGTCCTGGTAAAGAAGCAAAATAATTACATCTTTTATTGATAGTAACCAAAAGTAAACAATAACGTTATCCACTTGTTATAGTTCACTTATGTGGAAGATTTCTGAATAAGATCATCGCTTTTGCTCCACTCAACTTTGCCGGAACTTGCAAGTCAGTGTACTGGGCCTCACTTACAGTTGTCCTAAAATAATAAATCAAATTCCTTTAGATATTAAGATTTTTTTTTTAATGGAATCAACTTAAATCTACATCAACCATACATACCATTATAGCTGGACTGGGAAGTGTGAATTCTCCCAAAGGCAACAAACGCCTTAGTCTTTGTCCATTGCGATCCTCGCAAACTCCCAATGACCATTGTAGTTTCATGGGTGTAGATCTTCTCTATCAAACGTGATCTCTAGAATTGGCCTCACAAGGAATATTCTTTTCATGTTGTGTCAGATGTTCACTCCATTTGAGAAAAATACATTTCTATTGTGTTTCTTCATTATCATAAACTGGATTTTATTAGGTGCACTACAAAAAGCTATGGTTTCTGGTGAACACTTTCAAAGTGCTCTTTTCAAGCGTAAGGTTTTTTTATCCATGTTGTAACCACGGACCTCAAAAGGTACAGTCACTTGTATAAACATCTCTCATAATGAACAACTCCAGCCATACGTTTTTAGGATAATACGAAAAATAGTCGAACTTATAGCAAAATCATGTAAAATATGTCCACAACATCGGCAAAAAATAATATTATTAACCGAAATTGTATTTATATTTCAGTGAAATTAAGCAAGTCAGGATTTACAAATGAATACGAGTTACAAATACCGTCAGTATTTCAGTAATTTCTTTTTGCCCACAACCCATTTGATAACAATGTAATTTTGTTTTCCCTTTATATCTGCATATGATAATAATAAAGCCAAAGTCCACAAACGAGTTTATATAAAATCAACAACAAAATTAGTTCTCTTCCTTTCATATCAGGGTATTAATTGCATGCAGAATATTATTATATTTTTTGTCATTCAATATTTAATATTTTTTATAAACTAGATATTACACAAAAACTTTAATATATTTCGATGTTTTATAAACATAGTAGTAATTGATTTAAAAGTGAATGGTTTCAAGAAAAGTCCAATTATTTTCGATTACGAGCCAGTTATATTATTGCAGCATAACACAGCAAGTATTAGTTGAGAGGATATGGTAGAGTAAATCATTATTATACACTATATAATACTGTACCTCATTATTTTGATTTATATTCAATAGTCAATAATATTAATAAATTATTTCTATAATGTTAACCATGGTGGAGATCAGTGGTGTAGAATTTAAAAAAATAGAGTTAGGCCAATTCAAAGGAAAAAGTAATGTAACTACTATGAATGGGAAGTTAGATACATCTTGTTATAATATTTTATTACTTTATAAGTATAAAAATATTTTTTCATAAGCAAATATGATCCCTTGGTGCAAAACTTATATTTTCAGCTTAGGTATAAATATTTTAATTAACCTGAAAACACTCATAGCTTGATGCATGCCTGATATAAGCTGTGATACTATAGCCTTACATATAATGTATTAGACGTAAAATACGAAGCGGGGTTAAACCAATCTCGAGTCATAAAACGTGATACTAAATTCGTATTGGAATTTTATAGCATTTCTTTTGTCGGCTTGAGATTTGAATTTCAGATAGTTGTAAACACATCTGAGCAATCTCATAAACAAAGAAAATTAAGTTTTCTTGAAGTACTGAATGAAATACGTTTCTCTTCATATAACTTTAGTGCATGTAAACGTACGTTTAAAACCTCTAAATATAATTAATTTTATTATAAATGAATATCATTTCTAGTTATTTAAAAATTATAAATAATAATGCATTACGTTATCCAATTTATATGACAGTTTACCATGAAATATTATCATACGTAACTACTTCCAGTAAATTCCCCCAATAACAACAAGTTCAACTCGAAGTGAATGTTGTTACATACTGTTGTGTTTACGAATCTAGTAATCTCTAGTGAATTCACGGCATCATGTGATGTAAGGAATAGCTATAGGAATTTTTTGTATACGTAATAAGTCGTTTTAGTGTGTATTTGAGATTGATTTGAACAGCGGGTGTACAAATATATAGAGCATACAAATATTTGACTAATTCATGTATGATTTTAGTGATGATGTAAAACTGTGAACATTTAAATTTATGACTAGATTAAATCAACATTATACAATTGTAACATTTATGTTTTAATTGCTCTACGTTTTCCCTTGATATTCGTTGTTTTGTCGAAAGTGTGATATTTTATAAACAAATATAATATTTTTATATGAACTTCAAATCATACAGCTGATGTGGATTAACATACATTCTATTCAATTGAACGGGAATTTCTTTTAGTTTTTAAGAAAACCTCTTTGTTATCAGAAATCTTAAGCTTTAGAGCTTCTTTAAATCCTTGTATTTATAAAGTGACGAATGGTATTTATTCCTTGCTGTTCATGAAATTTCAAACAAATTTAGTAAGTATATGTGTAAAAAAAAAATTTTATTTTATAAAATGTATATTTAGTGGAAACAAGAAAAGTTAAAATGAACAGTAATATATATATATATATATATATATATATATATATATATATATATATATATATATATATAATCGCGTAAATTGCATTTTTTAACAACATTCAGAAAATACCTGTAATATTCATAAATAAACTATGTTAAATTATTACAAATAAAATAAAACAATTTTTTTGTAACTTCTACAATTTGTTTTGTTTTACTTTAAACATGGGGATTTCTACCAAGTACCATCGGTCAATAGTATCAATAGTATTAAATTATTACTCTAACTTTCTTACACACCCATCTACAAAACCATATACTAATATGAAATAATGTTGACCACAAAACTGGCTCACTTATACAAAAAAAAAATAATTAAATCATTTTCTGTATTAGGCCTACTGAATTCCCCCCCCCCCCTGTATCTCTTACTTGAGTTATGTAGATTACAGTTATCTTTTCTTTGTAGAAGATAACGACAATGCATGGATGCTGGAATTGGTACAAAAAGACACTTAAGGGTGTGTAACAAAAGAGTAAAAAGAGTCAAAAAGAACACTTGGTGAGAATTTTGTTGTGTATCGGTTAAGTGTCCGACTCCACAAAACTCCAAAACGTTTTGGCTTCCCACCTGATGAATGTCGTGGAACTATGCTTAAGGAACGTTATACTCATAAACACAGTCCGGAAGATAAGTTGCAGAATTTACACGTCACAGTGTCTCTATTCCTATACGAAACAGATTACTGCCCAGATCGAGACAAAAGTGAGACGTAAGGTCATTGAGCGTCTCGAGATAACTGGTGTTGTGGCAAGTCACTATTCATATATAGTGGGATTAAGAGGGTTTTAAAATAATTTCTGCTACTTAAATGGATTAGGTCAGTGACATCTCTTCTAATCGTTTTCAGAAAGTTGCATATCTGGTAATCTCAAAGCTGCTGAATTTATTTACCTTGAGCTTAGCGACTGGGTTAATTCCAAGCTTCTTAAAAACAACATTCCCGAATAGAGAATACCATCTTACAAAATGTTGCAAATGCTGATCGATTGATAAGTCTGGAGGAAATTTTAGAGTGGCATATAAGAGACAAGGTTTTGGAAGGTCTACCACTACAGAACGGGAAATCTTGTGAATCGGTAATGTACTAAACGCTGTAGTTAGTTTTTCCTTTAACACTCAATATGTATGTTAGTGTCTGGAAATGGATGTGCAACTATGAGAACACATTACGCAATTGCCAAACTACGACGAACGTTATCATTTCGGTCTGATTAAATTACACATTAAAAATAAATGATACTTTTCATCATTTATGGTCTAAACATTTTAATTTGTTATGTAAATTCTATCAGTATGGCTGACAAACACGGTTTATTTTAATTTATTTAAAATTAAATTGAGGTGTAAAAGATCAATATAAAAATTTATCTGTACAACTCTGTGCTCTTCATGATATGAGCTTCATAAAAATCTATCATATGTACTCATGTTGTTTACAACTATTAGAAGAGTACGAAAGATATTTTGTATTTTAGGAAGTATTAGAAAACATTGGAGGCTTTTGTCCTTTCGATTAATATTGTTAATTTCTATTGTTTATTGTTTTGAGTTAAATTTCTTCTTGTCCGTTTTGATTTGCCTAGAATTCCTCTACTTGCCTTCCTGTAAACGTGCAATCTACCAAGGTGTCAAAGCAAAGTTAAACCCCTCTTACTTTCTTCATTAATTACTGTTAGTTCAGCTTCAGTTCACTCTACCTTTTACTAAGTTTGCGCAGTCATCCTTGATTTTATTTAAGAGATTGACACAAACACCTCTAGGCACAGAGTCGAGCTACATTTTATAAATGTCATTTACAACCACTAAATTCCGTATGCTTTAATAATTTCACTAAAACTTCATTTTAACCTTACTTCTAAAACATATTTCATGTGTATCAGTTAAATACATCTATTATTTAGATATAACATTTAAACTTAAAGAAATATAATTTTATTTTTTTGTACTACATTATCTTTGTAACTGTCTAGTATCATTGAAACATTTGTTAAAAGTATAATGAGATCTTAACCAAATAAGCCACACCATACGCTATATAAATATACAACAACACAGAAATTTAGCATACACTGAACTTAAACTCGTACTCTGCCATCAATCAAAATAATTATTGATAGAAACAACAATTTAATTTACAAAAACAAATGTAAAAATATAATCGAAACTTTATTGTATGAGAATAAGTCTATATCGCAATCTCGTCTAAAATACCTGTCTAATTACGTACAATATTAAAAGAAAAACATGTTAAATATAATAATAAATTGAATTTATTTGAATATATTTTCGTTAATATCAACTATCAATTTTTACAAAAATAGTACATGTTCATATGTTCCAATTACGAAATAATGAAAAGTTGTTACGATGACACAATATCGATATTCCGTTTTCGAATGTTCTGAACATTTTCGAATATAAAACGAAATTAAATCATTTTCATGCTGATGTTAATACATTATTCATCCATTTTGTGAAATATTTTGTCTTATGACGATTGCTTATACGATAGTCAACCAAAGTTATGTTTATACTGATTTTGGATTTTCAAATCGAGTGAAGCTTAAGTTCTTATCTCAGGAGAAACTAGTCCTATAACATTACAGTTTAGTTAAACTTCTCGCCAATAAGATTTTAGTCAAAACACTTTGTAAATGAGGGCTGGGCCTTAAACTCATGATTATTATTCAATATAGGCCGCTTTTAAAAGAATAAGTAAGATGTATGTATAGGTTAGAGGATATTACGAATGGGTTATTGTATTTTAGGTAACTTACTTGTCCTCCGTGTTCAATCTGAAGTAATTTAAAAATTTTGAAACCTATTATTGGTTGTTTTGTAAGAGATGTATTTATCTTTTTAATTAGCTAAGCTTAAAGTTGACAATTGTTCTTATCTGCCTTCTAACTCCCCCCCCTCTGAAATAAAATTTTACGGCAGCCATTGTAAGACACACAAATTTTATATCTTATGCTTTACATATATTTCAATCACGACGTTGGCCATTTTCTAAAAATTTAGTTTCCCGCCTACAAAAATAAATAACTGATTTACAGTACAGTAATAGGATAAATTTAGCTGAGTGTTTAATGAGAAGTGTATAACGGAGTTGAAAAATAATGGTAAATTAAGCCACTTTGGTAGAAAACCTGAAAAAGATCATAAGGTTAATTAGACCTGCGTTTAATCATAGTTGTAATATGAATTAATTTACGAGTATTATCTTTTTTTTTTAAACGGGGTTTTATTCAAATGAAAGGAATCTAAGAAAAATACGATGGAAATGTTATTATAATTTCAGTTAGACATTGTAGTTAATGTGTTAAAACCTACTTTATAATTTGCCAGAACACTGTGTAACTGCACAACAATTGGACGCCATATTTAGCCAGTTAAAAAAAAAAAACTAACCGTAATTTAATAATTCTGTGTAATAAAATACTTCCACGCAATTTTATATTTAATTAAACGTTCTATTAGTGTTTCTTCTGCTACCTTGAACATGAACTGGAAGTGAAATACTTATTTAGAAAACACAGGACCAACAACAATTTTATAGCCTTAACAATTTAAGGACAACACTAAAAGGAAATTACTGATGTAGAAATTCAAGTTACTACTGCGAACATCGCTCATAGAAACAATATATATATATATATATATATATATATATATATATATATATATATATATATATAATCTGTATAATAATTATTATTAAATAATATATATAATAAACCAATTTAATGTATAAATTACGAGTGTAAGTGGTGGACGTTGAAATTTTGATCTGATTGTGTTCAATTTTACAATTTAGCAAACCTTTAATCCAACTTCTTAAATAGATAAATCAGACTAATCAGACTGTGTACTTTGAGATGTGAGAATAATTTTTCACTGCAAACATAACGCAACAGGTCGTTTTTTGCTCAATTAAAATATACAATCAATTTCTTCATATTTTACAATTTTAAATTTTACAATTTACAAATGTCTGAAACAACTACTAAATCGTTAAAAACATAATGAAAAATTAGAAAAAAAAATCTGTAATAATCAAGTCAGTAAACATATTTTATTTTAATTTAGTGTCCCAACTAAATTCTGCTCTTTGCAAAAATATTTCCAACAAATATTTCTAAATAGTACATTTTAAAAGTATTCATGATAGTTTGTCTTACGTAAATCCTACATTACCATTTACGATTTAATATTACTAGTGATAAAACAATGTTGAACAAAACGAGCAAATATAAAAACAAGCAGCAAGAGAAATTCTTGCCTAATCAGATTCGTAACGCGTATTTATTCATTGATTGAGTTTCTTTAAATATATAAGTTGAAGTTTAATTAACATTGTATAACAGTGATTTTTGTTTTCGCTCCACTTTTACAAATTGTAATCAAACCATGGCTTTTAAGATAAATTGAACCATTTTATAGGAATTGTATAATTTATTCCAAACATTAATTTTACATGCGTAAAAGATAAGCCATCTATCTCTCTCTATGGCTTGATGTTCAGTAATTGGATACTCTAGTCGTGCCCCCTAACATCCCACTTCTGTTTACTTCATGTTGTCGTGCTTCACCGACTCCTCCCACACTAGAGAATTTTGAACCCAAACCTAAAAAACTATTTATAGTTCAACCCGCATATAAAGCTTAACATTATGATATGCTATGGGACTTGTTCTTAGATATAAATTCGCTAATTTATATCTTAAACGAAACACAATTTGCCACACATTTAATTTACAGTTTAAAGACTTATACGAAAAAAAATGTCTGACATCAAACGTATACCCTAAGAAATTCAGTACTATATTGCATACATACCTTATTCTTCGTGGCGATTTTGATGCCATATACTGTAAATATAACTTTACAGAACATCATGTTAATGTGTTGTTATGAGTTATCGCTGAAATTATGTTATTAAATTGTTTAATCTATAATATTCACTGTATAATATGGTTTAATCTCTTGTTAACTCGAAACCTAAAGTAAATGTTATACGTGGCCTAAAGCAATCTTTATAGTTAGAAATTTCTCTCTAATAAGTGTAGGTAAAGCACGTTGTATTAAAACTATAGCCTATGATTCGTTCTACAGCCCATGTAAACTACTGTAATTCAGGACTTGTAAATTAAAAGTAACAGCTTGAACATAACAATAGTTTCTGTCCAATGAAAATAACCATTTGAATATTGCAACTTCCATAAAATGAAAATCACGAAAAGAATCCTTGTTTATGGTAGATTTTAATCAGCAAAACATATATTGTATTGGCACTCAACATATTATCAAGAAAAGAAAATGTTCGTATTTCGTGAACATGAACTACACTGGAGTGAGAAGGTAGACCAAGCAGAGGAAGTAGGCACGTAGGCATTGATTATACACGTTCTTAAGATAAAATCTTTAAGGATTCCAATCATATGAGTTGTTTGCACGAACAGATAAAGGTATCGTCTTTAGGACTAGTGAATGGGTCCGAAGTATCGAAAGGCAGGGCACTTATAGGGTGATGATGCGATTTTTCCTGATCAGACATCGTAACATAAGAGGTGGAAATATATTATGGAGTCTAAATCTGTAAAACTGACATAAGAATTACTTCCTGGATCTGATGTCGTTCGCGACAATCACAGATAGGTTCAAAAGAAGTTGTGTTCGTCTTTAATATGAACGCAAAAGAGCCATTGTGATCAAACTGCATGGCGGTTTACGACTTACAACGTAAATAATAATAGAGTACACCTCCACAAAAGTGCCAAACGGAATTATTCATCATGAATAAATATTTTTCTTTTAAGGAACAATAGAAATGATAATTCTTTTGTCCTCAGAAAATTCCTCAATAAAATGGGGAATTAAAATATGAATAATTATTAAAATTAATGTAAATTTACCGTTTTAATTTATTTTGAGAAACTTCGTAAGCTTAAGAGTACACTTATTTCCATTTACTATATTTATTTAAAAAAAAAAAAAATATCAAAGATCTGAACTTGATCACGACATGTGCACCAAATCTGATACGCGCTATTTGACGATTATTATTGTTTCATTTACAGAGTTTTTATTTAACTTGACGACCAATGGCATTTCTAAAAGAATAATACCTACGAACAACACATATTTTAAAAGTATTGAACACATAATATTAACCATCCTGAAATCAGTTTCGTTTCATAATAATTATTGCGGAGGATAATCTACTTCTAAAAATATATACTTCGTTTTTTTAAACATATTTTAACATAATTTGAACTCTTTTTTATTCCAATGAATTTAATTCTTCGACTATTAAGTTGCTACAGGCTATATATTTTGGCACTCAGAGTTCGAATTGCGACCTTTGAACAAAACTATTGATGGCTAATGATCTATCATCTTGATATGATACAAAGTTCCAATGACTTAATACATTTCTGTTATAGCGAGAGTAGACTAATGTATTTAAAATTGGCAAAATTTGATATCGTGTTTCCGATAGTTCTGGAAGTTTTCAAAAAGG
This sequence comes from Aphrophora alni, assembly GCA_963513935.1. Taxonomy (NCBI): domain Eukaryota; kingdom Metazoa; phylum Arthropoda; class Insecta; order Hemiptera; family Aphrophoridae; genus Aphrophora; species Aphrophora alni. The sequence goes on along the minus strand of OY740768.1, from coordinate 113,245,828 downwards.
AACACTTATACCATTTTCGAAGTTGTGCCCTATTTGTAGCAAAAGTTGTTCTCATTTTCTCCAGGACGGTTCGAATGATCAACACATATTCCAGTGAAATACTACGTAAACTGTAATTCTTAGATGATATTCCCACAAAAATATGGGATTTTTGCAAACTTTTTCTAGTTCCGTGAGATGTCTTACGAAATGAAATATTATATCACTTTGGTCAATGTGATAAAATATTTTACACAAGTATTTGGGAATATCATCCACACTTATAAAACACTATTTTGATAACTATTCGATTTTACCATTAATCTTCAGATTTTGATAACACTTGTAATATTTACATGTGCGGAGTTTATAATTTAGAATCAGTTTTTACTATCTTATATTTACACAGAATAGCGAAATGTAAATGGAGAGTTAAAAGTTGTTGATTTTGTCGTGGAAATATCTACTATTTCGTCTCTACAGTGCTCTACATCCCAATGAAGTAAAATGATGTTGATCGAAGTTTCTACATGACCCCATCTCCATTAGTCAATTTTATTTTAAGGTGGGGAGGTTATGACATTAGCCTAAATTAAAATTTCGCGGATTCTAAAAATCATATTGGTAACATATTTTTAATTGTTCTATAATTCCTATTTTGTTTATAAAACCTAATTCCGTGGAATATGCATCCACACCTTATATTAAGTTAAATAATGTTTCAATCAAAGTGAAGTTTGACTAATTTTACGATTTCACAATGTCATTTCGAAATGGATTTGATGAAATTTAAAGTCTGAAGAGTTGATAATCGCCCAAAATTATAAATAAAACATTGTCACCTTGACAATATTTTAATTACTACGCAATTGGAGTGAAAATATAGAAACATTTTGGAATGTTTACACTAAGGACAAATGTATACTAATTAAAACAAATTTTAGTAATAGCAAGATTGCCTGTTTTAGTGTTTCCACAAAAATGATGTAATTTTACGTTAACTAATTGGTTTAATAAAAAAGATTCATCTATACTTGAATTGAATTTAATCAATACAGAAAGCTTTTACGTCGGTTTTGAATTCAATAGCTTAGTTTTTTCTTATGAAATATTTTTCACTGTTGAAAGAATAAAGCTAAAAGAAATTTCTTCGTGGTGATCACTCTTCCGGTATCCTGTACGTTATTAAAAGAGCATTTCTTGTGATATCACTTGAATGAAAATCTCTACCCTGAAATTAATTCAATTACTTTATCACTTTATTTCACTTTATTTTTTACTTTTTCTCGTGTGCAATATATATATATATATTTCTTCAAAACACTATTGTAATCATCAAAACTGAAAACAAAAGAAATTGCATCTTTTTATCTTACCTACTTTACGTGTTTCCTCAAAGCTAGCCCTCGTAGCCTACATGAAATCAAAAACTATTTTATTTAAAAGCATTTTTAATATAAGTCAATAGACAGACGTCATTATTATTCCCGACATATTTTCAATATGTGTCATCAATTAACTCCCAAAACGTTATATTTAAAAATAACTCAAACCACAGTTTTTGTATCTAAATGTTTAATGTAAACTAGTGCACTCCTAACGCAAGCTTCGCGATTGTCAGTTGGTGCATCAGCATTCCCCGGTCACCGACTTTCATTACGCAACACTTTGCAGCTGAACAGAATTATGGCTGTGAAAAATAGGAAGAAATGAATCAGCTGATTTCTCTCAGGCAATAATGGCATAAGTCTGACTTACTTCACTTTTCCTTCAAAGACTGCCGGCTTTTGTAGGTGTGTTGAAGGAGTGAATGTTACATTTTGATTATTTATAAAGTTTTACTTGTATATGCAGAGCTTGATTTTATTTCAATGGATGAAATACGTGAATCCGATAGCATACCATCATTTTTACAAGACTCTGGCTCTGATTGTCGCTTAGATATTGTTCGCAATCACATTGAATCTTTTCCTTCTAATAAATCTCATTATACGAGAGCCCATAATCCTAACAAGAAATACCTTTCAGAAGGTCTGAACATTACTCAAATGCACACTTTATACAAGGATCATTGCTCAAACATAAATTCTGAGCCAGTAACTAAATCCATTTACCGTCGAGTGTTCCATTTTGAATTTAATTTAAGTTTCCATCCGTCTCGAAAAGTTGCTTGTGTAAAATTTACAAGATAAAAGTAGAAGTGTATGTAGACGCAGAATAAAAAAGAACTATTGAAATTAACCATGAATTGCATCTTCTTAATGCAGATCTTGCTAGACAAAAAATTATAGATGCCAAGGAGGAGTGCCAGACAAATCCTACAAAATCCAGCCGTTCCCGATTTTAACTTGTTCGACCGCTTACTACAAAAAGAGTATGTATGTCTAGAATCTAGGTTGTCATGATCTATCCACAGATTATGGATACATGTACGTCTGGAATGAAATAACTGCTTCGAGAGGCTCCCAAGAAATTGCTTCGTGCGTTAATGAACATTTGAGAAACAGATCGTTAGCATTTCGCATTGAACAGGTTGTAATGTTCAGCGATGGTTGCAGTGGACGAAATCGGAAAAGAAGAAGGACATGATGGACCTTCTCAAGTTTATCCCACCAGTTCACCATGGATTTTTAACTCCTTGACCGTTGCAAGTTATAATGATGATAACCCCATTGTGAATCGAGAGTCGGAGGCAGAAGAGATGATTGAATCTTGAATGGAAGACACCAAAAACACTAGGAACAATTAGAATTATTCTTTTTTATGTATGCAAGTGACCTTAATATGTGTATAATAATGATTAATATTTACACTTAACTTGTAAAATTAAAATCTGTGTTCAAACGTGGTATTGTTTTTACTTTACATTTCATTCATCAAAATATTTTAAGCAATAGTGGCATAAGTCAACATTTTGCCTAATTTTTTTAATTTTTAAGTCTAAGTTATTTTTAATGGCCATAAAGTAGACATCAATAGACAGGCGAACTATTCCTCTACATGAATATTTAAGAAGAACTTTTATTTTCCTGCTCCAGATTTATAGTATTGTTTCTAATAAATGTCTTAATTTCTCAAAACTATGGAAACGTGACTTAACCCTTAACTAACATCATGATTTAAAGTTACGCAATCAACATCATACGTCTGGGAGACACCTATGGGTATTTAAATGAAAAAAAGTCATAATTAATTATCAATAAATTTAATAACCAGTAAAATGGCTTTACATACCTATATTAAACATAGAGTGGACGTAGAATTAGTTCAGAAACATCTTTTCACAATGTCCTTCACAACGCGTCTCGATAAAAAACCATAGATAAAAACTATAAAATAAAGTCACGTAAACAACAACATATGTCTCACAGACGGAAAGTCATCAAAAACTATAAATAGCGCAGCCAAGGGGCGAGAAAAAAAACTGGCAATTTTCACTGAAAAAAGACCAACGTCCGACTGGCAGCTAGACGGCCGGACAAAAACAATAGGTCAAGAGGAGGGGAAATACGCCGATTTTTATTTTCGCGCCCGTCATCAAGACGTATGATGTTAGTTAAGGGTTAAGCCACTTTTCCTTTCATAGGCTCATATGTATTTAAAATAATTGTCAGTGTTTTGACTTGGTTCACTTTTCCATGAAATAGAATGAAGGTTAAGGAATCTGAAACAGTGTTTAGCTCTATTAGGGAAAAAAATGACTTAAGCCACTTTTCCTTTCATTGGCTCAATTATCTCGCAGCTAACATCGTAAATACTTCTCCGATTTTATTCACAAACTAATTTCCCCATTTATTTATTTTAAATCTAGATTCTGTAAATTTATTTCAATATTTATAAACTTTCCTTATTATTTCCTATTTAACAAAAAATCAATTCTTACAGCATTTCCTAAAACTATCTACTTTATTATTTCTATATACAGGGTGACCAGTAATTTAACGACTAGCCTTTTTCAGTTGATTAAACTCATTTAATCCAATTTTGTTATATAGACTGGTTATTTACTTATCTATGTTTAATTATGAAACTTATAATTTATATATATGTAATGTGAACAAACTTTAATTCCTAACAGAAATTTTGATATTTTTTTCCTATGTTTGTATTAAATCTTGTAATCGAGAAAGTGTTTTTCATTATTCTATTAGGTCTACATCCTGCAACAGTATTAAACATTGGGTTAAAACTCGAACTAGGGTTATTAATTTGTGAGCTTGGCGTTGCTTGAGTTGGAACTGTTGAACCTGTATGGAATAATCGTGTCCATCAATAGGAATATTTTCTGCCATTTTCAATTTATTACTTATTAATTAATTATGTACTATTGATATTTCCCAAAATTTTCGGCAAAATCAATTTAATACATGAATAATACAAAACTAATATCTGTGACCATATTTTTTTTTTAAGACACAAAATTCGTTCAATATTTGTTTGTATGTAATAATTAGGAACCGGTGTCTCATCATCGATCTCATGCAATTCATACCCACCACCCACTATTATTATACATATATGCTACTTCGTCATTTAATTCAATAACAAGTTGTCCTACTACATTTAGACTATTCATAAGTGACCAAATATATGTTACAACATTTTCAGTTATTTTCAGACATCTTAATACTATTATTTTCCTTTAATATATATTTTCGGATGCAAACTTTAGGACTTGTCCTGATGTTCACGGCATCAGATATCAAATATATTAATTTTACTTTAGTACATTTAAAACCTTCCAAGAAAACGCCTGTCCTAATGCAATCACTTGATATCATTTTCACCTAAAAATTTAATATTAATAAAATCTAATAAAATAATATTTTAACAATTTAATAATATTTATAACATTTTCTTTAGCAGTTAAAATTTTATAGAAAATATGTAAATTTGAAAAAAAAATTCTAATCTTTTAAAAACAATTATATGAAAAAAATTTGATGCACTTTTTTTGACCAAACACTTCTGACACGAAGTGTGACAGGCGCTTTTGACACCAAGTGTGGGACCACTTCTGACACCAAGTGTGGGGCCACTTCTGACACCAAGTGTGACGGCGGACACTTCGCTGCTGGCTCCAACCTAGAGTTCCAGGGCGATGGCGGTGTCTTTGCTTGTCTGTGGAGGTCCTTATGCCATCATTGTTGGGCGTTCGAACGGTTTTCAGGATGTCGAAAACGACAGGCGGCGTAAGTCCCTCGAAATTAGCTCGAGTGAGATATAAAAGGTAAACCGTAAATATTTAAATTAAACTCTCTTTTATTACTGCATTTTACCTTACGTGCTCTACTAACTCGAGCTACAATACTTAGGGGGATAAAAGCAAGAACACGAAGGTCTGGGTCTGACCAAGGTTCGAGCCAGACTCTGCACCTTCAGGTATGTTGCAGAAGCATCCGCCTCAAAGCGTCCCCCTTCTTTTCTAAAATCAAGACTGCTGCATTTCTCAATAAACCCTTTCAGTTTATAAGGATCCTTGTTGTACATTCCTGTCATTATGTAAATGTATATAAATGTATGTTATTATATTCGTAATATAAAGTGATTATTATAAGATGTAGAGTACCTGTCACATTACTTTAACAAAATGTAACCGACTGTCTTAACATTACATTGTCTGTACCTTTCATTACTTCATACATTGCCATGTTTTTTGTACTTCAACACATTATTACTGATATCACTTTTTTCAATACATTTTCCATAAATGCGTGTACTATTTAACATATTTAGTTCTGCTAATAGTTCTGTACTTACTTCCTTTCATTTATAATACTAGTCAATTGGTAAGAAAACTATAAGAGACCATTTCCCGTTTGGATGAATAAGTGGAATCTTTAGGTATATTTTTTGAAATTTTTATTACTAAGTGAGTCTACTTAGGAAAGTGAGAGGCAAAGACACGGAATGGCAGACAATGGTACAGAATTACAACAAAAAACAAAAAAAAAATACCAAGTATATATTTGAAAAGAAAAACTGAATTCCAATGTCATAAAATAATTGATTTACCAATTTTAAAAAGATAAATCTTGTGAAATATTGTATGTTGTTTTTTTTTCTTGAGGTTTGTGAATGATGCAAAAAGTTAATTGAATAAATGTTATTAATTTGTTTCAAGTGTCAAAATAAATCAAATCGTTAATATTTCGTTAACAATATGAACAAAATTAACATCCCCTTATTGGATTATAGATTTTTCAAATCAAAATTTAAAATTAATTATTGATTTTGATTGGAAAATAAACTTTATCTATCCTCAAATTTTGTGTCATTCTGAATTTAAAAATGATCTACAAAGGATAAATCTCTCCATAATGGTGACAAAAAAAGTGAGATGTACTTTCTGGGTCAATCCGCAACTATAAGTTGCGAAAGAATGACTGTCGTATAAATCAAAATGTTACAAGATATAGTAATCCACCTCAAGGTTTTAACGTGACTAATACTTCGTGAGTCTATGTTATTTTTTATTTATTAAATGTAGTTTTTAAACGTATTTTCTATTGTAATTAATATTATTTGCAATTTTTAATTGTGATTAAAAGTTATTTGACCCCAAATCTACAAACTAGTTTCGGTATGTTATTAATATTTGTTGTATGAAAAAATTACGTGAAATTAAAATTTTTAAATTGTTACAGTAATATTTTATTTTAAAAATTAAATAGCAACAATTATTCATTACACAAAATTAATTTACTATTTCATAGTCATGTAAAAATATATAATTAAATTTAATAAGTAATTTTTGTAATTTTGGTCTATAATATTGTTTATTTTGAATAAATCAAATAAATATAATCAAACATAAGTAATTATTTTTGTGTGAATATTTTCTTTTTCAATAAGCTGTTTTTTCTCTTGCAAAATATTTAAATATGAGCTTGGGACAGAGATGTAATTTATATGTGGATGGAGGAGAGAGAAAGAGAATGAGAGAGAGAGAGAGAGAGAGAGAGAGAGAGAGAGAGAGAGAGAGAGAGAGAGAGAGAGAGAGAGAGAGAGAGAGAGAGAGAGAGAGAGAGAGAGAGAGAGAGAGAGAGAGAGAGAGAGAGAGAGAGAGAGAGAGAGAGAGAGAGAGAGAGAGAGAGAGAGAGAGGGAGGGAGGGAGAGGGAGAGGGAGAGAGAGAGAGAGAGAGAGAGAGATTAATTGTAATTTGAAGTAAATATCTTACAGCTTCTCCTTATTAAATAGACGACAATGCTGCTTTTAATTAGCTTATTCCAAAGGCTTACACAATGATATAGAAAATAATATCTCTTTGCTCATTAAGAACGGTTTCCTACGTTAACTAAACTTTAAAATTAAGTGAAACTTGATAATATTCCTTCAAATCCATTTGAACATCTCTCAGACCATTTTTATTTTAAATAGTTACTAACCAAACTGCGCGGTTAGTAGGGTTCTTTAATTTGGCTTCCTTCTTTTTAAAGATGGTGTTTTGAAGCTAAAGTAAATATTAGACCTACACCTCTCTATTTTAAGATTGTATCATATATCATTTTAAGTAGGAGTGTAATAGTACCATCCATTTACTCGTTTTTATTAATGTTTAGAGTTGCCTCATAAAAACTATTTTAGAGATAAAGAAATCATAAGCTACGCTATGTGCCAAAAGCTACATTCTTTATTGTTTATCACTCGATTCTTCAAAATTTAGGCAGGGGCAGAAGAAGAACTTTTAACACACCTGTTGAATTAAATGCAATTTTAAATTTGGTCTATTACTAAGAATTAGTCTTCGAAATGTGATAATAAGTGATCTTAAAAGGTTTTTCTTAACATATTTTCTTTCTTCTAAATTATGAAATATTGTCATTATATTTCAGCAATTACGTCCTTATTGTATCCTAAACTAATTCCCCATGGATATTCTCTTGTTCTAATGACTATAATAATTATATTATTCTGTATTCAATACTCTATAAATTTAGTAGTGTATTGACCTTTAAACAAAAATGTGTTTGTAAGTTGTTAAAAATTTTGTTTTATAATTTAAAAAAATACAATATAAGTTTTATCTAGGACGATAGTTAAATATTTCTTTTGTATTAATGAACCTAATAATAAACAATAAATTTAGTAAAATTTTTAATCTGTAGCCTGAAGTAAGGTCAAATTAGATTTTAAATAAATTAAACAATAACTGGAATCATTATTTTTCCATCAATTTGTTTTGAAAACTGTTCATAACCCCGCGTATCTGATTAAGATAAAGTTTTTAATTAGCTGAGTTTAAAATTTTGATGCAAATACGTACGAGGAAGATATATATAGGTACTATACTTTATTTAATTATATAATATATGTGCTATATATAATATGTGTATTTATATTTTTAGGTATTAGTAATTGTTTTATGATGTTATCCGTTTAGAGGTAATATGAGCACATAAAAAGTGGTTTTAAAGTACGTATTTGCAATGCTGTTTGATCAAATTTGGTTTACTTGTACGCGTATTTTACCTGTGTGTAAAGTTTAGGGCATTTCTCAATTAAGATTTATTTGGTAATTAAAAAGTGGAGGAAGGTTTTGTAACACCAAAACTGTTGTAAAATTCCAACGTTCAAAAAATTGTGGTCTAGAGTAAATTTGTTTGCCAAACATTTACAGAACGGGCTAGAATCACAATCAATGTTGAAAACTTTTCCCATTCATATAGATTTTGTTAAGTCTGCCAAGATATATCACGTTGTTGATATTTGTAGGTACAAGTAGGCCTATATATTTTGTAATGAAAGAGGAATTTTTATTTATTTTTTTAAATCCAACATTGTCAGGAATTAAATATATAAAGAATTAATTTTTTTTAAATGTTTATGGTATCAAAAACTTTACATTTTCATTACCAAATGTGTGCCTTGTTTTATATTTGTGGTCTGGTATAAATTATACCTACAGTAAGTAGTTACTGACAATGTGTTTCAGAGCTATATATAGAATTGACCCCAATTAATGTCAATTTAATGTCGAAACTAAGATATTAACATTGTTGTTACAAGTGTAGTTCTTACACTAACATCACTTAGGGTTATACAGAGCGATAAAAACCCCCTTGTCATCTAAAAAAATGGATTTTTAAAATACTTCTATGAATTATAGTATATTGGAATTCAATTACATCTGTAATGTGTAAATCTATCTTTTGTGTAGATTATTTTTTGTGCAACATATTTATCGGTGTTTATTCGAAATTAACATAAAATATGGTCATGATAAGAACATGTGTTTTCTGAAATTAGTGAAGCTGAAAAGTATTATTAATTTATTTATTGTATTTAAAATTTTGAAAATCAAATGTATTAATTATATTTGTTTACGTTATTGGAATAAATTATAACTATCATTAATAATAGTTAAATGGAGCAATCAAAATAATTATATCTAGATTCCAGAACATAAGTGGACAAACAATTCTCCGGTTTGTCATTTGTATTTAATATCTTTAAAAAAATAATAATAATAAATAAAATAAAAAATGTAATTTTAAACATATTTTAATAAATGCATTTTATATTCAACGTACGTTATATATCAATCTAATGGTAGAAATATTTAATGAATTCCTTTATATTTATTTTTATAATTTTCTGATTTTCCTTATCTGAAGTCAATGTGTTGCATTTCTCACTCTTTTCTTACTGAGATAAATGGATATTGATATGATGACATTTTGACATGGATATTGACATTGTAGATGATGACATTTTGTTCACTATATCAATTATAATATGCAACATTAACTATATTTAATCAAATTACTTATATTACAGTTATATTTAATCATTTCAGAATACAAATATTTTTCCACTGCCGAACTCAAATATAATTTATTAAAAAGAAAGAATTCGTACGATATTTATAGGTATATTTATTGTGTATTAGTTTTTAAACATAATTACCAAATCGTTTTCACTTATATCTGATAGTCTAGAACAGACATTATTATTGCACATTTGCAGTACCTATAGCTATGTACTGTGATGATGGATGAAGTAATTTAATTTATCACGCAGTCTACTGCACTCAGAAAACACATTTCAACAACAGCTATTATTCTCCAAACATGTATTGGTTTTGTTCACAGTAGGTTCAATTAATTATATTTTGTAATCAATTGTACACTTTACATTTAATTGTAATAATAAATATTAATGGTTTTCTAAAATATATTGTGTTACATTGATAGGAAAATAGCCACAAAGAACAGAATTAATTGATTTTTTTTATAACTTCTACTTAACCGATTAATCCAGTTTAATTTCAGTGCTTAGTCAAATACACATTGAAATATTGTTTTAGAATTTTACAGGTAATAAATAATATAAGAAAGAAAAGGTACTAGGAGACAGATATTAGGTTTTTTATTATAATAAAAGTGAGAAACATGTAATGTAAAATTTAACACATATACGTATTAAAATCGGATTATTTATATGGTTAGAAGCATCTCACGCGTCCTTTTTAATTAAGTGCAACTAAGCAGTCCTAAAGCTATTATTGAATACACTCGTTTCGACTTTTCAAAGTTTTTTTTTTTAATACGGTTGTTATTTTGCAAAAATCCAATGATATATAAATTATTTATAAGCCTATTTGTATTCTAAAATTGAGGGAAAATGCCGAAGAAATAAATTTAAAAAAAAATGGAATAAATTATAAACTAGGATAAATGTTGACTGTAACTAGGATGGTTTCCGATCATTAATTTCAAAACAAATTGATATAGGAGGGTAATTGAGAATTAGTACAAATGCATCTGTAACGTGAGCCTAACGTGCAATCACACTGTTTCCAACAACATGTTCAATATAAAATTATTAACGATTAAACACAAATGAAGATAAATCTATTAATAGTATAAAAGCGTGCAATTTTTAAAATAATTGTTAACATTAAAAACAATATATATTTGCCTTTCTGATATCTAATTTATAACACAAGAATCAATATAACGAATATAATATAATATAATATATATATATATATATATATATATATATATATATATATATATATATATATACTAAACACTAGCATTTACTACTAAACAACAGCATTTACTAATACTAGAATCACAGACTCCCAAGTTTCCACACCACAATGCATTATAACGTTTACTTGTTGCTATTCGGAATACAGTACATTATAATAAACAGTTATAAATTCAAATGAATTCAATTTTTAAAATGAACAAATGTGGGGTTAATCACGTTATGTTGTAAATTTTGTAATGGTACATGCTCGTATATTGGTCAAACTGGGAGATATTTTAAAATTAGATTATGGGGAACATGATAGAAGCTGGAGGCTAGGTCATGATGACTCTAGTTTTGCAAATCACTTAAAAACACATAATGTTCCAGATTTTCATTCTAACATAAAGTTTGATATTTTTCATATATATTGTAAATCCAAAAATTAAATCTTTTAGAATCCTAAGAAATTAATAGAATAGTTAACGATAAAATGTGTTAGTTTTCAATGAACAATTAGAATTAAATAACTTCCCATTCCTCAAATATTAACTCCAGGTCATAGTTCTTTGTCCCCCAACTCTCTGTATTCCAATTTAGGTTACAATGGGGAATACCCAGCTATTATTTGAAATGTGTACTGTACCTTTTTCCTTATTCTTGAAAAATACCTTGACAATGCTGTAACTAGCGAAAGCATGGTCGGCAAGTTTCATTAAATATGTGGTAATACTAAAAACTAAAAGTGTTTTATTTATTAAATTAGAATACCACCAAGTATCTACGGTCCTTAGCATAAATAGCCTTTCTGATTATTTAAAACATTAAATATATAATCTTTATATTGTAACGTTCAATGAACCTTACTTATACCTATATTAATTTTAATGTTAATCTATGGAGTTTGATAAAACAGCTGGAAGCGTAGTTTTGTTTTTTACCACCAGAAACCAACAGAGTACAGACATCAACAGTGGATCTATCGTCAGCTGTATAAAATGTTCCGTTAAGTATTACTCTTTAGTTCATACTTGCTTACGAGGAGCTTAACATATTACAGCTTTAACTTATCATAAAATCCAGATTACAATAAGATCTATTTTAAAAAAATATATAATATTTTCTTGCTTGGAAAAAAACTGTTCAAATGTCTTTCTTCTAATCGGGTTATATTATTTATCAGATTTCTATACCGCTTCTTGAATGTTAAGTCACGTTAAATCTTGGCGAACTATTTCTTTACAACTAAATTAAAAATTACTCAAGACGTAAATATTTTTAAAACTAAATCTCTATAAAATAATATACGGTCAGAGCAAAATTATGGTAATTTTTTGGTTTTGTGGTGAGTTTATCAACATTTTCAATCCTCGAAAACCAAGTGAAACATGTTTGAATAATATTAAATACACAAAAAACTACAAGAAAATTTCAAACAATTCGTTTGTAAATATGGCGAACTAACTCAATAATTTAAACCTTTTAATATGTACAAATAAAAAAAAACTATTATAGCAGTACTTTTTAATTTGATTTAATAACCATGTATAGTGGTTGTTCAACGAATCTTATTACAATTGAAATACAACGAAATGAAAAATAACTTGGCTTTGTGTTTTTAGGCCTTACAAAAGTAATTTCATCTTACTTTATTATTAGGTCATCCTGTGTCTCTTTTTTCGTAGTTATTAAAAGACGAGTATCAAACTCTGCACTCCAATTTGCCTTACAATGAACAAATATTAGATTTTAATTAAATAATGGTATCATCCATAATCATAAAACCAAATTTTTCGTGACTATCAAAGTTAATCATTTTTCAATATATTCTGGGGAGAAAGGTTAAGTTCTTATATAATAATACCTTATTTTATTTTAAGAACTACTTTATTTTCACGAGTATTGCATCACTTATAATTAACTCGCTCTGTAAAGCATTTACCATCATCCAAGTAATATGTACAGCTTAGGTAATACTGCGAAGAATAATAACAATCAATACCAACATAATCAACAACAGAGTCTTAAGGAATATAAAATATATGGTAAGGCATTTACAGAATTGAAATAAGCATGTTACGCTAAACCATCACCTACAAATAAAACAGCAAACAATTTCTCTAGAGAGAGCAAACACTCACAAACATAACAGTGAAACACATACTGTAAAAATCAATAAGGACAAAATATCAACAAATATATAAAAATATTTCTGGTGACTAAATTTGAAGGGACATAATAATTTTAATGAATATTAAATTAAACCGAAAAAGGATTACATGGCATCTTTCCGCCTCTACTACAAACATAACTACGTTGGCGCCGACCTAAAAACTATGGATGCATTTACTCCTCAAAAATGTACACATTGTTCACGATTCTAACTAAAGGACATCTCTTCACTTACAGAAAATTAAGTGTAAACCTATTAGCTTCAACAAATATCACACCAATCGCTTAGGATATGCAAGAAAACTGATAGACTGGAGCAAATACAACAATATTTTTTATAAAATATTAACCATAGTTAACCATATTAACCATAACTCCACTAATGTATGTAGTTTTTATTTAATTTTATTTATTTATTTATTTATTACTGTGATTCTCCACTTTAAAAGTATACAAAATGGCACCCTATATATTAGTAGATGTTTAGTCTTTAAAACATTTGAAAAAATTTAAATACAAATTGATACTTGAGAATAAACTTTAATTCTGTCGAAGTTCTGTTTTCACTTCCTAATGAATGTTTCAGTTCACAAGTCAACTCCATTCCTAACTTAAACGCTTACGGAATGAGTATGGACATACCTTGTTACCTCAGAAACTTATGGCGCCCTGGGTAAGATCTCCTTCCTTATATTTAATAAATCTTTTAACTATACTTATATCTTTTAATAGACACGGGTAACAGTGAGTGTCATGATGAAATATTTTTAAATTATATACAGACAGTAAGAGTGTTATGGTGATTAATATACTTACTTCTCATTTAAAATTCACAAAAACTAAATAAACGTTGATGGGATTGCGATTAAACTTACGTTTAATTGTTCAGTAATTACTAATTATCTTCAAGTGAATGTAAATGAATCGTAAATATTTGACACGTATCTACCTGCAGTCTAATAACTATGTAACAAGTACAAATCATTTCAGTATTCAGTGCGAATTAGTTATGAACTTCATAATTACCAGGGAATGGGAGAATAGACAGATTTTTAAATATGAGTAATGATATCTACAATTTATATTAAGTCTGGAAATAATTTAATTATGTTTGAAAATGAAAATTTCATAATTTAACGTTTACATTCATATGTTTTTTTTTTTAATGCAAATTCCTGATAATAGCAATTATTTTATTTTAAAAAGTGTAATTTAAGAAGTTTACCTTCAAAATAAAATGTTATAATCTCACAATTACCTCTTCACGTTAGGACTGGACAAGTAAACGATGCTATGGTCCACGATGCTATGGATCCATAAACGAGACTCTTTAATCACACGGAAAATAATATCTAGAAGGGTTGGGTAAATATCACTATAGTTGTACAAATTTGTGTGTATGAAAGATTTAGTAAAAGAGATACAATTATATTACCAATTTTAGAAAAAATTACTAAGACATGATATCCTTATGTCTTAAACAGTCAGTATGTTTCAAATGTATTTTTGGAACGATAAAACAATAAACAATACTGGTATATTATAGAATTCCGTATAGGTAATTGTGGTGAGAGTGGTCAAAATAGTCAGAATTCAATCAGGAATTCATATAGGCAATGTGACAGTATTACAAAAATAACATTAGTTAGGCAATCAGTCTGACATCAAACAACCAATCAATCTCTCAGCCAATCATTCGGACTTCAGTATATTTAAGAGTCATTCAATTAATCAGTCAGTCAGTCGTCAATCATACAAACAGTTAAACAATCAAACGTTATTCAGCTAACTAGTCACTTTGTCGATCAACCGACAATCGGTCAACAGTCAGTCACCTACTGAGTCAGTTAGACAATCATTCAGTCAATCATTGGGGTGCAGGATTTAGTATATGTAAGAAGACATTTGATACACTCAATAATTTTAACAACAAAGTTATTGGAATTTGTTGTTCTTTGTCAAGTTCACTGGCAACGTTCGATGTAGTTCAAGGATGCTTTACAGAATGAAGCAAACCCAAGTTCATGTTCAAAGTTTTCAACACATTGATCGGCTTTGAAGCAAATCCTTTTCAAGAAGTAAAGTAAACTTTGAAGCTTATATGTCTTCAATTTTCGCTTCAAACCTTTCTTTGAATACCTTCACACAAGAATCGTTAAGTGTTTCACACTAAAGTAACTCAAGGTAAAAAAACTTCTTTTCAAGAGCTAGACTTATAAGGCTTAGGATTTAAAACCACAAGTGGTGTAACGCTGAGACATGAAGTTATTTTTGTAATTTTGCAGTAAGGTAACATATATAGTGAAATAACATAAACATATTAAATGGATGTATAATTCTATAACGTCTGACAACTCATAATAAGAAATATTCATGTTACGCCTTTATTATTTGTAGGACAAAACCACTAAAAACGTTTTACTGTTTAAGTCAGTGGTTTATTAAGTGGTTTCCTCACACAAATTTAATAACAATGAAATTTGTGCTACCCCAGCGCTAGGTAGTTTTGACAAATTCCCATGTACAAGTTCAATCATTAGGATTGTGGTTAATAGTGATGATTAGCCAAAAAGTTAGATAGCAACCATATCAAAGAATATGTTAGTCCGCTATTTTAGGGCGGGGTTTTAGCTTGTCATATTTCAATCTCGGATATATAAAAATTATCACCGGACGTCTAACACCACAAGACAATATGTACTGTACAACATCCAGAGTTTGATAAAAATACTAAACATTATTTTTGTAGGTATCGTTAAGACGTCCTAATACCGAAAGCATAATTCAATAATTCGGCACCAAATTGAGAAAAGTAACACCACATATCTAAATACCTAGTCTGCTCTGGTAAATAGGTCTGTTTCCATTGATATCTGTGTATTTTTTCATCTTCCAAAGCATCGATTGACTGATCCTGGTGTTGGGAGACGGCTCTAGTGACTAGTATGGGAACCGCTCATCATAACATGTTTTCAGTTATCTTTATCACCAGATATAGATGAGTAAAATTTAAACTTTCCTAATAATATATTATATTAAATCATATCGCAACCGTTTAAGCATCACACACGAATCGTTATTTATACACGAATGTCATATATTCACATAATAAACGCAATATATAAGTTGTTTGCAATTTAGTGGTAAGTGGGGATATAATTTTTACATGAGTTAGTTAACTTGTAATTCCACAAAATTATTACACTTATTAACAAAACACCCATAATCCGGTTATTACCAAAAATATATCTCCAATGTACGAATACTCTCAGGAGCCTGCTGATTCCTGCACATCTCTACCTTTTAGAAAACAAAGCATACTTTTCAATTCCTTGGCACATTTACTTTTCTCAATAACCACACGCCTTACCGTAGTAAGTAAATGGTTGCCGTGGAATTAAAATGAAGGGGTCAACTTATTTACATACATAATATAACCTTGCCATTTATTTTTTATTGACATTTATCGTTACATTAAAATTAATTGAGTTGGAAAATCACATTTTTAGTCGTCTTAAATTCGAATATTAATGGTTCATAAAATAAGCCGTTTGGAGGTGGTATATTTAAACTATAATATTTAACACGTGTACAGATTAACTATTGGTAAAATATCTAAGTTGGTCCTTTAGACAATTTACAAATACACAACCATCCGCATACGCATATATATATATATATATATATATATATATATATATATATATATGAAACCCCGCTTGTTAAATAAGTCCAGTGACTTTTTAATATTTTTTTAACCGTTACAGAGAGAGCTACAAAGCTTTACACATTGTTATTGGACACCAAAACTTATTTGAGTACGTATTCAGCAAACCGAAACCTTTTCAGGGGGACGGCCCACAAGGAGTAATGACGGCCCAGGAGGCCTTCATGAGTAGAACTCAATGCCGCATACCTGACTTCAAAAGGCTCACCTCAGGTAAAATAAAGTGGGTTTAAAGTTCATATTAAATCAAACAAGGAAAATAGATTAACAAGCCTAAAATTACAAGCCTAAAAGAGAAAGTTGTTTATGACTAATAGCGGGTATACCCGCAAAGAGGAAACATACTTGCTTTAGGTACTTGTTATTAGTGTCATTCTACTCGTTAGTGAAGACAGACCATAACAATTTTTCGATATATTTGTTTTGAGTTAAAAAATTACTCCTTGAGGGGGCCTTTCAACATAAATGACGTTGTAGCTAACTTTAACTCTAAACCCAGGCTATTTTATCTAGGGTGAACATTTTGAGGTCTGGTTGGCGGCAATGAGTGCTAATCACAAAAGCCATTCATTTGATATATATATATATATATATATATATATATATATATATATATATATATATATATATATGTCCAGGGACAGATTATTAATTTTTTTAACCGTTACTGATAGAGCTACAAGGCTTTGCATTGCACATTGTTAATGGAAACCAAAACTTATTTGAGTACATATTCAATAAACCGATACCTTTCCTGGGGGATGGACCACAAAGAGTAATGACGGCTCAGGAGGCCTTCATGAGTAGAACACAATACCGCAAACCCTAAACACGAAGGCCATTCATTTGATTTACAACTCGACCTATGCTCTCATTTAAGATTTCCTGCCTACTCCTTGTGGGCCGTCCCGCTGGAAAGTACACTGAATAAATACTAAAATAGGTTTTGGTCTCCATTAACAATGTTCTAAGCTTTGTAGCTCTATCTATATTGGTTTAAAAATATTAAGCCGTCCCAAGACTTATTTAACATGTTTTATATATAACACAAAATATATGAACATATAAAGCACTTTCATTCAATAAACCGAAATATGAAGTTGTTTTCTTGTTTATACCAATAAGGTAAATATATACATATGTATATGTGAGGGTGTGTTTGTTTATGTGTGTGGTAGCCCAAAGTTTTTGTGTGTCAACTTGACAAAGGTTTTAATAATTCGACAAATAACATGTTTTTAATTTATACTCTCTTTATACAAATAACGTAATGAAGTATTTTGTTATTTATGAATATATCTCTTTTAATTTTGTATTTAGTTATAGTGATTTCTTATTTTTGTATTAAATTAGTTTTGTACAATATTTTTTTTAATTTTTTTTAATAACTTCGTACAATATATATGCCTTAAGTGGAAGAGGACGTAGCGGTCCTAAATACGGTTTGGAAAATATAGACATTTTTGATTAATGACTCTTTTTCTCTCTTTCCTCCTCTTTCTCTATTTCCATATACAATAATGAGAACTTTTCATTTCAACTCTGTCTATAATTTAATTCACACACACACACACACACACATATATATATATATATATACTTTTCTTCTTTTTGTAAAATAAACATATGTTTATATGATCACACATCATTATCATTTATAAGAATAGAAGAGACACACAGATATACGCTGATATAAGAACTGGTGACAAATCACACTTACTGGTAGGTAAAGCATTTCGAAACGAGAGCTCGTAATAGCTAGAATCTTTAGAAATTCTCGAAATTGCTTTGTTTCAGGAACAACAATTTCGAATATAGTTCTGCGGGGCTGTATAGGTTATCCCACGATATTTTTCAGATAATACCTGTTAATAGGTTTTGTTTAGACTAAGCCTTAAAAAGTTACATTTCTACCAAATCTAATTTAAAAGGTCAAACTCCAAAATTCTTTTGAAAATTTATAAACTCATCAAGCAGTTTTGAAATATAACAACTTTAAACCATAATCTCGTTTCATTTATTTTTATTTTTTTAAACCGTTAACCGTAAGGCCTATATGATATTCCAATGGTATCTAAAGCTTATATTATGACGATAAAGTTTTACATAATTGTTATGCATGAGGAAGCCTTATATCTATTTTTTAATATGTTTAAAATATTGTTTTTTTATTTATTTATTTTTTTTAATGTCACTTTATGCAAAGATTTCTGACTGTTACATTCGAAATCATATTTAACAAACGAGAAACATCTTGGATCGCTTTGATGTACGTCCATGAACCTTTGTATGACCAACCACGTTATCAACACGTTAAAAAAAAGGAAAAGTTTTGTTATTTATGCTCACATAGTAGGAACTTTTATAACCTTTACAAACCCTATTGATTTTAGCTAATTTTTTTTAATCAATACAAATATAAAATTAATTATAACCAACTATTTTCAGAACACGTTATGATTAAAAGATAAATTTTTATACCATCAGAGCCTTGGAATATCCATATCTTCATATTTCACAATAATTTCTTTAACCTACTGTGGCACTATAGAAAAACACATACTATTTGTTAATTGCTTGCTCTAATGTGCGCTATTGTGAAACCGACTAACCTAGAGTTGTTTAGGCCTAACTACGTAGTTCCAATAAAAATACAAATTACGCCATGGAAAAATCTAACTAAATATGTCATCTTTTTTTTTAAACTTTTGGACAATTATTAACACTTTTTATTTAAAAATCGTCAGAACACCGACCGAGTAAATTTTGACTTAATTTGTTTCATCAGTATATGCGGGAAGAGTAAAATAATATTTTTCCAATTGTTTTATCCAACTCGTATGTATCACGAAAACAATTTGTTCACGTACAAGCTATCACAACAGGGAACGAACAATTTTTTAACTAATTGTTTCAGTTAGTGATTTTTTCACGCAGAAAAACGTACATATTTAATATTAATTTTCTTTATATATTAAGCAATCCTGGCAGTTAATTAAATGCTTTCAATAGACCAATTTTTTACAGCAATTTTGTTTTTTATACTATTGGTTTTAAGAAAATAAATTTGTCAATTAATTTGCATATACACCAGAAGAAGTGTCTATTTTTATAATTTATTTACATATCCTGTGTTTATTTGTTTATTTATGATAATATAAATCTCTAAATCTTTATTTTCTCAATTAAACAAAAAAATGTTTTCGTCAAACTGCTTCAAAAACAGCTGTTTTCAATACATGCATTGAGATGCTAAATTTGTTCTCAGCTGAGGTCGAGGTCTTCAACTGATACTTCGTTTATATGTATTTGTTACGATTGTAACATGGGCGTTAACGCCGGGGGCGGGGGGACGCGTCCCCCCCAATATTTGAGATGTAAAAATATTTTTGCTAAAAACGAATGATTTACTTAAAACCTTAAAAGGTAAACATCGGGCTTTGTCTTTACTAGGGTTTTTAACATTACATTTCTGTTACAAACGCATAAATAAATGCATAAAAACAATGTTTTGAGAAGTTTAATTTTTAAAAAATTTCCATACCCCCAGACCCCCGGCATATGTCCCCCCCCCCAATAATGAACTGGTGATGACGCCCATGGATTGTAAAGCATCTATAAAAACTACCGATACTCTCGATTGAATATAACTGATAAACAACTATTACCATCGATTTGAAGGTAAATAGGTTGTAACATTTTAGTGTTTTTGATTTTTTTTTTTAATATTGTTTGCAGTATAACGAAAAATACAGTTCATTACTTGGGCCAAAAGAAGCTATTCGATCCTCGCTCTATTTCCTCGGCCGTTAATCTTGGGTTTTTATCGAAAAGCTTCACTTATGGTCCTAGTGATGATATATAACTATTATAGGCATACATTACCATTGGTATAATACCAATTAGCATTAATATAAAGAGTAAATTAACTATCAATATATGAAAACATTATTATTATTATCCATATAATATATATATATATATATATATATATATATATATATATATATATATATATTTATATATTGTTAATATATTTAAATTCAATGTCTTGAGATTTTCCAAACATTTCACATAAACAAACAAACAAAACGAAACAAACATTTCCATTAAAGTGCAAGTAATTACATAGTAAGCTATAATAATATGTTAATACCTATTGAAATAAAAATTCTGAATATAAATATAGCAACTGCGAAACTGAAACGAAAGCATTTCATTAATATTCAGAATAACCTGCAGCACTTGCAATAACATTTCCATACACCGCCTCGTTTATGCAATAAATTCGTGAACGATATATGTAAAAATGTGAACACTGTATGTAATGAATTGCTCTGAAATATTGGTCATAATTTAAACTACATTCTGAAAATTCTTCTCGCAATTCGTCTGCATATTATGAAGTCTAAGATTGTGTCCAATAGTACATTAGGATTTAAATCACTCGTGTTCGTAACTCGATTAAAGTCTACATGTAAATTCGTATTTTGTAAGTTGAGAAATTAAATATGAGACAGTTAATTAAATCTAATGGAGATAAATTGACAAAATAATGGTCTGTCCCCATAGAAACCACATACTCTTAACAAAGTTCGTAGCTAGAAAGTCGTACTTGTATGCTGTGCTCTATGAAATGGTGCCGTCTGATTACGGTGGACATTATTTCTAATGATCACTTTCATCTTAAACAACGCGTGACAGGTATAAACTCTAAATAGAAGTAGCTTATGAGGTACAACAGCTGCAACTAGCATCAAACTCAAGGTGAAGAACTAGTTGATGGATACCATCATACAATATAATACTTACAGATCCTCCATACGTAATGTACATAAATACAATTCCTGGGCCTTGTAGTAAATATTAAATTGTATTGTTGGGCCATTAGGTCTTATTCAATGTGGTATATTCATTTAAATCTATTGTTACAAAAGTTTCTTGAATAACGTAATTGTGTACGGTATATCACCACTTTCTTATGGTCGGCTAGGCTCGTACATGAGTATTTATTAAAAATCTCTACTCTTTTCGCACGTATCGCTGACTCGGCGACACTTAATTTAGTGTCTTTGTTGAACAACACACGATAAATGAACAAAAAACAGTTAGTAATAATTTTTACATTTTTAATTCGATTTTTTTTTTCAGTTTGTATGTGAGCAAACTGTAGTCCTTATAACAATATTTGTTTAGTTGTCTCCCCTATTCAGATTTTTATGACTGCTATCGCGCGTACGTACAAACAACAACAACAGCGACAACGGAACCAACCACACCGAAGAACGAACAGCATTATTTTATTTAAAACGGAGATCGAAATTGCTTGTGATTACCAAACTTACCGCATATTTCCCCATACTGGATAAGTAATATTTATAACGCTAAAGCCACGAGGCTACTCTAGAACATATCTAAAGTAATATGTTCACACAGATATTGATATATTTTAAAAAGTTATTTATCTTTACGAGACCCAATAACCTTCCGAACTCATAAAATCAATACTTTATTTTAATGATTATAATCTGCACTGTACGAATACTCTCAAAAACCTGCTGATTTCTATTTTATTGGAGACATTACTGTACACTACACTCTCCCCCCAAGAGATAAACAAATCATACTTCCATGCCATGGCAGATTTCGCTTTTCTCAACAACCATACGCCATACCCTAGTATGTAAATGGTTGCCGCGCCATGAAAATGAAGGGGTAAACTTATATACAACGCATATTTTTGCTAATATAGAAACATGATAAATTCCGAATATCATTTAGTATGCATTGTCGGTCATTGTTAGTTTGTTTATTGACGTTTATCGTGACATTAAAATAAGTTGTACATACAATTTAAAAAAAAAAGAAGATTTAGTCGTCTTGGATTCGTATTTTAAAGGTTCAAAAAACGAGCCGTTTGGAGGTGGTATAGAGTTTATATGTAAATATGTTAACTATATTATTTAACAAATGTTAGGGTTATTTTTTTGGGTAAACAATAGTATGTAAAAGTGAACCGAGTTACTGAATTGGTCCTTTATACAATTTACCCATATACCCACATACACGATTACACGTATATATAATGTTTGTACACAAAATATTAAATGAAAACAGGAACACTTTACATTCAATAAACCGATATATGAAGTTGTTTTCTTGTTTATACCAAGTTAAATATGTACATATGTATATGTTAGGGTGTGTTTGTATATGTTTGTGGTAGCCCAAAGATTTTGTGTGTCAACCTTGATAATGGATTTTAATAAATAGAGAAATAACAGTTTATTTCTTTTTTCTCCTAATACAAATAAGTAAGGCTAGTATTTTTTTTATTTATGGAAATATCTAACGCTCAATTTTGGGTTTTCTGTTTTTTACGATTTGTATGAAGTTATATGATTTCATATTTATATATTCAATTAGTTTTTATAATATCATGTTATTTTTTAATATCTTCATACAATGTACATGCTTTAAGTGGAAGAGCGCTCTCTCTCTCTCTCTCTCTCTCTCTCTCTCTCTCTCTCTCTCTCTCTCTCTCTCTCTCTCTCTCTCTCTCTCTCTCTCTCTCTCTCTCTCTCTCTCTCTCTCTCTTTCTCAAGGTCGACACATGATATAAATCGAAACGTAACCTACATCACATTTCTAAAGCAATAATAAAGTTATAGTTAAATAAATAACATAATAATATGCAATAAATTAATAATTAATAATTGCTTTAAATTAAAATCGAATCAGTTCAAGGTATCACATCCAACGACCTGGCGTCAAACATAATTCCAAAAAGTAATAGTTAAAATAAGTACAATAGAAAATTAACAAGGAGAAAATCCAATCAGAAACAACTCCGTGATATGTTAACTTATAAAATCCATTCAAATCCACTCACTTATCGCAGCTGAACAAGATGTGATCAGCATCATCCACTTCATGTCTACAATATAAACTCAATGGTGTATCGACTATTTTGAATAATTCCAGGTACGCTCCTAAATATCCATTGCTGAGTAATGACTTAGTAAGATAGTAGTTTACTCCTCAATGCTTCCTTCTTAACCAAAATCTGATATCCTAAACCACCTGGAGGGGCCATCTGCCCTTGCTACCATAACTCCAACGCTTTTTGTTCACCAGACCCTCTCACAATTATCGTTAGTTTTTACATCTAAGCTCCAGCTTTAAGTGCTTTAGTAGCTAACTTATAAAGTGTTACTCAAAATTTAAGCAACCATCTATTTCAATACCAATGTAAGTTATGTATCTCGATCATTGAATGAGTGCACCTCCTAGTTCTGTTCTAGAGTAACTTTTTTACTTAAATACATTAAAATATTTGATTTATTTTATAGATGACTTAGTGGAAAGAGCAAAGTAGCCAAAGCTCATGGAAAAACATTCATCATTTCTTTTCCTTCGCTATAAGAGTATCAATAGGAAAGGGAAAAAACAAAATATCACTATTTTAATAAAATAAAATAACATGAAAAAGGTTTGATATGTAAAATATTTCATCATAAGATGTTCAAATTCAAGTGCCCATTCTATCGTAAAATAACATGGAAATATATCATTTATTGAATTACGTAAAACACATTGTTATTATATTATCTTTACTCATAGAAAAAAAATCATCCACACACACACACACACACACACACACACACACACAACCTTTTTTATAATGTTTCACGTAGTTACAATATATTTGAAACATACTGAATCATAATGTAATTTCCTGAGAGTATATTTTCTAAAATTGCTAATTTAATTTATCTTTGAGTAGAAACAATTTTTATTCCTGTAATGGTACTTACCCAAACCTTTCAAATAGAAGAAATACATATGTTGTTGTCTTAGTGTATTTTCTGAAATTAGTTTTTTTAATTTATCTTTTTTCAAATTTTTATACAAAATATTTTTAACGCTAAGAAAGTACGTAATCTTCCCTTTCAAATATACTTTTCTGTGTGCTTACAGAATCTCGTAATTGCTACATACTTTAGTTATGAAGACCAAGTCATTGCATCTGTGAAATGACATATTGAAAATAATATAAAAATATGAACAAGGAAAAACCCCAAACCACAAAATAACTACTTGTTATCTTGTGGTCTGGGGTTTTTCCTTGTACATATACAGTCACCACAGTGCTCTATTGATTTGTTTGACTATAAAATTAGTTCATTCAAAAGTTCGACCAGAATTAACATAATTTTCAATGAAAACATACTAAAGGTAAAGGGCGTAAATATTATAATGGTTGAATTTTCAGCATTATTTTATTTTTAATAAATTTACGGAAAGATAAAATGTTTTGTTATTTTTGTGTGGCAAAGAAATCCTTTATGAATACAGATGTTTCATGCCCATTAGATGTTGTCATTATAAACATTGCTGAGTTAAATAACGAGTAAATAAATAGAATTTATCAACGACGATATAACGATGAGTCATCAAGTGGTGACTCATGCACCAATTAAGGCTATCTCAGAGTCGTTCAAGCGATGGGGTCTGCAAACCGACTGAACTTAGATAGCTGGTTTGAATATGCCCAAAAAAGTGCAATAAAACGGAGCGATAAGCTGCGGAGACAAGACATAAAGAAATCTGAGAAAATATCCAAGTTAAAATAATGAAACTACTGAGACTGTACAGTAAAATCAGGAAAAAAATATAATTGTTCCATGCTCTGCCGTTTTGAAGGATTTTCTCATATTATCCCGCGCAATCTACATAATAATATGTCTCACGAGCTCTTGTTATTTTTTTATGTTGAAGATCACCTATTGACAGGTAGTTTTGATTAAGCAGCAGAAGAGATGTTACAAATAGGGCATTCCCTATTATAAAAACAAGGAACTTGTAAAGTAACTCTCTCCTTTGCTTTACACGTTACACCTCAAATCAGCTCTGCTGACTAGCTTTCTCCATACAACCTGGGTACCTGAATGATCTACGGCGAGATTTTTCCTTTTACAACTCGCTTTTAGTGCTTTTAGTTATCGTTCAGTTTATTAGACTTATTTGCTGGATAATATAATTTATTGTTTGATCGATGAAGAGATGGTTTTTTATTTTTATGCAGTGACGGCGATTTTTACGGGGGCCCCGCGAGCCTTGACCGGGATTTTCGGGAAATTCTACCGGGACCCGGACCCGCGACGGGCCCCCCTATCATAACAATATTTTTATGAGTATTGTCAAGAAATTACTAAAATAAGGTAAAATGCCTTCAGACAAGATTGTGCATCGTGCATCCAAAACGGCAATAACCATTATTTTTTAGAGATCAGTATTTATTATTTAATGTCATGATACGAAGTATGTGTATTGTTTACCATTGACCGATAAGTAATGAAGCTATCGCTACGTCGCGCATCGCGGTGACTTACCGGCGCCGGTTGCCGAAAAGATAAACATCGGGGAAAAGATTATTTGGAGAAGGGGGGCCGATGAACAAATTTCCGGGGGGGGCCGCGGGTTCTTATCGCCGCCACTGTTTTTATGTTCAAATTTTGAAAGATAGTAGATCTCTACAACAATCTATCATACAGCGATCTCTTCAATAAACAAACGTAAACTTTTATTTTGTATGTAATAAAGAGTGTGGGTAAACAATATAAATTTTAGTTAAAAAGTAGAACTAAGAAGAAAAATTGCAATAAATGTTTTTATTCAATACAATATAAACAATATTTAAAAAATATCAATCTTAAAATTATTAACAGATACAAAATAACAATTCAACAGATGGACGTTGCATTTCCTTATTATTATTTTTTTTTGTATGTAACTATTTATTAAACTTTCACAGTTATTAGAAAAAAATCAATAGCACATTCCATTTCAGGTAGGCCTATGTTGAAATTAGAAGAAAATTATCTGAGCAACAAAAAAGTTAAAATGTTATACTGCCATTTTATTTTAGATTCAGTGGCTGCAATATTAAAACCGATAAAAATATTTTTATAGTTAGCCAAGTATAAATCCATTATGAATAAACATACAGATAGACAGACACAGACTACAAATACATTTTATTCTATAGACTAGAGAGCCTAAATTTTTTAAATTGTAGAATTAGTACTGTATATAGTATTATTATTATTATTTTACTAATTAAAATCTCGGATATTATTACCAAGTAATACCAATAAATAGAAGGACAAATTATACAAATAACTATAAAAAGTTACCTGTAAACCAATTTATTTATATTTATGTTACACTTTTTATTATGTTACATATTTAAGAACATATTAGAGCGTAAATGACAAATCATAATTATTATTGGGTAATAAGAATAAGAAATTCCTGAGTGAATTTCTGTTTATTAAAAGAACACAGCCAATGTCTGTATTTGTCCATTTCTATTTTATTTTCTCCTGTTTTACCCTTTTCCTTAATGATTATTTTCAGTTATAAAGTACAAAAGATTAGGTAGCACACAATGTTAAAATATTATCTTAAAATAGGTGTAAAACTAATTCGTTCATTATATATTTCTAGTGCTGCACCATTCAACTCCGTTGGGTAAACGTGTAATTTAAAATTAAGTAGTGCGCATACATTACGTAAATTACTAAATAAATTACGATAATTACTAAAGGAAAATAAATATATAATAGCATTGACAAAGCTAGAGTGCGTTATAGCTTAAAGCAACATTTGTAAGTGTAAATATAATTACTAAAATATTTACCAATTTTAAGTAATCTTTACCAAAAAATAAAGAATTTTAAATCAAAATATAGGCATTGTAGTTTATTCACATGTTACCTCCTGAATTTAACTAAATATGTATAATAAATATTAACTTTTGTCGTTCTTATTCTTTAGTTACCACTATACTATTATAGTTATACTTTTATACTATTAACAAATTTTCGAATTAATATTCTTCTTTAGGTGCACAAAGAGAGAACCAATGCAACAAATGTTGTAATATAAACACAAATTATAGTCATATCAAGGATACAATCACGAAAATATAAACTTAATTAACAGTAAATAAAATCATTTAAAAGCAATAAAACTTGTTAAATGTATTATCAACTTTAATGTACAAAACTAACAACAACTGCAATATCTAACCTTTGGTAAGAAGCACTGTGAGTTTTTTTCACGTCAATATTTATAATTGGAAAATTACATTACCATGAAAACTCATGAATTTGTAAACCTCACAACTTTTCAAAATAAACACTTACTTAAAACAAAATGACCTTTCAGTAAGTAATATCATAAAGGGGTTTGACGTTTTTATCCTGACAACCGTTTTTGTTTTATTTTTGTATTGAAAATATTAATTAGTGTTGATTTGTACACTTTGTATATATAGATTTCCTCCAATTTACTCTACTTTGGCATGACTCATAGCATTTAATATTTGTCTTTGTCATAAATATTATATTTCATAAAAAAGAAGTATAATCGACAAAACGTATTACTCATTGTATAGATTTTTAAATGAGTATGATGACAATGTATGTAAAACAAAGTCGTTGAAAAATAAATATCATTAGCAGAAAATTATCTACAGTGATATTTTACATTCACACAAATATTCTAACTAAAAATTTGTGACTCATTAATATTAATATTAGTATTTTCTAACATTATAAATAAAACATTACGTTATAAAACAAGAAAATCAAATAAATTGTCGTTTTATTGCCTTCTTTACCAAAATTTCTCCTCAGTTATGTTACAAATATATATATAAATAATGATAGCAATTGCAAAGCCAATTAAAGTCATATCTTTTTTAATTTTTTGTATAAAAAAAATTACCCTCCTTTGCAAAATATAGTCGCTAGTTACATTACAATCGAACATATATAATTATACCTATTTATTTTTTAAATTAAGATTAAATTTTCTTAAATTTTTATTGACGTCCTTACTTTATTTAGTAAAATTGAGGAATCGAATTAACATAAATGAATTATCAAGATTCGTGAGTTATCCCGTGTTATCACGCCTGGAAGCAATTGTCTTAAAACATTCCGCGGTTGGCAACATATTTTAATTCGATAACAACTAATAATACATGTTGGTTGAATATCGTATTTTTGTACTTTTAGCTTGGAGCAAAGTTTCGCTGAGTATTTGCAATTTAACTTAAATCGCCGTCGTATTATAGCGCACTATTCAACCATTCTGTCTCTCCGCTCTGCTGCGTCAATGACATTGATCTGACCTTGCCTGTTTGACGGTCTGCCTCATCCATAGCTCGAAGTTCATCTTTGCTCAAGTGCTCCACCAAGGCTGCTCCTAGACCATCACTCATTACATTGATTAGGGTACGGAATCGATCCCTAAAACATTTTATTCAATTTAAATAAAACTTGTTATAAATTATTAGAAAATCAAGTAAGATTAGTAGGTTTTCATAGGGGGTAAATTCAACTATGAGTTGCTTCAAGTAAAGCAGAAACCGAGACCACTAAATGAGTACCAATCAAAACGTGATTTACGTAGTCATTCAATGCAATACATACATTTGCGAATTCAAACAGTAGACGAAGCGAAAGAAGTCATGAATAAAGTTTGTTAAAAGACGTAGAGAAAGATATAAGATACAATTAGATAAGAATATGGTAGAGACTCGACATTTGCAAAATAAAAAAACTGTAGAGAACTTCCCTAGACTCCGAAAAAAATATATTAGTGACAAAACATTTGATTTTAGCCTTTCAGTGTGTAAGCTCCACATATAAAAACAAGAATATGTACATATATAATCTGTAAAATAGTAAAAAATAAACAAACTATATAAATTCATTATTTTTAATTCTATAACTGAAAAATGTACTGTTGTAAATAAAAATGTATGTACCACAGTTTTTAAACGAAATACGTTTTAACTTTCTACCTGAACATTAATCTCAAAGTAAATCAACTTTATGATATTTATGTATAATGCATGTCTCTACGTCATTTCAAATATTAATGTTTTTGTTAAAATTTATAAATATCGGACAAAAAATAACAATCATTAGAAAGGATATACTCATACACACCGTTCACACGCACTCTCACTCTATCTCTCTTTCACACTCACACTTTTTCCATGTTGTGTAAAATCAACTAACCTCTCGGACATCATTACCTTAAAGGCAACAAAAATAATATAAAATAAAGCCCCCCCCCCAGTCGTCGATTACTCTAATAGCGTGAGGGTCGGTATAGAAACAAGGTGGTCCTTAAAGAAATGATATGCATTTAAAAGAGAGGAATCTAACCCAAGACTACTTGAAAGGAGTGTAGATTAGGGTCCTCGTCATTCTACTCACTATGGTAAGCTTTAGAAGGTTACACACACAATCAACTCTATACAATTAGAACGATCCGTCAAAACTGTTTTTAGGAAACATAAGTGCACATATATTCGTCTTGTGTATAGAACCTATCACGACAGTTACGTCCAACATGAACATTAAAGTAGCAAATGTCGTCAGAGTATATATAAAAACGACTATTTCAATGGGCGACCGTATTTATAATAAAATGTATTGTCCTTGAACTTTAATAAATAACAAATTGTCACGCAACTGGTAAGCTAACGTGAAAGTGAAAACACTTAAATTATTGATAGTTGTGTGTTGATGCTTTTTTGACGATATTGACATATTGATAACATTTGTTATCAAAATGTGTGATCTACATATTTACGTCCTACATGATCAATTTTTAGAAAATCTTCATGTGGTAGAAGGTATAATGAATCCTTTTAAAAATTCCTCCATTATAATTTAGAGCCTTTATTTATGATTAACAAACACATTCCACAAATATTTATACCAACTTAATTGTAATATTTTACAAAAATAGAAATATAACACCGACTACGCGGATATTTTTCCCGTTAAATGTAACATATTTTTAGTCATTTGATCTGTTATTTTTTATAACAATGCTCACAGGTTACGCAGTTAAAATTTACTTTATTTTTTCTCTCTTGTTTTAAACATAATGGTTCTAGAGCCGCTAGAGTGGTGACATTTTAGAATTTGAACGAACAGATTTTTTTAATAAACAGATTTATTTGTTTATTTCGTAACAACGGATCCTGTCTATGCTAAATGGTGACTGTAATAACAATCTTTGAAACTAAATTTACTTATAAGTTGTTAATTAGATTACTTACAAAAGCCAGTCAACGGCGATAATGAGGGTTACATCTTCAGCCGGTAGTCCTACAGTATCAAGGACCATCACCATGGTAACCAATCCTGCTTGTGGAATGCCTGCAGCTCCTATACTAGCCATAGTTGCTGTAATGCTAAACAAAATAATAAAATAAATCATTTGTGGATATTTATAAAATTATATTACTTCAATGACATTATATTGATAATTAATCATGATCTACTGCACTATTAAAAATCCAAATTTCGTATGAAGATAACATCAGATACACAAAATGTGAGCAAATAAAAATCCCTCAGGTTTCATTGTTTTTGTTTTTAAATAATTTTGCAATCACGAAACGTCAAAATCTAAAGTAACAAATTATGTACTGATTTGCATTTAATATAATTATCTAAGCAATCACAAGCAATAAAATGACCATCTACAAAACTTTTCAAACAGAATTTAGAACAAAATAAAACACGAAATATGAATTTAATACAAAATGCATATACTTAAAATTCATAAAAATATCAAACACGTAATAAGTTAATAATGATTTACTTCAAATAATGATTTACATAAAATTTAGAAGATAACGAAATAAGAAATAAGAAGGAAATAAAATAATAATTTATACAAATTTATGGAAAAAATAAAATGCCAAAAACGTAAGATATCAATCTTCAATGGAACTGATAGTAAGCCTAGCAGTTTTAAATTAAAATATTAGGATAGTTTTATTTCTGAAATCTTTACTAAACCGATGACTACTTACACATTTACAAAAATATATTTGTATATATTTACCATTTCAAATAGCTATAATATATCAAAATCAAATAACTTAACATAAATTAAGTTAAATTAAGTTGAGATATTTTTAAGATGTTTATGAATTTTAAAACAGATATAAATACATAACAGAACTATGAAACAATTTGAATACGGCAGTTTAAACCATTTCAAGCCAGATATAAAAAGGAAAAAGTAAATATGCTTAAAAAATATATTAACAATTTTAATGGCGGTATCTACATATATAACCAAATACCAATAGACCTCAATAATTTAAACATTAAAAGTTATACTAATAAAATTAGTGTTACGCCAATGGATAAGGACCAACAAAAATGATATATCTACAACATGTACGTTTATATGTTAAACGAGAAAAACGTAATTTTTCCTCACATTGAAGACGTAATGAAAATAAATGCTGTAATCAAGATTATTTTTAAGTAACATTTTGGTTATATGAAAGTACTGTTAATACATATTGAGGCACACATAACATAATTAAAGGGAAATAATAAATAATCGAATTTCTCAATCCATTGTATAGTTTCTATGATGTAATATATACATATGATATCATCTACATATTAATGCCTAATAAATTAATACTGATGCATATTTAGCCTCTTAAAACTAAATACAAAGTACAGCAAATGAAAGAAGCAAACAGATTTCCAAAAAGCAATACACATACAACTTTAAATTGGGTTGATGTTGTTTTCTTGATACTTTGCTAACCAGATAATCTTTTCTCGTCTGGAATAATTCTATTTAAAATCATACCAACAATTTAAAAAACAAGTAAGTTAACTTCGTGATAAAGGCATGTACTGTCGTAATGGCGAAAGTTATATTTATATTGTGAAGACAATGGAAATGGAAACAGGAATGGGCATGGCTCCATTAGTTCACTGCTGTTATAAGCATGAGACATTGGCCTAGTCTTTATAGTTCAGTTGAAGTTGATAATTTAGTTCTTGAAACGACGCCTTGATAACAATACAGTTTGTGTTATTGATATATATGTGCTTTTTCTTTTATATGTTTGGTAATTGTATTTTTTAAAAGTATTTTAGAGTCTAAAATATATTAATAGAAATGGATTTTATTATTTCAATCTAATAAGCAATAACCACTCAGTAATTACCTAACCGCTACAAGATTTCCAAAAGTTAGAGGAACATTTCGAAGTTGAGCAATAAATATGGCCGCTACGGCTTCATAGAGTGCAGTTCCGTCCATGTTGATGGTGGCACCAATGGGCATGACGAAACGGGATACTCTCACATCACACTTGTTTTTCTCCTCCAAGCACGACATCGATATGGGTAAAGTTGCGGAACTGAAAATATTACAAATCACATTTTATTGAATACTGTATACGATAAATACATTTAGAAAATTAGAAATAAATAATATAGTTTAATAATAGTGTAGTATATTTCATATACTACATATTGAAGCAGTAGACCTCGTTTCTTGGTTATTTGTATACGTTTAATAATTTCGTTTTCTAAACTAAATGTTTCTACTCAATTTATTAATATTCATACATTAAAATAGTAGTAATAATACCATGGTTACTGTATACTACAAAACATCTGTTACAAAGAGAAACATTAAAACTTTAATAATCTTCTGGTATGTTTTTCTTTCATTGTTATTGCGATCTGCCAAATATTGTTATCACCGTGTTAATATACATTGAAGCTCTGGTATACTGAATGCCTTATCAGTGAAACGAACCGGTAACCTACTATTGAACAGTCTCAATGATTGGTGGTCTAAATTTTTGGAACCGTAAATGACCCGAGTACTGTTTATGTTTTACTCTAAGTAATTGATGCATATAAACCTTAGTCTATATTAAAACTTGTAATAAATAGATAGGGAGAAGAAGAAAGTGCTAAGTGAATAACAATTTCATTTGATATTTTTGGGATCCTGAGAAACGTGAAAAGGTTTTAGTTTACATAAATTAAATATAATAAATTACTGAACTTTTTTCTAGTAAACATTTCTTAAAATGTAACTATTTCCTAGATGTTTTGTTTACAATTTTTCAGTATGTCTCATCCACATGATTTAATTTAATACATAGGAGCTTGTCCTGTATTCCTACTACAGCGTTCATGCCTTGAAACCTCTCAGTAATGTCATGTGTCTGTCACACTTAAACGGAATATAACATTTAATATATTATACTATAACGATCTCAAACGATCACAATGAATAAATAATTAATTATGCCTAGTATCAAATATTAAAATAATAATAATAATCAATCAAAAAGTTAACATTAATAAATAATTGTATGAATGTGTAAAATGAGACAAAAACACATGTGAACAAGCAACCTTACCGAAAGAGCAGCTGCAAGGTTAAGTTTGGAAGATAACTGTACAAATTGACAAACGTGACAAGAACAAGGGAAAGAAGACATTCTGTTTTACTTAAGAGAAGAAAGTTCGCCGACATAAATAAAAAATAAGTAGAAAACATAACGGAGTTTTGCTATTCAACGCAGCTGCGTGTCATAAAACTGGGAACCAAGAAAAAATGAGAAAGCGAATACCTAACGGTATCTCCGAGGGCGAAGTTAGCGCGCGTAAGAAAAAATTAACGATTTTAGAAAGTTAGAGGTCCAATCAGAAGAGGCCTGAGTTTTAAAAAATGAGATTTTGACCAATAAGCGAAGAGGACGCTACACTTGAAATTCGGGAGAGGTGAAATCCAACGGTAAGGAGAGTCAGTCTAGAACTGGGGTTGAGAGCGTGTAGGCTTGGCTTACAGCTAGGAATCAGAGTAGGAGGTGTTAAGAATTAAACTGAGGGTTTAATTCAAAGTCATCGAGTAATTTAAAGGCAGAGTCGCCACAAAATTTAGTAGTTTTCTTTTTGAGGTTTGTTAGCAATCATAATTAAAATAGAGTCAAAGAGTATAAAATTCATAAAAGAAGAGGAGAGAATCATCGCGTCGAAATCAATAGTTAGTCGAGAACGAGTAAGGAGACCAAACAGAGTTTAGCGGACGTATCACCAGAGATTCACCATCCGTCAATGAACCAGTGATTGCAGCATCCGACCTCCCAGGATAAGGATACGTCTTGTGTTAGTACATCGTTAGTGATTGTGTTGTGTACAAGTGCCAAAATATATAGCGGACGAGGAGAATTGTTTGATAAGTACAAAATTTCATAATTAATAATCATTAGAGTTTAGTATTTCACTTTGATGAGTCATAAAAGTTCCCGTGCCCGAGATAAGAGTCAAGTTTTTTTTATAATTTAAATTAAAAGTAAAGTAATTGAGCTAGCCGGCAAAAATAAAGTAAATTTGGAAATATAAGTTAATTAAAGAAAATTGTTTGTTTTTTGTTATAAAATTGATATAAATTTAATAAGAACATTTGGACAAGATCTGTAGAAACAGTTGTAGAGTTTTGTTTTTATGTAAATTGAATAATCAATTTAGATTTTAAATCTGTCATCCATAATATTGTGTATTAGAGTAAAATTAGTTTTAAAAGAATGCAAGTGTGAGAGAATGAAGTAGTCTTAAGATATTCAATGAATAGTTAATTGAATTGATACTTGTTTGTTATAAATAATTGTTTGATAATAAATCCTGCAGATAGTTAAAGGGTAAAAACTTGTTTTGTAGAAATAATTTACTTAAACCATCCTAGTTTTCAAGATAATTAAAATAACTTAATTTAAAAGTAAATAAATAAATAAAAATATTATATAACAGCTAAAATGTTATAATACTTACATAGTGTTGGCTAATTTCAAAGTAACCTATTCCTCAATTTCAACATGTTTTCTAACCTTGTTTAGGCGTAACTCACTAACTAACGAAATGTCAAATACTCAACCTAAAATCAAGACTTTCTTTCGCTGCTCTGTAAAATGCAAATGTACTTTGTGGGTGACTGAACGTCGTCATATTAATATGTTTAAAACAATAAACTTAATATTTAAAAAAATATTTATCAAAATAATTTGTCAAACATGTAAAAATTCATTCCATACACAAACTACTGTAGCCAAAAAAGTATTGTGAAGGTTTATATACATATGAACACGATGAATTATGTTAACAAATTAAATTCAAAGGTTGAATAATTATAGGAATTTAAATTTTAGAACACGTGTAAAAGACCATGTCCACAAATTAAAATATATGCCTTTTGCAATTTATAGTTGAAACGTTACTTTTCATTTATGCTAATTTATATAACACTCCATAATGAAAATATATCGTAAGATATTATTATCGTTAACAAACTTATACTACTCACGGTAGGTACTTGGTGGAATTCATTTACTCTCAGTCTGTAAGCTGCCTTCGACAATGCCGTAGCTGACGAAACCTAAGTCGGTAGGGGCCAATAAATATTCATTGTGGAGTACAAATTGTTTAATTTATTTAATTATAAAATATCATTTTTTTTAAACAAAATTTTACTAAGTTCTGTTGCTTAGACATTGAACAGTATTTACAATGCTTCACTAAAGCGGAATACTCTCCTAAAGAAAGGAATTTTCTGAGTTGAAAAAGTTGGTATGTATAGAGCTTGTATGTCTAAGTACAATTTCCCTAGGAATAAAACTGATATTATGAATTCAACTCGGAAGCTCACAGTGTTTGAAAGAGCACTGAATATGCTATTTGTGTAATTTACAGAAACGTGTCCATAGATGTTCTGATATTAATCTCAATAATACAATTTTAAATTATTCTAAAATAACTTCCAATAAATAATATTATGTATTCAACAGCCGAGTACATAAGGGACGTATATCTTCTTAACTAAAATATGTAAATGTTTTATTACTGCATTTCCTAGAATAATTTTAACATTTATTAGTAAATGTTTTAAATAAGTAAATTACAGGCTAGATCTATGATACATTTTCTATTATTTATAGTTTGAAATTTTAAGGATTATTTATAATACTATAATACGTCTGTATTTATATACTAGCTACATATTATGTCTTTGAAATATATTCAAAAAATATATATGACTGACAAAAACATGTAACGATTTGATGTTATAATGTGAACCAAAGACATCAGGTCCCTCAGAGAGTTATAATTATTGTTTATTCATTGAAGGACTGGGAAATTTAAAAATTATATTATTACAACTGTTTATTTGTTAAACACTTTCCACGCTGTTGGTAATGTGCAGTTGTATACCTAACCTAACCTTACTAATCAATAATTTATAAACAACTATCATTACCACAAAAAGAAAACACATCAACAATGTGATGTTTCAATCACTAAGTAGTCATCCTCAGTTATATAATTATATTATAATACTGTAATTTTACGCGTTGAAATCGTCGCCGTTCCATTTAAAGTTGTTGCCTAACATACCAATAAGCTCTTGTTTTATAGACCTCTGTGTGTGTATTGTAACTGAGAAAGAATCTTAGCCATAGGAACGTGTTCTTGTTCGTGCCATATCTCGTTGTGGGAATTAGATTGTTAAACAATTATTGGTTCATTGAATTTTGCTCATTTGATTTCAGTGATTAATTTTATTGCTACAAATGATGTTTATTTCAGAAGTACAAAGTATTGCTTACAATTTAATACAGACTAATGTTTATGTTATTTATATGGATTTCATACTAATTAATCTGTAGATACTACTTTGAAAATATTATGAATAATGGCCGCTATCTTGTCAATTAGCCACGATATTTGCTACATATATATTCGCCAAGGTTACGATAATATAAAGTTTTAATGAATACATACTCATAGGTAATTAAATATTAATTAAAAAATTATCTATATTGGATATTAAAAAAACATAGAACTGATATTGAAAAATATACACAATCGTACAACACTCATGTTCATTAGACCCTCTGAGATATTTTCGTTAAACAAAATAATATAAATTATACAGTACAAATATCATAAAATTCAAAAATGAACATAAAAGAATGAAAATGAAAATTTCAATAAATAAATGTAATAATAAATAGAAAAGAAATTATAGTTATATTTTTTAATCATATTAAAACTATTTGTATTTGCCCCCCCCCACCCCCTGTATAAATTAGTCTTTTAAGCTAATGTGAGATATGATTAATGTCCATGTATTATTATGTTTAGTTTTTTAAAGCATAAACACCTAAAATACAATTTTAAATACTTTAAGCTAAGTTTCTAAAATTTATGACAAACTGCACTATAATGAATGAATAACATCTTCGTTCTCCTCTCTATTGCACAACTAATTCAATGTTAAAATTCTGGAGTACAACTCAGGCTCAAATTTAAAAAATAAAAATGTTGATCCATTCAACTTTTTCCCACTTCATAAATAATCATTTTTGAAGAACATTGTCTTGCACAATACAAATATCCTTAATAATGTGTACTTTAATTAACATAAATTGTTTACCATTAGTTATCTGTAGATTTTATTTTGCTTTTACACCTATTTACTTTATAAATCTCGTCCACTTTCAATTTTTCAATCTTAAAAACGTACCATAACACGTACAAATATCCTTCAATTCGTTATGCAAGTAAAGCGTCTTGTTACTTATTTCACATCTATCCCATGTTAAATGCTCACACTCATTTTAATTCATTTTAACTATAATTTATAGTATATAAAAAAATATATATTATAAATTCAGTAGCGTTATTTGGTAAATTATATATTTTCTTAATAAAAAGAGTTTATAGTAAATTTAATAGTCCCAAATCTATGTCACATAACAAATGATCATCCTCGAATTTCTGTTATCACTTCTAAACTTTGAAGTATTGCTACATACTTAAAAATAAAATTTTGAGTCCAGTAAATAAAGTGTGGACACCCTCCCCTTTTCAATTCTGAACTTTTATTTTTGTCTAATTCAGCAATAAGGACAACAAACAAACAAAATAATAATCGAGGGCAAAGCACTTAATTATTTCAAAGTTTGACATTTGAAATAACCATTATTTTGACTTTAAGACTGTGATTTAACAATAAATAAGATTCCCATTACTAAAATGGAATTAATAAATTACCTTGAACCTGTTCCGAAAGCTGTGACGTGTGCTTGGGTCATATTAGCCAAGAACTTGAAGGGTAATTTTTGTGTACATAATATGTATATTCCAGGTATGACTATTAATCCATGGCAAGCAAGACCAAGGAGCACCGTAAAGAAATACCAACCCAGCTGGCCAATCACAACTGAGATGCTGTCCATCTCTATGATCTTAGAACTGACTAGAAAAAGAATGCCAACTGGTGACAGCCTGAAAACAATAAACATTATATTATAGATATCATTCTTCTCTTTTGGTACTTGTGATAGACTATATTTATCATAGATACAAAATATAGCCTATTAAATTATTATTATTCAGTAGACATAAAACCTCTTGGAATCTGCGTTTTTTATTTGTTTAATAATTTTGTTTCATGAAAATAATAATGTATCATGTGGCTATAATGTAGTTACATTGGTTGAGAATAAATATATCCTCAATGTTTAGGAAATGATTCAGTAGGGAAATTCGTCTAATATTTAAACAAAGTCTTGTAATCATTTTTTCGTAAATAAAAATTCTGTTTTGTCACGTATCAGTTAGAAAGTTACTACGAAAGATAATAGATGTACATTTGTACTGGATATATTCGTTTTGAGGTCTTCTTGGTAACGAAATTTGTCAAAAAGTTATGAAAAAACAAAATAGATGTACATTTGTCATGGATATATTCGTTGTGGTTGTGAGGTACAAAAAACATCCATAAATTTATTAGTAAACAAAATAGATGTACAATTTGTCATGGATATATTCGTTGTGAGGTGTCCTAGGTAAAAAAATCAGTCAGAAAGTTATGAGAAAACAAAATAGATGTACATTTTGTCATGGATATATTCGTTTCGAGGTCTCTTTGGTAAAGAAATCAGTCAGAAAGTTATAATAAAACAAAATAGGTGTACATTTGCACTGTACATATTCCTTTTGAGGTTTCTCAAGACATCAGTCAGAAAGTTATGAGAAAACAAAATAGATGTACAATTTGTCATGGATATATTCATTTCCAGGTCTCTTTGGTAAAGAAATCAGTCAGAAAGTTATAAGAAACAAAATAGATGACAATTTGTCATGGATATAGTCGTTTCGAGGTCTGTTTGGTAAGGAAATCAGTCACAAAGTTATAATAAAACCAAATAGATGTTCAATTTGTCATGGATATAGTCGTTTCGAGGTCCCTTTGGTAAAAAAATCAGTCAGAAAGTTATGAGAAAACAAAATAGATGTACAATTTGTCATGGATATATTCATTTCCAGGTCTCTTTGGTAAAGAAATCAGTCAGAAAGTTATAAGAAACAAAATAGATGACAATTTTTCATGGATATAGTCGTTTCGAGGTCTGTTTGGTAAGGAAATCAGTCACAAAGTTATAATAAAACCAAATAGATGTTCAATTTGTCATGGATATATTCGTTGTGTGGTGTCCTAGGTAAAGAAATCAGTCAGAAAGTTATGAGAAAACAAAATAGATGTACAATTTGTCATGGATATAGTCGTTTCGAGGTCCCTTTGGTAAAAAAATCAGTCAGAAAGTTATGAGAAAACAAAATAGATGTTCAATTTGTCATGGATATATTCGTTTCGAGGTCTATTGGGTAAAGAAATCAGTCAGAAAGTTATAATAAAACAAAATAGATGTACAATTTGTAACGAATATATTCGTTTCGAGGTATTTTTGTTAAAGAAAGTGATCTTTTGACATATGTGTAAATAACTCAAAATTTGGGAATTTTCGTTGAACTGAAGACATGCACATATTCTCTAAATTGGTTCCAACAATTGCAGTTAAAGGTAAAGTATTTGTTTTGTGAACATAAACCTTGATTACCAAGTGACTACTATCTAAGAGTTTGAATATTTCAAAATTTCTACTAGGTATTGAGTCAAAATATATCTGAAATATGATTAATTATGACCCAACCCGTTGTAAAAGGAAATTATTTTAACGAAAAAAATAAAATACTTTGATACAACTTTACAATTATTGTCTGATTTATATTTGTATATTATAAAATACTTTGAAATTTACAATAATTTTATTTAACTTATTGTTTGACAGATCGGTTTGAGTCTAAGCATTTCACTGATGCAATTTTTTAAGTCACTACATTGTCAAGAGTTTTCTGTGCCCGTTTTTGACCTTCAGCTCAGAAACCGGAATTTTTTTGAATATATCAACTAATACTATTTATTTTTGGTTTTCATTACTGTAAGAGAATTTCGTGACATGTTCTTCACGGTTCATTTCAAGTTATTGTTGAAACACATACAGATCCAGTTAAGAAGTAATCAAAAAACACGCAAAGAGGTAGTTTAGACTAGTAATGAATAACTAAGGTTCATATATAAAAGTGTAAATCTCCTTCCTACAGAACACTAACGATCTCTTGCTCAGCGTTAATGATTTCCAGAAACCCCTTTTACTTCTGTGACCCGATTAAACTCCCAAGCATCAAGGTTATATTATCAGTTAGCCAATAACACACGGAAAACCTAAAATCCCGCATGATAACGTAATATTACTTGCTTCAACAATTAAATAATACTATTAAAATATATGAACTAAATGTAAACCTGTTAGAACGTCATAAAAGTCATGTAAATGAACATGATCACATACAGTATACCACTTAATGAGAGAAAACTATACAGCCAACATTTACTTGAAAAAGGTAACAAACAATGTATGTAAATACATGGTCATGTTGACTGTTTTAAATTACTAGTAAATTTAATTTATCTTAACGTGATAAAGTTAGTATTGACGTTAAATTTTAAGTTGTAAACTATATTTTTAAATTAAATATTTTTACAAAGTATTTGATTTAATAACAAACACAGAAGACATTAATGTTTAATAAAGTGACAATTTGTGGCGGTAACTGATAATTACAAGATTTTTTAACAAAATGTGCTTTAAAAATTCCATTAGTCCAAAAAAGTATATTTTTTAAAATATATATGTGTAATACAGTAAGGAAAACAATAATAATTTAGATTAACATTTTTAAAACATACGTTTAAAATAACATACAATAATAAAAATAACAGTAAGTTTAAGTCGTAATTTTAACATTTTCCATATTTACAACATTTACTCACCATATTATCCAGTTGGTAATGACCATGACAGCTTCTCCCAGCGAATCAAACACAGCCAGAAGAGGCTTACCTAAGGGACCCATCTTTCCAATTGCAATACCTAAGATTATAGAGAACATAACAAGGCCTAAGACGTTCGATCCTGACTTTGTTTCGGAGCCTATTTCCCAAGAATAAAGATCAGCTGAAATAAGGGGAAAGAATAAGTATATTAAGTAACCAATTAAATGTACAAATTGAAAATAAACAACTGTTAAACTTAGAAATAAAATCACAAATATATAAATATATAGAGTATGTAAGCCATGAACAACCAATTTAAAAGTGTATAGAATAACAAATATATAGATCAAAGAAGTTTTGTTTTTATTTAAACCTCTCGGTCATCATCGACATAATTTTTTTTTTTAAAAAGATGATACAATTAAAACCCCAAGCCCTTGAACACTTTAATAGTGTCGAGGGAGGAAGAAAGATAAGATTAGTCGAGAGACCAAAAAGAAATGACGAAAGTGATCTGAAATTTTACATAAAAAATTTATAATCAAGCAAACTAATTAATAATGTGCATTCAACATGTTTTAAAAAATCAATCAACATTAAATTACTATTTGCTTTTTATTTTTAATTAAAATAACATTTCTTTTTAAAATTCAATTTCGAAGTAAAAAATAATCACTTTTTTTAAATTTTATTTCAAAAGGTTTCTACTAAATATTAAACTCTAATGGATATTCATTAGCTAATAATTCGTAAAGAGCTGAAGATACTTTACTAAACTAACTTCTTTTTATTGATTTCACCAATGATTGAATCGTTTTAAGAACAAAATGATAGCATCTTTCACATTTGTCTTGTATATAAAGGAGAAATTAAAAATGTATATTAAAATAAATTGTAATACCACTTCATTTCCTACCAACCTAAAGGAAAATCGATAAAAATATTGTACGTGGTTCCGATGTATTATGTCTACAGCCCAAAAAAGTAAACTTTAAAAATATACTGTGTTCACCATGTATGTGTTTGTGATAAGTCTATAAGTCTATTAATAAATTTACTGTATATAAGAATGGGGTCGTAGTTCGGTTTCGTGACATAGTTTGTCAATGTACTTAGTCAACTCACTACTGAATACCTACTAAGGGAAGTTTGTTATGTGAGCATTGTTTCTTCATTAACTTACATTTAATTCTGATAGCAATCTGGATATCGTGCTTCAATATGGAATTATTACAAAACTTAGGAGGAAAGAAATTCTTCATTAATTTCTCTAGTTTAGCTAAAGGTGATATACGAACTTTTGCATTATCCGAAAAATTTTTAGGTGTGTATATGTACAATTTTAGAAACTGAATA
The DNA here is from genome assembly GCA_963513935.1 of Aphrophora alni. NCBI lineage: Eukaryota > Metazoa > Arthropoda > Insecta > Hemiptera > Aphrophoridae > Aphrophora > Aphrophora alni. The sequence goes on along the minus strand of OY740768.1, from coordinate 113,202,494 downwards.
TCTATCATTACATATTCGAGAATTATTTTTAAATTAGACAAATAAATGTTTTAAAATTAACCTTTTTTTAGGAGATTGATATCAAAAGAAAGCAATGTTTTTGAAATGTTTTGTTAGTAGCTGATAAGATTTAACGCGTGTAGTTGTTTAGCGTAAATTATTCTATTTATTTGTCTTTCGTCGAATTTGAAAAAATGTTGCTGAGAATATATATATATATATATATATATATATATCAGATTTAAAATGTGCTCCCAATTATTGAAAATCTAAGTACCTAAATAATCTGTCATTAAACCCTAGAAAAATTAACTAACAAGAATTTAGATTTTTCTGATTTTATCAATTCAAAATCTTACAACAATTTAACTTTTACAATATTCAATATTACACCCAATACTGTATATTGCATGAAACATAAATGGGGGCTTATCACAGCTTTCTAAATTATTTACCCCCCCCCCCTCTATCATTGGTGTTACGAGCAAAAGTACGAAAAATAAAGCAAACATAACATTTACTGAAAGAGTAGAAAACTTACATATGTTCATATTTTCATTGTTGGGATCAAAAGATAGAACAGTTCGACCCTGGAAACACAAAAAAATATACATAAATGGTTGTACAATAGAGTCAATTTTATTTTAAATACATCGTGCTTCACTTTTGGCAGAGCAGTAAGTATTGATGATAATAATGTCCTTTTCTTACAACAAACATGACGTTACTCACACGAAAAGTTCAGATAAGTTGTTATACTCGGCTGAATCGAGCCAATGATAGTCGCTGAATTAGTCATGAACTCGTAGTGTCAGGCGTGAAATTTTGAATTCATGGAGGATTCTTACGTATTGAGACGCAAAATGTCATATCAAATCAGTTATTACCATACAAAATATTTGAATTATATCAGAAATTAGCAATAATGGATTTATCAATTTAAAATGTTCCCTAATAGTTATTTAAGCGTAAATATATGGCTTGCATTAATTTATTGTAGGAGTTTCGGTATTTCTGAAATAAAATTGTATACTATCAGAAATGTTCCACTGTTCTTGTATCATATTCAATATACTGACATTACATCAACAATTCTAATCTAGAACAACTCTACAATAATATAATTATTGAACCGTTATAAAAATATATAAAATAGCATTTTATTTTCAAATTATTTAAAGAAATAACTAATCAAGATGTGGAGCTATTCCTAAAACTAAATACGTATTGTTGATGTATTATTTTATTTATATTAATATAAGGTTCGGTGGCTCTTAGCTCAAATTGTGGATTATGGGTATGTATGTATGTGCGCGAAGGTGTTTATAAATGGGTGGTTGTGCGAGTTCATAGTTGAATATTCTTTAATCAGTAGTTTGTAAAAACAAATATAAAATACTTTCTTCGCTATTCAAGATAAATATATGTACATATTTTTAATCGTTTTAGTTAATAATTTTGTTTATTATTATTATTAATGAGAAGGGTTGTATATTGGTTGAAACATTTAGTTATACATTCACATATGTTTTCTTCCTTTTTCGTATTTTGTTTATTTATTTATTTTTATTAATATTATTTTGTTTTCTTCCCAAATTTAATTTTACAAACTTCATTATTGCTTTACTTATAATTATTTAATTTTATTCAATCGATCAGCAAAACCATCTAAATTCATTAAAGGGTAAATGAAATTCCTATTTACTCACCTGGCTTACACAAGCTTGGATTAAGTTGTCAGGAAACATGTTTCTGTAACGAAACACATAAATTATTAGCATCTTGGTTTTGAGCACTTGGATTATTTTCAATGACATTCAATTAATAATTAAAGCAGTCACGAATTTCAGCATACCTTCCTCTTTACTTTCTCTACTCCTATCTTCTTATTACTATATGTCTATAATCAGTTAACTCTCTTCGTTGACATATATATTTGTAATACACTAGTATACAATGTATATACTAAACATCTTAAATCATTGTTGGAAACTGAAACTAACATTTTTAAAAAAGTCTGTGCTTACAGATTGATCTAAGAAGTTAAAAAAAGCCCCATATAAAAATCACTGACAATTCTATCAGTTAAATCAGTGTAAAAATAAGGTCAATAATTAATGTCATTAATACAAACTGAATTACGAACATTAAAAATCCCTCTATTTTAGATAAAGCTTTCATTTTGATAGATAATAATTTTCCACAAGAAGTTCATAATTATTACAAAATCTCGCACTATACTCTCAAGAGTGAAGGCAAAAGTAGCTTTTACCTCGAGAACAAATGTATGTATCTATGTCGTTGGCATACAACACCAGTTTACTTAGCTCACTCGTGATCTATGTTTCTATGTCCTTGGCATACAACACCACTGCTTAGTTAACTCGTGATGTATGTAACTATGTCGTTGACATACAACACCATTGAGCTTAGTTTACTCGTGATATATGTATCTATGTCGTTGACATACAACACCAGTGTTCTAAGTTTACTCGTGATGTATGTAACTATGTCGTTGACTTAAAAGTAAACAATTATTTTTTTATTATTTTTATTAATATGTACTCCCATGCACGCCCATACACTCCAATGATCATTTTTGGGTATTCCCCTTAATTTTTGTTTCGTAACAATTAATGTTTTTCTTTGTAATGGTGAATTTTATTCATTATAATATTTCTGTATGTATTCTATAAATTGTTTATCTTCATTTCATAAATGATATAGCATCGGGAGTTTAAGATGAGTGTTGTAAATCAATTACTGGGTGTGGCAAATAAAAATTGTTATGTTAAAATTTATACGTTCTATTTACGTTTATGAGTTTTTCCTTTTCTTTTCAGGATTTTTTAAAATGTTAACAAATTAGGTCTACATTTAACTTAATTTTCATTTTATTTAGATCAGGCTATGTTATCATTGTCCCAGTAGCAGGAATTCCCTTGTTTCAATGTTTCTAGTGTTCATTCAAAAAAATTTCAATTTACAAAATACAAAAGTAAACAAATAAAATCCTATCTTATAGGATTTAAATGCCATTATGAAACCGCAAATCAGTTTTAAATATTTTAATTAAGTATTGTTATGGTATTAAAGTGTTTTATGTTTTTTTAAATAAAAATGTGAATAAAGATATAGTTACCTAACTAAATCCATGAGAGTGTCTGCAGTGGTAACATTTCTGGAAGTTCCTGCTCTCTTAATACCCTTAGAAGAGTCTCCCTCTCCTGGTCTTATCACGTTTACAAGGATTATCCCCTGTACTACAGCCAAACTCGTTGTTGCTGCGTAGTAAGCTATTGCACGAAGTCCTATTTTCTTTGATAATGAAAGATCAAGAGACCCTATGGCGGTGACGATAGATGATACTAAAAGTGGGATGATCATACATTTCAACATACGAAGAAAAATGTCTCCTACGAATTGGATGTACATTACTTCTCGAGGTGTCCATCTGAAATAAGAGTTTCATTAGTTTAACTTGGCCTGGGTACTAAAGAATTCTTAATATATATTCTAGCTATTGTAATCGCCTTGCAAAACTCCGATTTCTGAAGCTGTGAAATGTAACCTGATCATTCCTAAAGATTTTTATTAATAATGATTATAAATATATATCGTAAAGGCAGTATGGGTCGCAATTTGTGTACGATTTTTTCAGATTTTTCATGTATGGCTGATGTTATAAACTATTAGAAAAGCATGATAAAAATAAAAACTGGTTGGTGAATTTGAAAATTTGTTTTTATATTTGATTTATATATAGAGATATATATAGAAATACCTTATCACTTTCAAATCTTACAGAGTATCCCAATTATATCTCATTTTGTGCATCAATTAAACCTGAATCCAATTACATATAAACGTGTTTTCATTGATTAAAATGAACTGTTATACACCCCCCCCCACACAAAGCAATTGTTTGAAATGTCATTACAATTATCACAAGTTTAATAGATATAACTTTTTATTTTACATAAACTTAAATAAAATAACAGAAACTTTTAAAAATTTTAAAACAAATATAATCTAACAATGTATATCAATAAAGTAAATGATTCTAATTCTACTACTAGACTATTGTGAATAACAATTTATTGTGTATAGACTATTATCAATAATCCTTTTAAACATTTTGGAGGCTAATTTTTTTTAAATATCACTACAGTTACTTAATCAGAGGCTAAAAAAGTTTTTACGTTTTAATTTTTTATTTATGTGCAATTTTAATACTAGCTGATAATGTTAAATTGTAATATTCATTGAAATCAAAATGTTTTCTCATTACACGAACTGAAATAATAATAATACTAATAACTTTTTGAGATAGTCATAACAGTACCTCTTAAGTACCATGGAACAGTTAGGATGATGACAAATTACCCTTACTAACAGTATATGTTGTCATTCATGGTCTCTACTGAGTGCATCAATTTAACTATTTACAGTTATCAATTTCATTAATGGCAACCCATGCATGTGATATATCACAGGCCTATGTACGTCTACTAACACACTCATAATATATTCAGTGTAATGAAAATTGTGGCGAAATATACAAATGACTAGAAAAGGAATCGATATGTTAGAAGAACATAAATTAGTATTATATGTTGTTTACTACAGTACACATTCCTAATGATAGCCTTTGATTATTTTATGTTAGCAGATAAAAATATTATTTGATATCCAAATGACCGCATACTATTATCACTAAGTGAGAAGCTAAAGGGTGACAAGATAAGCACCAGTTTGATTTCCTTTTTTCTAATATTTGCTAATTAGAAGTTCTCTTTCTAACCATTTATATATTATACATATCTACAATTTCACAGAAAGAGTTGTTACAGACTCATGAAGGACCTAGATATGAAATAACTAACAAACACCGTTTTACAAGAGGGCGACCGTTTTAATTTAGTCATATGTTTTCAATGACGCTTGAATAGTAAACCTCGTTTATAATCTAAATTTGACTTAAATGGTACGAAAACCAATTTGTAGGTTCATAATTGTTATTTCATCTTAATCTTAAGATTATACTTTTAAAAATTTTGTTTTGTGTTAAAAATTAACTGGGAATCATTGGAAGTAAATTTTAAGGTTACGTAAAACGAGCTGTTGTGGGACAATATATGAAAGAAATACAAGACCATTAAAATGGTGCATCCAAAACTTCCCAAACCATCTCAGATATTTGATTCATCTTCTCATAGCTCCTTTAGAGAGGTATCTGATATTATTATACCAATAATAAATTCGATACCTAAACAATAGGGCACCTGGGACTTCATGATCAATGTTATATATATATATATATATGTATGTATATATCAATACATTAATACAATAATATACATATATATGGGGGGGGTGTTAGTGATAAAGTGGTTTCACATTTATCCAGATTTTACCTAAAATGTAGCATTCACAAATCATTGAACAATCTCAATATCTAAAAAAGCAGTTCAAAACAATTTTCAGGCATAAATTTTTACCTATAACTTCTCTTTTTATATATATTTTTTTTAATCTGCAATCAATGATAGCAAAAGTAACATTCTAAAATATAAAGACCAAATAGTTATTGCTAAAAAGAAAATCTTTATGGATGTAAATTCATTATAATTTTTAAACTAATTATTTAGGATTAACTATTCGTTAAATGTAATTTTTTGAAGTCATGAAAATATTTTTAGAAGCTCATTGTAACAGTTTTTCGATAGACGGTTCATATCTATGACATTTAGGAGCGTGTATTATATTTGGAGACTAAGCTGTAATACCAAGAGTGAGGTGTACAAACTAGCCGACACAATAAAATATCACCTTAATATGCGTTCTATTATGTGATAATATTCATGGCATACCGCGTACAATTAATTACTGCTTACTACTATATACACCGAGTAACAACTTACTTCTCCTTGCTAGATTTAAGTATGAATCCAATCACTCCCCCTCATCATATTCATAGCATACCGTTTACAATTACTGCTTACTACTATATACACCGAGTAACAACTTACTTCTCATTGCTAGATTTAAGTATGAATCCAATCACTCCTCCTCATCATATTCATGGCATACCGTTTACAATTACTGCTTACTACTATATACACAGAGTCACAACTTACTTCTCCTTGCTAGATTTAAGTATGAATCCAATCACTCCTCCTCATCATATTCATGGCATACCGTTTACAATTACTGCTTACTACTATATACACAGAGTCACAACTTATTTCTCCTTGCTAGATTTAAGTATGAATCCAATCACTCCTCCTCGTCATATTCATGGCATACCGTTTACAATTACTGCTTACTACTATATACACCGAGTAACAACTTACTTCTCCTTGCTAGATTTAAGTATAAATCCAATCACTCCCCCTCATCATATTTATGGCATACCGTTTACAATTACTGCTTACTACTATATACACCGAGTAACAACTTACTTCTCCTTGCTAGATTTAAGTATGAATCCAATCACTCCCCCTCATCATATTTATGGCATACCGTTTACAATTACTGCTTACTACTATATACACCGAGTAACAACTTACTTCTCCTTGGTAGATTTAAGTATGAATCCAATCACTCCTCATCATATTCATGGCATACCGTTTATAATTACTGCTTACTACTATATACACCGAGTAACAACTGACTTCTCCTTGCTAGATTTAAGTATGAATCCAATCACTCCTCCTCATCATATTCAAGGCTTACCGTTTACAATTACTGCTTACTACTATATACACCGAGTAACAACTTACTTCTCCTTGCTAGATTTAAGTATGAATCCAATCACTCCTCATCATATTCATGGCATACCGTTTACAATTACTGCTTACTACTATATACACCGAGTAACAACTTACTTCTCCTTGCTAGATTTAAGTATGAATCCAATCACTTCTCCTCATCATATTGATGGCATACCGTTTACAATTACTGCTTACTACTATATAAACAGAGTAACAACTGACTTCTCCTTGCTAGATTTAAGTATGAATCCAATCACTTCTCCTCATCATATTGATGGCATACCGTTTACAATTACTGCTTACTACTATATAAACAGAGTAACAACTGACTTCTCCTTGCTAGATTTAAGTATGAATCCAATCACTTCTCCTCATCATATTGATGGCATACCGTTTACAATTACTGCTTACTACTATATACACCGAGTAACAACTGACTTCTCCTTGCTAGATTTAAGTATGAATCCAATCACTCCTCATCATATTTATGGCATACCGCGTACAATTAATTACTGCTTACTACTATATACACAGAGTCACAACTTATTTCTCCTTGCTAGATTTAAGTATGAATCCAATCACTCCCCCTCATCATATTCATAGCATACCGTGTACAGTTACTGCTTACTACTATATACACCGAGTAACAACTTACTTCTCATTGCTAGATTTAAGTATGAATCCAATCACTCCTCCTCATCATATTCATGGCATACCGTTTACAATTACTGCTTACTACTATATACACCGAGTAACAACTTACTTCTCCATGCTAGATTTAAGTATGAATCCAATCACTCCTCCTCATCATATTCATGGCATACCGTTTACAATTACTGCTTACTACTATATACACCGAGTAACAACTTACTTCTCCTTGCTAGATTTAAGTATAAATCCAATCACTCCCCCTCATCATATTTATGGCATACCGTTTACAATTACTGCTTACTACTATATACACCGAGTAACAACTTACTTCTCCTTGCTAGATTTAAGTATGAATCCAATCACTCCCCCTCATCATATTTATGGCATACCGTTTACAATTACTGCTTACTACTATATACACCGAGTAACAACTTACTTCTCCTTGCTAGATTTAAGTATGAATCCAATCACTCCCCCTCGTCATATTCATGGCATACCGTTTACAATTACTGCTTACTACTATATACACCGAGTAACAACTTACTTCTCCTTGCTAGATTTAAGTATGAATCCAATCACTCCCCCTCATCATATTTATGGCATACCGTTTACAATTACTGCTTACTACTATATACACCGAGTAACAACTTACTTCTCCTTGGTAGATTTAAGTATGAATCCAATCACTCCTCATCATATTCATGGCATACCGTTTATAATTACTGCTTACTACTATATACACCGAGTAACAACTGACTTCTCCTTGCTAGATTTAAGTATGAATCCAATCACTCCTCCTCATCATATTCAAGGCTTACCGTTTACAATTACTGCTTACTACTATATATACCGAGTAACAACTTACTTCTCCTTGCTAGATTTAAGTATGAATCCAATCACTCCTCATCATATTCATGGCATACCGTTTACAATTACTGCTTACTACTATATACACCGAGTAACAACTTACTTCTCCTTGCTAGATTTAAGTATGAATCCAATCACTTCTCCTCATCATATTGATGGCATACCGTTTACAATTACTGCTTACTACTATATAAACAGAGTAACAACTGACTTCTCCTTGCTAGATTTAAGTATGAATCCAATCACTTCTCCTCATCATATTGATGGCATACCGTTTACAATTACTGCTTACTACTATATAAACAGAGTAACAACTGACTTCTCCTTGCTAGATTTAAGTATGAATCCAATCACTTCTCCTCATCATATTGATGGCATACCGTTTACAATTACTGCTTACTACTATATACACCGAGTAACAACTGACTTCTCCTTGCTAGATTTAAGTATGAATCCAATCACTCCTCATCATATTTATGGCATACCGTTTACAATTACTGCTTACTACTATATACACCGAGTAACAACTGACTTCTCCTTGCTAGATTTAAGTATGAATCCAATCACTCCTCCTCATCATATTCAAGGCTTACCGTTTACAATTACTGCTTACTACTATATACACCGAGTAACAACTTACTTCTCCTTGCTAGATTTAAGTATGAATCCAATCACTCCTCATCATATTCATGGCATACCGTTTACAATTACTGCTTACTACTATATACACCGAGTAACAACTTACTTCTCCTTGCTAGATTTAAGTATGAATCCAATCACTTCTCCTCATCATATTGATGGCATACCGTTTACAATTACTGCTTACTACTATATAAACAGAGTAACAACTGACTTCTCCTTGCTAGATTTAAGTATGAATCCAATCACTCCTCCTCGTCATATTCATGGCATACCGTTTACAATTACTGCTTACTACTATATAAACAGAGTAACAACTGACTTCTCCTTGCTAGATTTAAGTATGAATCCAATCACTCCTCCTCGTCATATTCATGGCATACCGTTTACAATTACTGCTTACTACTATATACACCGAGTAACAACTGACTTCTCCTTGCTAGATTTAAGTATGAATCCAATCACTCCTCCTCGTCATATTCATGGCATACCGTTTACAATTACTGCTTACTACTATATAAACAGAGTAACAACTGACTTCTCCTTGCTAGATTTAAGTATGAATCCAATCACTCCTCCTCGTCATATTCATGGCATACCGTTTACAATTACTGCTTACTACTATATACACCGAGTAACAACTGACTTCTCCTTGCTAGATTTAAGTATGAATCCAATCACTCCTCCTCGTCATATTCATGGCATACCGTTTACAATTACTGCTTACTACTATATAAACAGAGTAACAACTGACTTCTCCTTGCTAGATTTAAGTATGAATCCAATCACTCCTCCTCGTCATATTCATGGCATACCGTTTACAATTACTGCTTACTACTATATACACCGAGTAACAACTGACTTCTCCTTGCTAGATTTAAGTATGAATCCAATCACTCCCCCTCATCATATTCATGGCATACCGTTTACAATTACTGCTTACTACTATATAAACAGAGTAACAACTGACTTCTCCTTGCTAGATTTAAGTATGAATCCAATCACTCCTCCTCGTCATATTCATGGCATACCGTTTACAATTACTGCTTACTACTATATACACCGAGTAACAACTGACTTCTCCTTGCTAGATTTAAGTATGAATCCAATCACTCCTCCTCGTCATATTCATGGCATACCGTTTACAATTACTGCTTACTACTATATAAACAGAGTAACAACTGACTTCTCCTTGCTAGATTTAAGTATGAATCCAATCACTCCTCCTCGTCATATTCATGGCATACCGTTTACAATTACTGCTTACTACTATATACACCGAGTAACAACTGACTTCTCCTTGCTAGATTTAAGTATGAATCCAATCACTCCTCCTCGTCATATTCATGGCATACCGTTTACAATTACTGCTTACTACTATATAAACAGAGTAACAACTGACTTCTCCTTGCTAGATTTAAGTATGAATCCAATCACTCCTCCTCGTCATATTCATGGCATACCGTTTACAATTACTGCTTACTACTATATAAACAGAGTAACAACTTACTTCTCCTTGCTAGATTTAAGTATGAATCCAATCACTCCTCCTCGTCATATTCATGGCATACCGTTTACAATTACTGCTTACTACTATATACACCGAGTAACAACTGACTTCTCCTTGCTAGATTTAAGTATGAATCCAATCACTCCTCCTCGTCATATTCATGGCATACCGTTTACAATTACTGCTTACTACTATATACACCGAGTAACAACTGACTTCTCCTTGCTAGATTTAAGTATGAATCCAATCACTCCTCCTCATCATATTCAAGGCTTACCGTTTACAATTACTGCTTACTACTATATACACCGAGTAACAACTGACTTCTCCTTGCTAGATTTAAGTATGAATCCAATCACTCCTCCTCGTCATATTCATGGCATACCGTTTACAATTACTGCTTACTAATATATACACCGAGTAACAACTTACTTCTCCTTGCTAGATTTAAGTATGAATCCAATCACTCCTCCTCGTCATATTCATGGCATACCGTTTACAATTACTGCTTACTACTATATACACCGAGTAACAACTGACTTCTCCTTGCTAGATTTAAGTATGAATCCAATCACTCCTCCTCGTCATATTCATGGCATACCGTTTACAATTACTGCTTACTACTATATACACCGAGTAACAACTGACTTCTCCTTGCTAGATTTAAGTATGAATCCAATCACTCCTCCTCGTCATATTCATGGCATACCGTTTACAATTACTGCTTACTACTATATACACCGAGTAACAACTGACTTCTCCTTGCTAGATTTAAGTATGAATCCAATCACTCCTCCTCGTCATATTCATGGCATACCGTTTACAATTACTGCTTACTACTATATACACCGAGTAACAACTGACTTCTCCTTGCTAGATTTAAGTATGAATCCAATCACTCCTCCTCGTCATATTCATGGCATACCGTTTACAATTACTGCTTAATAATATATACACCGAGTAACAACTTACTTCTCCTTGCTAGATTTAAGTATGAATCCAATCACTCCTCCTCATCATATTCATGGCATACCGTTTACAATTACTGCTTACTACTATATACACCGAGTAACAACTTACTTCTCCTTGCTAGATTTAAGTATAAATCCAATCACTCCCCCTCATCATATTTATGGCATACCGTTTACAATTACTGCTTACTACTATATACACCGAGTAACAACTTACTTCTCCTTGCTAGATTTAAGTATGAATCCAATCACTCCTCCTCATCATATTCATGGCATACCGTTTACAATTACTGCTTACTACTATATACACCGAGTAACAACTTACTTCTCCTTGCTAGATTTAAGTATAAATCCAATCACTCCCCCTCATCATATTTATGGCATACCGTTTACAATTACTGCTTACTACTATATACACCGAGTAACAACTTACTTCTCCTTGCTAGATTTAAGTATGAATCCAATCACTCCCCCTCATCATATTTATGGCATACCGTTTACAATTACTGCTTACTACTATATACACCGAGTAACAACTTACTTCTCCTTGGTAGATTTAAGTATGAATCCAATCACTCCTCATCATATTCAAGGCTTACCGTTTACAATTACTGCTTACTACTATATACACCGAGTAACAACTTACTTCTCCTTGCTAGATTTAAGTATGAATCCAATCACTCCTCCTCGTCATATTCATGGCATACCGTTTACAATTACTGCTTACTACTATATACACCGAGTAACAACTGACTTCTCCTTGCTAGATTTAAGTATGAATCCAATCACTCCTCCTCATCATATTGATGGCTTACCGTTTACAATTACTGCTTACTACTATATACACCGAGTAACAACTGACTTCTCCTTGCTAGATTTAAGTATGAATCCAATCACTCCTCCTCGTCATATTCATGGCATACCGTTTACAATTACTGCTTACTACTATATACACCGAGTAACAACTGACTTCTCCTTGCTAGATTTAAGTATGAATCCAATCACTCCTCCTCGTCATATTCATGGCATACCGTTTACAATTACTGCTTACTACTATATAAACAGAGTAACAACTGACTTCTCCTTGCTAGATTTAAGTATGAATCCAATCACTCCTCCTCGTCATATTCATGGCATACCGTTTACAATTACTGCTTACTACTATATACACCGAGTAACAACTGACTTCTCCTTGCTAGATTTAAGTATGAATCCAATCACTCCTCCTCGTCATATTCATGGCATACCGTTTACAATTACTGCTTACTACTATATACACCGAGTAACAACTGACTTCTCCTTGCTAGATTTAAGTATGAATCCAATCAAACCCCCTCATCATATTTATGGCATACCGTTTACAATTACTGCTTACTACTATATACACCGAGTAACAACTTACTTCTCCTTGGTAGATTTAAGTATGAATCCAATCACTCCTCATCATATTCAAGGCTTACCGTTTACAATTACTGCTTACTACTATATACACCGAGTAACAACTTACTTCTCCTTGCTAGATTTAAGTATGAATCCAATCACTCCTCCTCGTCATATTCATGGCATACCGTTTACAATTACTGCTTACTACTATATACACCGAGTAACAACTGACTTCTCCTTGCTAGATTTAAGTATGAATCCAATCACTCCTCCTCATCATATTGATGGCTTACCGTTTACAATTACTGCTTACTACTATATACACCGAGTAACAACTGACTTCTCCTTGCTAGATTTAAGTATGAATCCAATCACTCCTCCTCGTCATATTCATGGCATACCGTTTACAATTACTGCTTACTACTATATACACCGAGTAACAACTGACTTCTCCTTGCTAGATTTAAGTATGAATCCAATCACTCCTCCTCGTCATATTCATGGCATACCGTTTACAATTACTGCTTACTACTATATAAACAGAGTAACAACTGACTTCTCCTTGCTAGATTTAAGTATGAATCCAATCACTCCTCCTCGTCATATTCATGGCATACCGTTTACAATTACTGCTTACTACTATATACACCGAGTGACAACTGACTTCTCCTTGCTAGATTTAAGTATGAATCCAATCACTCCTCCTCGTCATATTCATGGCATACCGTTTACAATTACTGCTTACTACTATATACACCGAGTAACAACTGACTTCTCCTTGCTAGATTTAAGTATGAATCCAATCACTCCTCCTCGTCATATTCATGGCATACCGTTTACAATTACTGCTTACTACTATATAAACAGAGTAACAACTGACTTCTCCTTGCTAGATTTAAGTATGAATCCAATCACTCCTCCTCGTCATATTCATGGCATACCGTTTACAATTTCTGCTTACTACTATCAATGACTACATAAATACTATAAGACACGACATGGCCATGTTAAATATTCTACGCTTATTCTTGAGTTGACCAATACCCGCTAGGTCGCTCTGCTAGAGAATCTGAAGTTGATGTGACTGGAGCTAGGTGGTTCTACGGTAAAACAATGTTTCAGGCGGGTAAGAGAAAACGCACTGATGCCACATATGGGACCAGAGATGCGAGGGAAGGTCGAGAATCGCTTATCTCAGCGCACGAACTGACAACACTGACTATGCTGACGGAAGTAAGTGAGAAGGTTTGTGAGAGAGAGGTCAACAGTTGTACAGTCTCAACCAAGTGGGATGCGTACAGTCAAGCACCTGCTGCTAGCGCTTTCTGATAGCTGTGTGTCAAACTCAGCACCCGTAAAGCGTAGACTATTTCCCTATCCTATGTCGTGTCTTATAGTATTTATGTAGTCATTGCTACTATATACACCGAGTAACAACTGACTTCTCCTTGCTAGATTTAAGTATGAATCCAATCACTCCTCCTCGTCATATTCATGGCATACCGTTTACAATTACTGCTTACTACTATATAAACAGAGTAACAACTGACTTCTCCTTGCTAGATTTAAGTATGAATCCAATCACTCCTCCTCGTCATATTCATGGCATACCGTTTACAATTACTGCTTACTACTATATACACCGAGTAACAACTGACTTCTCCTTGCTAGATTTAAGTATGAATCCAATCACTCCTCCTCGTCATATTCATGGCATACCGTTTACAATTACTGCTTAATAATATATACACCGAGTAACAACTTACTTCTCCTTGCTAGATTTAAGTATAAATCCAATCACTCCTCCTCATCATATTTATGGCATACCGTTTACAATTACTGCTTACTACTATATACACCGAGTAACAACTGACTTCTCCTTGCTAGATTTAAGTATGAATCCAATCACTCCTCCTCGTCATATTCATGGCATACCGTTTACAATTACTGCTTACTACTATATACACCGAGTAACAACTGACTTCTCCTTGCTAGATTTAAGTATGAATCCAATCACTCCTCCTCGTCATATTCATGGCATACCGTTTACAATTACTGCTTACTACTATATACACCGAGTAACAACTGACTTCTCCTTGCTAGATTTAAGTATGAATCCAATCACTCCTCCTCGTCATATTCATGGCATACCGTTTACAATTACTGCTTACTACTATATAAACAGAGTAACAACTGACTTCTCCTTGCTAGATTTAAGTATGAATCCAATCACTCCTCCTCGTCATATTCATGGCATACCGTTTACAATTACTGCTTACTACTATATAAACAGAGTAACAACTGACTTCTCCTTGCTAGATTTAAGTATGAATCCAATCACTCCTCCTCGTCATATTCATGGCATAGCGTTTACAATTACTGCTTACTACTATATACACCGAGTAACAACTGACTTCTCCTTGCTAGATTTAAGTATGAATCCAATCACTCCTCCTCGTCATATTCATGGCATACCGTTTACAATTACTGCTTACTACTATATAAACAGAGTAACAACTGACTTCTCCTTGCTAGATTTAAGTATGAATCCAATCACTCCTCCTCGTCATATTCATGGCATACCGTTTACAATTACTGCTTACTACTATATACACCGAGTAACAACTGACTTCTCCTTGCTAGATTTAAGTATGAATCCAATCACTTCTCCTCATCATATTGATGGCATACCGTTTACAATTACTGCTTACTACTATATACACCGAGTAACAACTGACTTCTCCTTGCTAGATTTAAGTATGAATCCAATCACTCCCCCTCGTCATATTCATGGCATACCGTTTACAATTACTGCTTACTACTATATACACCGAGTAACAACTGACTTCTCCTTGCTAGATTTAAGTATGAATCCAATCACTTCTCCTCATCATATTGATGGCATACCGTTTACAATTACTGCTTACTACTATATAAACAGAGTAACAACTGACTTCTCCTTGCTAGATTTAAGTATGAATCCAATCACTCCTCCTCGTCATATTCATGGCATACCGTTTACAATTACTGCTTACTACTATATACACCGAGTAACAACTGACTTCTCCTTGCTAGATTTAAGTATGAATCCAATCACTCCTCCTCGTCATATTCATGGCATACCGTTTACAATTACTGCTTACTACTATATACACCGAGTAACAACTGACTTCTCCTTGCTAGATTTAAGTATGAATCCAATCACTCCTCCTCGTCATATTCATGGCATACCGTTTACAATTACTGCTTACTACTATATAAACAGAGTAACAACTGACTTCTCCTTGCTAGATTTAAGTATGAATCCAATCACTCCTCCTCGTCATATTCATGGCATACCGTTTACAATTACTGCTTACTACTATATACACCGAGTAACAACTGACTTCTCCTTGCTAGATTTAAGTATGAATCCAATCACTCCTCCTCGTCATATTCATGGCATACCGTTTACAATTACTGCTTACTACTATATAAACAGAGTAACAACTGACTTCTCCTTGCTAGATTTAAGTATGAATCCAATCACTCCTCCTCGTCATATTCATGGCATACCGTTTACAATTACTGCTTACTACTATATACACCGAGTAACAACTGACTTCTCCTTGCTAGATTTAAGTATGAATCCAATCACTCCTCCTCGTCATATTCATGGCATACCGTTTACAATTACTGCTTAATAATATATACACCGAGTAACAACTTACTTCTCCTTGCTAGATTTAAGTATAAATCCAATCACTCCTCCTCATCATATTTATGGCATACCGTTTACAATTACTGCTTACTACTATATACACCGAGTAACAACTGACTTCTCCTTGCTAGATTTAAGTATGAATCCAATCACTCCTCCTCGTCATATTCATGGCATACCGTTTACAATTACTGCTTACTACTATATACACCGAGTAACAACTGACTTCTCCTTGCTAGATTTAAGTATGAATCCAATCACTCCTCCTCGTCATATTCATGGCATACCGTTTACAATTACTGCTTACTACTATATACACCGAGTAACAACTGACTTCTCCTTGCTAGATTTAAGTATGAATCCAATCACTCCTCCTCGTCATATTCATGGCATACCGTTTACAATTACTGCTTACTACTATATAAACAGAGTAACAACTGACTTCTCCTTGCTAGATTTAAGTATGAATCCAATCACTCCTCCTCGTCATATTCATGGCATACCGTTTACAATTACTGCTTACTACTATATAAACAGAGTAACAACTGACTTCTCCTTGCTAGATTTAAGTATGAATCCAATCACTCCTCCTCGTCATATTCATGGCATACCGTTTACAATTACTGCTTACTACTATATACACCGAGTAACAACTGACTTCTCCTTGCTAGATTTAAGTATGAATCCAATCACTCCTCCTCGTCATATTCATGGCATACCGTTTACAATTACTGCTTACTACTATATAAACAGAGTAACAACTGACTTCTCCTTGCTAGATTTAAGTATGAATCCAATCACTCCTCCTCGTCATATTCATGGCATACCGTTTACAATTACTGCTTACTACTATATACACCGAGTAACAACTGACTTCTCCTTGCTAGATTTAAGTATGAATCCAATCACTCCTCCTCGTCATATTCATGGCATACCGTTTACAATTACTGCTTACTACTATATAAACAGAGTAACAACTGACTTCTCCTTGCTAGATTTAAGTATGAATCCAATCACTCCTCCTCATCATATTCATGGCATACCGTTTACAATTACTGCTTACTACTATATACACCGAGTAACAACTGACTTCTCCTTGCTAGATTTAAGTATGAATCCAATCACTCCTCCTCGTCATATTCATGGCATACCGTTTACAATTACTGCTTAATAATATATACACCGAGTAACAACTGACTTCTCCTTGCTAGATTTAAGTATGAATCCAATCACTCCTCCTCATCATATTCATGGCATACCGTTTACAATTACTGCTTAATAATATATACACCGAGTAACAACTGACTTCTCCTTGCTAGATTTAAGTATGAATCCAATCACTCCTCCTCATCATATTCATGGCATACCGTTTACAATTACTGCTTACTACTATATAAACAGAGTAACAACTGACTTCTCCTTGCTAGATTTAAGTATGAATCCAATCACTCCTCCTCATCATATTCATGGCATACCGTTTACAATTACTGCTTACTACTATATACACCGAGTAACAACTGACTTCTCCTTGCTAGATTTAAGTATGAATCCAATCACTCCTCCTCGTCATATTCATGGCATACCGTTTACAATTACTGCTTACTACTATATAAACAGAGTAACAACTGACTTCTCCTTGCTAGATTTAAGTATGAATCCAATCACTCCTCCTCGTCATATTCATGGCATACCGTTTACAATTACTGCTTACTACTATATACACCGAGTAACAACTGACTTCTCCTTGCTAGATTTAAGTATGAATCCAATCACTCCTCCTCGTCATATTCATGGCATACCGTTTACAATTACTGCTTACTACTATATAAACAGAGTAACAACTGACTTCTCCTTGCTAGATTTAAGTATGAATCCAATCACTCCTCCTCGTCATATTCATGGCATACCGTTTACAATTACTGCTTACTACTATATACACCGAGTAACAACTGACTTCTCCTTGCTAGATTTAAGTATGAATCCAATCACTCCTCCTCGTCATATTCATGGCATACCGTTTACAATTACTGCTTACTACTATATAAACAGAGTAACAACTGACTTCTCCTTGCTAGATTTAAGTATGAATCCAATCACTCCTCATCATATTCATGGCATACCGTTTACAATTACTGCTTACTACTATATACACCGAGTAACAACTGACTTCTCCTTGCTAGATTTAAGTATGAATCCAATCACTTCTCCTCATCATATTGATGGCATACCGTTTACAATTACTGCTTACTACTATATACACCGAGTAACAACTGACTTCTCCTTGCTAGATTTAAGTATGAATCCAATCACTCCCCCTCGTCATATTCATGGCATACCGTTTACAATTACTGCTTACTACTATATACACCGAGTAACAACTGACTTCTCCTTGCTAGATTTAAGTATGAATCCAATCACTTCTCCTCATCATATTGATGGCATACCGTTTACAATTACTGCTTACTACTATATACACCGAGTAACAACTGACTTCTCCTTGCTAGATTTAAGTATGAATCCAATCACTTCTCCTCGTCATATTCATGGCATACCGTTTACAATTACTGCTTACTACTATATACACCGAGTAACAACTGACTTCTCCTTGCTAGATTTAAGTATGAATCCAATCACTCCCCCTCATCATATTCATGGCATACCGTTTACAATTACTGCTTAATAATATATACACCGAGTAACAACTTACTTCTCCTTGCTAGATTTAAGTATGAATCCAATCACTCCTCCTCATCATATTCATGGCAAACCGTTTACAATTACTGCTTACTACTATATACACCTAGTAACAACTTACTTCTCCTTGCTAGATTTAATCCAATCACTCCTCCTCATCATATTCATGGCATACCGTTTACAATTACTGCTTACTACTATATAAACAGAGTAACAACTTACTTCTCCTTGTTAGATGTAATCCAATCACTCCTCCTCATCATATTGATGGCATACCGTTTACAATTATTGCTTACTACTATATACACCGAGTAACAACTTACTTCTCCTTGCTAGATTTAAGTATGAATCCAATCACTTCTCCTCATCATATTCATGGCATACCGTTTACAATTACTGCTTAATAATATATACACCGAGTAACAACTTACTTCTCCTTGCTAGATTTAAGTATGAATCCAATCACTCCTCCTCATCATATTTATGGCAAACCGTTTACAATTACTGCTTACTACTATATACACCTAGTAACAACTTACTTCTCCTTGCTAGATTTAATCCAATCACTCCTCCTCATCATATTCATGGCATACCGTTTACAATTACTGGTTACTACTATATAAACAGAGTAACAACTTACTTCTCCTTGTTAGATGTAATCCAATCACTCCTCCTCATCATATTGATGGCATACCGTTTACAATTATTGCTTACTACTATATACACCGAGTAACAACTTACTTCTCCTTGCTAGATTTAGGTATGAATCCAATCACTCCTCCTCGTCATATTCATGGCATACCGTTTACAATTACTGCTTACTACTATATACACCGAGTAACAACTTACTTCTCCTTGCTAGATTTAAGTATGAATCCAATCACTTCTCCTCATCATATTCATGGCATACCGTTTACAATTACTGCTTACTACTATATACACAGAGTCACAACTTACTTCTCCTTGCTAGATTTAAGTATGAATCCAATCACTCCCCCTCGTCATATTCATGGCATACCGTTTACAATTACTGCTTACTACTATATAAACAGAGTAACAACTTACTTCTCCTTGCTAGATTTAAGTATGAATCCAATCACTCCTCCTCATCATATTCATGGCATACCGTTTACAATTACTGCTTACTACTATATACACCGAGTAACAACTTACTTCTCCTTGCTAGATTTAAGTATGAATCCAATCACTTCTCCTCATCATATTCATGGCATACCGTTTACAATTACTGCTTATTAATATATACACCGAGTAACAACTTACTTCTCCTTGCTAGATTTAAGTATGAATCCAATTACTCCTCCTCCGATAACTCCGCTAACAGTCAAAATCGTCAGTAAACTACTCTTCACACATTTCGCTACTTTGTTTTGTTCACGTTTTCCTGCCATTTTGTTCTTTGCAGTTTCTAATATTGTTTAAATTTTTGATATTTCCTGAAAGATAAAATAATAATAATTAAAAATACTAATATTACATTTATAACGGGAATAACAATTTCATAATGCCGTACCTTAAATAACTTCAATAATGAATATTTATTTCGAAAATTTGTTTTGACTGATATATTATATACGTAGTTATTATTTAGAAAAAATACCATACGAACAGACTGAAGTGTAATTCAATTAGATTTGTTATTGATATCCCTATTTTAAGCAGAGCATCAATAATTAATTCATAAGAAAAGTAATAATTAAAGAAAACTTGAACCTAGCCTATTAAACTTGAACAAATGTCTTCATTTAGTTTGTCTCCTCTTGTAACATACTGCTAGGCCCGTAATATAAAATAAAATAAAATTGGATCAGTGGAACTACAAATGTTAACAAGAACATTTACTACCGCTAAGAAAATTACTTCAAGATATTCACATAATACCTATATCGGTTGGCCAGTAATTTTAAAAATTCAAAAAGGTACTTGTCTCAAAATTAGTTTTTTTTAAAGCCAGTCCTCCTAAATTTGAAAGAGATGGGTACTTGAAACTTTTTGCAATAACAAAAGTTTCAGCTACATCAATCAAGTAAAAGATCCCATATTGGGTGTAGTTCGGTGTATATTCGACGACTTGATAAAGTGTTGGATATCGTTAGGAAAAAACTCTTTGACTCCTAAGTCTGATCTCTTTTAAAATATTGACGAGAATTTTTCGATTGAATAATAATAATATTCCAGCGTTAATGGGCAAAAATATAGAACCTGTAAAAGTAATTTCTATATTCTATAAACTTGGAGGAGAAAAATCTTTTAAAATCCACTAATGAAAAGATTGGGTCGCGTTAGAATGAGCGAGAAACTAATATGCAGTAGCAATTATATATTTTTATTATTTGTAATGATGATATAAATAATATATATTTGTTGGTGAAAGGTTAATTCTTTGAAACTGAATTAGTATTTGGCTTTTGGAACCTAAATGTGATATGTACAAGCAAAATTGTTTTTAATTATTACAAGGAAATTCATATAGTATTGGAATTTTTATTTTCTACCTATTACGATCGACCTTGCAAACATCGAAAGTCAAACCTATGGAATTATCCCTAATCCACTAACTACATATGAAATAATTTGGTATCTTGTTTTGCTTAATTATATGTGTATGTATTCCAAAATAGCTTGTTTTTTACACCATTCAAATTGTACATTTTCTTTTGCAATAATAAAAAAGATTTGTAAACACAAAGTGAAATAATTAAAATCGCAATTTAGAATTTGTAATTGTGGTTGTTTGTCGAAATTGTAGCTAAAATTGTGTTAAATATTGCACTTAATTCTAAAATAGTCCCTGATTCTAAATTAGGTCTTGATCTCTTAAGAATATTATTAAATATGAACTTAAATTTAGCCATTGGCAATTGTCCCAACATTTCTTACAGAATTTTAAACGAACAAATATCTTCTAGAGTATCGGTTATTTACTATTTCTTGAAATCCACAAAATATTTCCATTAACCCTAATAATTTATATTACGTTATATATTGTTAAAATCTAGAGCGATTTAGGAGAATTTCCTCTAACTGCCTTAAATAAACATGTATCATTATCCAGTTTCTCAATTTAAAAGAAACTTGTTAAGCCAAGATGTTAGTTTGTTGGTGTTATTTTCAATAATAAAGACCACTTTCATAAGATGTATTTGCAATTTTATTCCTTTAATAAGTGAATAAATTAAAACATTATCACAAATACTACATTCGAAATTGAACAAACCAACTGAAATTAGTTATAATTGAATCGGGCAGAGAAGGCGATAATTTCTCCCTTATGTCCGGATGGAATAAACTGTAGTTTACACTAGAGTACGTATTCACAAGAGTTCCTGCTAGTTTCTACAGAACTTTAAGATAGGTTTTATTAGTTGTTGAATACAACCGTTATTTAAAATAGTAAAAATTTGATACGCTTTTTCTATCGATTTATTTTACTTAGTTCCTACAATAACAAACAATTATTCATTTTGTAGTATAGACGATCTTCAAACGTGTAGATATCGAAAGATCAAATTCGATTAAAAAAAAGTGTTAAAAATCACATCAAAATTCTAGTTTTAATGTAGTATAATGTTCATTGTTTGGTGTCCAAGTCACTTTGTATAATATAATGAGTAATAAATTAATTTATATTATATGTAATAAATTAATATGTAATAAATGTTAAAATCAACGTATATGTGTATTTATTTAATTGTGTGTATAGTGTCAATGTTTTTGTGATGTTTAATGTTTTAACGACCTCTACGGAGTGAAATTACTGAAGATGGAGATACGTCTCCGAAACGCGTCTTTGTAATAAAGACAAACTCAAAGTCACGGAACTATAAATGACGGAACTATAAAGGTACTATAAATTAATTTATTACTCATTATATTTAATGTAGTAACTCTATACCGAATATTACTATTGAACAAATTTGGTAATTACTTGAAATAATTTTAAAATGTCAAATGGAAGAATGGTTGAGAGAAAGATTGATGAATATTTCAAAGTGATTTAACATTGATTTATGTACAAATTATATATTTCTTTATTAAAATGTTACAATTAAAATAGAAAACCCATAAATCACAACAAAATATAAATGTTTACAAAATTTATACTTAATAATTAAACAAATTTTTTTTGAAAGTTTTGTAATAAATTATACAATTCCAATCAGTTTATTTAATTGGGAAAATTACTAACCTGATTAAATCTGACAGTCTGAGTGTTGATAAACACTCAGAATTGATAGAGACATGTTATCTCTTAAAATGTCTATTTTCATCTTAACCTATAAATACGATGATGACTTCATGATATCTGATAATAGAACCGATACCTAAAAGTGAGTTCCCCTCTTCTCCATTTATCGGGAAAGAAATGTCGTTTTGTGGTAACGTTTAAACAATGACGTAAGATATGATTTGTCATAATGCTTCCTGATGCATATTTTCAAGAGAGCAAAGATATATTGCCTTTAAATGTGATAGTTACATCTACTGTCTATATTAGAAGATGCTGTTTGACAAAATATTTAGTTTTTATATTTAAATGTTAATTCTCTTTTATTTTAACTTTCTTTAGTGAAAACATTTCTCAGAAAAATTTTAAACACGTGAGATGCTAAAATCACGAATTACCTCTGCTGCCTTTTAAATTGAAAATGAATAAAGTAAAAGTTAGGTCTTGTAAGAGAGTCTTGTAAGAGCCTCGTCAATGCCGTAACTGGCGAAACCAAGGTCGGCTAGACCAAATAAATTATAGAATTTTACAAAAGAAAAAAATGGTGTTTTATTTCTTAAAATGGAATTCTATCAGTCGGTCATCAGTGTAAATAATGTAAAAGTTAAGGCGAATGATCGTCTTCGGGTGTGAATAGTTATGGTTATAGTTGTATTAACATAAAGATGAAAACTTATATTATGAATTTCAGGTTATTTTTTCAATGATTTTTTTATGACAGATAAATAAAGAGGACATTTAGATTTTCAAATATTAGTGAATTTTATAGTTTTCTTAAATAATTTTGTTTTTGGTTTTAAGAACAAAAATACAATATGTAATATCGCATGATATATAAAGTCGTCGTAAAAATGTATTTAAAAAAAAGAGCATGGAAATCGAATCTGTTGTTTGCACTATAGAGGCGATACATCCAGACGTCCAGTATTTCTCAATCACTTTATACAAATTAGTATTAGATATATTTGAAGTACTGACCTATTCCGAATAAATTTGATAATGGTAATATTGTCATAATACATGTTATCGTTAAATTATGTAGCTCATTTTTATAAAATGGCATATTTTTAATTTCTAATAATAACAATGATTTAGTCCTTTCTGTCAGAAAAATAACTGTATCTTCAAGTTATGTTGACTCACGAATTTCAACATCCCTTTCCTATGTTTAAAACAAATTGTGCAAATCTTTAAACATTTGTAAGATAATAAATCACGTACATTTCAGTCACCCAGTAGCATTGTGAAGACATTGATGAAGGATACTGTTAATGAAATATTTTAAAACACGTCCCTTAACATATTTATGTAGAATTTTACGAATACTGTAGGAAATTTGAAGTAGCAATTATTTACAGACTAATTTGGAGTGAATCCTTAAAAGTGTAAAATTTCTTTGTAGGAACTCTTTAAATAAAAAAAAAATATGTTTTATACCATTTAACATAAAGGCGTAATTATTTATAATATCCAATTATGCACATTAAGTAAGACATAGTAATCAGTAAATGACTGGTGAATTAAAAAAACAATTAAATTATGTAAATATTTAATTAAAACATATCGACCACGTCAGTTCGTTAAACAATTTTTTTAAATAACTTTAAAGTCATAATTTCATATATTATTAATATTTCATTCCATACTAAGACGTAAAGAAAGATTTCAAATGATTTTTTTTTTTCTAAATCAATGAAGGGTCACGTATTATATTTATTTCGTTTGTTGTCAGCGTTTCGCTTATGAAGTCGCTGCTAAGCCACAGATAATATCTAAAGGTCATCTATTTTTAGTTATCTTAAAAGACATATTACGGGTGAACTTAATATTGCTTTGTTGTAGTTAAAAGTATAATGTTAGGTGGCCTAAGTTGAGCAAAGTTTAGTTTTTTTAGTTAAAAAATAGGCCAACGACCGTGGTTCCAGGGACAATTTTACCCTTTAAATTCTCATTTTAATCAAATCTCAGATAGTTAAGCTCCTGTTGTTTACTGTTTTCTCTCGTTTAATTGATTGTATTCAGGAATGTTATGTGTACGTGCACTTCATGTAATTAGATGATGGGTATCTATATGTTTATAGTGGTATTAAATTAATTAATTGTTTAAATAATTGTGCATTTGATGTTGATAGTAAGTGTATTACATACAATATTTATGTAGCAATTGCACAATTAATTGAACCTTGCATGCGTTGAGGGCTTAACTTGAACGCAGTCTCAGTTTCGACAACAAAATAAAACTGTTTTTTAACAATATTGATTATAATCACCCTTATACATTTAATTCACTAAATAAGCGAATTATCGTAAAATACTCTAAATGAATTTTTAGATAATTATTAATATCGCCAAAAAAATATAAATATGACTGTAAATACCCAATCGCTGTTGTAATAAAATTTATTAATATCAACTTTTTAATTTTACTGAGTTTTTTTTTTTACAGGAGAGTCAGTCTGACAAGTAGAGAGAGTGAATTTACAAATATGTATTTATATTATTTTTGTATTATTACGTTAGGAATTTAGTCTGGCTAAATTAAAGGTCATTCAATTAAATAATCTCCTATGACATCACACAATGAAATTATGTTTCCAAAATTAAGCATGTTTTCATAACTTCAATAATATTTAAATTTTATTTATTTCCAAGAAATTGGAAGTTAGATAAACAACTTCAAATCTATAGCATACACATACAAAATTAATTTTGTTGTTTTTTGTGGTTCTGCTTGTTTTCAGATCTCGATAATTATCATATGAATTGTAAATAAATAACAGAAACGGGTTAATTAGTTTTAATCAAATGTTAGCAGAACAATTAGTCAAATTTACTTGCTTATCTGTGAAAAAAAAAAGAAAAGGAAAAAAGAAGAAAAAAAGAAAAGAAAAGAAAAACAGTTTCTTACCCTAAAGAGTCAATTATTATTTTTTTTAGTAAACCTACTTTTTTCACTACAGATTTCCATATAAGTAACCCTTACCCATTGTTATATTCTTTGAGGTTTTTTTTTTTTTTTTTTAATAGCAAATCGTTTAAAAATCTTACATAATTTGATGAAAATGTATAATTTTTAGGCATAGAACCGAACTAAACACTCTGATTTTGATAACAAAAACAAAAATTCTAATTTAAACAATTAGGTGACTAATAGGTATTTCATACTTCTTGTTTCTCTGTTGTTATTTGTTTATAAAATCAATCCGTTTCCACAATACATTTTTTCTTACCACACAAATAATATTTCCAAGAAATAATTCCAAAACAAGGTCTTATTTTGTAACCGCTAAATTTTTCCTATATGTGGGGCATAAAAAATAAATACATG
Source organism: Aphrophora alni (assembly GCA_963513935.1). NCBI lineage: Eukaryota > Metazoa > Arthropoda > Insecta > Hemiptera > Aphrophoridae > Aphrophora > Aphrophora alni. The sequence goes on along the minus strand of OY740768.1, from coordinate 113,175,729 downwards.
CAAATTTAAAATATATAGATTATTCGTCTTGTCTGTGTAGAGTGGGTGCAACTTACAGACAGACAGACAGACAGACAGATATGGGAGTGAAATTATAAGGGTCCTTGGTTTTACACAATAAAAACGAATACATGTGTGTTTTAAATATGTTTGAAAATTTACTTTAAAAGGAAAAGTTTGGCACAAAAAAAAATTGTATACAACTATATAAATACCAGAATCAACTCTAAAAACACTTGATTAGTAGCCGCGTAAAACAATTTTGTAATTTTTAAACCTAGCTTTTTCTTGTGATTGAAAAAAACAGAATTTCGATTTTTGTTTTTAAGGTAGGCCTAATATTTTAACTTTAAACGTCGTGCCCTATATACTATTTTCCAACATTAATTTCCAAATATTATTTTAATACATATATTAAAAATGTCATCCTGGATTGGTAACCTACATATTTTAATGGCGCAAATCACCAATTAAAACCTAATTCTTCCCACTTATAATGTATCCTTTACTTGACGTAAGGTACAAATATTTCGGTTATCTTCATGTTTTACCAAAATTTGTTTTATGCTAATTTTGGTTATATTTCTACTTTTACGATATCTTCCAAAATTTATTTCTCCTTCTTAAATTACAATTTTCGAAGAAGCATTTTATACGTTTGGGGAGGGGGCACGAGATCCTGTATTAAGGCAAAATCGCTAGAGCTTTTAAGACATTAAGTTTTCTGCGTGAATGTAAGAAATTTTGTGCACAATGTATTCCTTTAACAATGATTTTTTAAAAAATTATAAGTCAAAAACTTCAATTTTTTAGTATGAAATAAAAACTTATAGATATGCTAATAATTTAACTTTGATCTTGAGAGATAAAATGCATTTAATGGTGCTAACTTAAGTATTGTCTTTATTAAAATATATTGCAATCTTTGTAGTTGTAAATGACATACAACCAGATAACGAAGCCATTAATGTTATTATCGCGTCTTCACTCTTTCAATGTTTTCAGATTACATTACCAATTCATTTCCACAGAGATAAAATAAAAAGATAGTTTTACCTATTGTTTTCAACCTATCTATAACAATAAAATCAAATAATCGTTTTAGGCATATCAAATGTAAAGACAAATATTTGTATATTCTGTACATCAAAACCTGCAAAACTGATATTCATCTTGTACCTACTAATTTCATTATTACGTAGTTAGGTTGTGTAAATTTTACACAATTTTTATCCGCCCCATCTCAATTGAAACATTTAGCGTAAAGTTTGAAGAAAGTTGGTGTTATTTTAGGTATGAAATAAACTTGGGAATGGAAAATACGTATTTTTCGTTTGGCGAGAGGAAGAGAAATATCTATCATATGCCGAAAATCTCATGTTCTAGACATGAACCTGACATCAAAGGATGGGTTGATTGATACATGTGCAGAGACCGACACAATAGATCTCCGAATATACCAAACGAAACAAATGCTAGGCCCAGAAAGTATAGGAGATGAAAACAGTGAGTTAATGACACAAAGATCTATTGTTGCAATGGACAAAGTTCTTCTAGTTCTGTGCGACAAGGTATATTATATTTAAATTAAGTTAAAATAAGATTAGATCACTTTAGATATACAAGAATAAAATTATTAATGAAATATTTTTCACGAACATTGTAGTGTTTTCCATTACTATTAAAGTATATACATGTTGAAAAATACAAGCATTTACAATGGTAAATATATTCTATAAGATTAACTAATATTTTCTTAGTGAAATAGAAAAATGAAATAAGTGTTAATTTTTTTAAACCAAGTTTTCAGATAAAAATGTCATGTGAAATATTAATATTTATTACGTATTTACTTGTCTGAAAAAACTGAACACTGTGCCACATTTTTTCATACATTGAATATTATTTAAAAAAATATTTTTGTATATAGTAACAATAAATAAAGTTAGCGATAATTGAAGCCAAAATTAAACATTTTAAAATCTTTAATTTTGTTCTAATTTTTTAGTATTGCTAATCCAAGCCACTTTCATCTTACAAGTTTGACAAGTAGATTTTTTATTTTTTAAATAAACTGTGTGCAAGTGTGTTAATTATTGTATCCCATAGTTGTTACATTAATCTAGCAATTTAACATTTTATATGATCAAATTTGCTTTCACAAATCCACATTCATGGAAAAGACATTTTTTCTTTACTGATAACTTTATGCTATAAATATAAGCCTCTAACAGCAACTTGGGAAGCTGAATGTATTAATATCAAGGTTAAGGTAGACAAAATAATAAATCCTAAAAAAATTATTTTGCTTCCTATCACATCCGCCAGTTAGCTCCTAAACTTTAAAAAAGCCGAGAATAATGTTTTCTTGATATTTGCAATTTAATATTAATTAATATGTTTTATTCCAAATTTACTAAATTGAAATTATACAGTATCTTAATATATATCTTGCTGAATTAAAACATATAGGAATTCTATTATTTATACAACTATTATAATTAAATGATAATCTAAAATGTATCATTAGTGTTTACAACTTTCAAAATTGATCTAAATATTCTAAACTGTATCTAAATTGATTTTTTCTTTAGCTGGAATGAAAATGAAATTCAGTAATAAATACAATCAATAAATACTAATAATTATGTTCGTGAATTCAACTTCTTTACGTTATAAACTGGATAACGTACTAATTATTATAATTATACATCCCATTTGTCTTATAACATTAAGTAATAATATTTGTATGGAATTTTTTACGACTAATTATTCAGGAAGTGTGTCAGTGGCTTCGGGCATTTTTTCCGGCTACAAACAATACATATTATGCTAGTGTTGTAATAACAGTGAGTTACGTCTACGTAATTAAGTTAATTAAATATGTTGTTAAAGTGACAAGAGCTAGTAGTGAAACACAAAGTGGTTTGAGAATTAATTAAAATATTATATCATACGGACCTCTCTGTTATTTATATATCTGAGGAGAAACACAAAGCTCGTTTAAATCATAAAATAGATGCAAAGATAAACTAAATAATGATTGGTAATTTTGGAGTTATGATAGTATGAAGATTCGATTTTGAACTGCTATAATCCACTTTTATGGAATATTATTGAAATTGTTATAGTTTATGTCGTATATTTGTTATTAAGTAATTACGCATCAAACTGAGTTCATTTATTTATTTTAACTGAAATAATCCTTCGGAAGTTATGGTTAAAACATCTGATTTGTTTGAGTATTTACTTCAAAAACTTCCCAATAATAAATAAAGATGAATGATGGGCTTCCCTTATTTTCTAAACACTTATTAACAGAAATACTTTTAGTTTTGTCATTTATTACGATTTTAAGTTTGTTTAGTTGTATAATAAACTAGTGCAAATAGTATATACAAATATTTTTTAATTGTTTTATCGCATACATTTAAGTGTTGTTTAATCCTCCTTCAGATGCTAATGTCACATCTTAAAGAAAAAATTATATTCATTTTATCTAATTCTAATATCATTGTTTTGCATTATTATTATTTTTATTTTATTTTATTTTTTTAATAGAATTCTTTTTATTGATGTTTTGGTATTTGCTTGTCAAAAAAATAACATTTTGACAGTTGTTAATATTTATTTACATTTCTTTTAAAATTGGACAGCTAACGGACATAACTGAATCTACTATGAAATAATAAACTTTATTCCTGACTACTAAATTCGACCTAGCTGATATTTCGAACATAATGCCATAGTAAATTCCATATATACTTACGTATAATTAGGAAAATTCTTTTTAATGTTTTGTGAATTTAACTCCTAGATTCAAAAATTGATTCATCAAATTAACTTTGGAAAATATAGGCTACTGTTCGTTTACATAGAGTATTTGATAATCACGAATAAAATTATATAATCAACACATCCATATAAATAAAAATATTTATATGACTTTTACGTACATTTAAAATCTGTAGTACATATTTTTAAAGAATATAATAACTGACTATGTATACTTACAATGCAACTATTAATCCTTATCACAGTCCGTGCTTATTGTGAACCACATTACTCGCGGTACAGTTGCGATATGATATTGAATGGCGGCCGTGTTAACAACAACAATTTTAGATAAGCGATGACGTAATTTCTCTGTTAATTATTCATCACTGTTTGTTGGAGCTCATTTCCTTTAAACTAATGGTGTTAATTGGTTGAAGCGAAAAAAAATAGTTTAAAATGAATTAAGGTCACATGTTAAATAAAATGTTGGGAAAAATAATCATGGATTAAGGATTCCGGTCGGAACCTGTTTGAACCAGTTTTGTAGTAGCTTGAAGTTTAAAGACTTATGTTTTCTCTTAATTTAACTTCCTTTTTTAAAAAAATAACACTTACCCGTCAATTTTATTTCTAAGGGTATTTTATTTACAGTTTGGTTTCTAACTTTTTTAACATTATATAAAGCTGAGGTGAATTGAAATTTTAAAATTATAAATAAGTAGAGGGGTCGAGCAAAAGGGGGAATTTTTAAAGCTGGATAAATTCTCTTGTCAGAGGTGTTTTACTTTTTAAATTGGGATGAATAATCTTTGAGCAATTGTTTCTGAACTTAATAGGATATTTCACGACTATCAAGCGATATATTTATATGTTTGTGTTACAGTGTTTATGCCCATCTTGTTGATCTTTTTTTTCTAGCCAGGTAATTTTACTATAGTCGACAACATTTATATATGATGAAAAACATTGTTGAGTGTAATAACCAATAATGTTATCTTGATATTCCAACAGGAGAAATCTCCTTCACACTATAATCTTCCTCAGCAAAGATATCCAGGTCAATGGTTTGGAAGGAGAGGATCATTAAAAGGATCTGCGCGATGTCTAAATTTGTTCCCACCAAATATTCTGTGTCATGTCACTTTTTCTAACAAAAAAAAAAGAAGTTTATTTAACTGCGTCCATTTTCTTAGAATATTTAGTCCAACCTACCGTGAAATAATGAGGCTGTCAGTTCAAAAATATTCCAGAATGACAGTAATCCTTTTATCCAAAATTTGTCCTCCTGAGTAGGAGATCGAGATGTTTAACTATTTATTCAACTGAGATGTAAAAAGGAAGTGAAATAAACGTAATACATTTATTTTACAGTCTTATTACATGTCAGTTAATTAAATAGTCAAAAATTACGATTTCCAAATCAGGAGTACATATTTTGGTGAAAAGGTTTACGGTCTTTCTTTAATATTTTTGAACTGATAGCTTCATTATTTCACGATAAATTGGACTAAATATTCTTTAAAAAGATCTCCTAAACTATTTGACCAAATATAAATTGAAACTTTGACTAAACAAGCTTTATAACTGTATGCTGCTAAGCTCCCTTACCTTTTATAAACGTTAGACTGATTTATCACTGCTTCGGAGTTGAAATGGTTGTATTTAAATTAATAAATAGAAGTTGTTCCTAAAAAAATAATTTGTTCCTTAAACAATAACCTTAAATGTGAAGAAATAAAAATGTTCGTTATAGGTTTGCAACAAGATCTATTTAATTGTATTAAATAGTGTAACATGTCTATGAAAATTTAATCATATGCCTTTAACAAACTGAAGTAAAATTTGTGCAAATTACGCCGTGTTAGAAGGTAGAATATTCTGATATCTTACCCAAATCTCAAGACAGATACTCCCAAATTTATCTACAAAAGAAATGTTAATCAATCCTTGATATAAGCTCATATAAGACATATTTGATCAAAATATGTTCAAATATTTTAACTATAAGCAATAGAAATAGGTTAGACATTACCCTTACTCGTCGTCATGTAATCTTACTGTTAGCCTACCAATTACTTTATCTACATTGACAATGATCTGCGCCCAAGGTCGGTCTTTATTGATTGCTTCTTTAGTCCTTTTAACAATTGATTACAATAAACATAAATAAATTGTGTTACGTTGTCTTAATCTAGATCAATAGCACGTAGGAGTGGCATAAGCTGACCTGTATAAATTTTAATAATGTATATTTTATAATGAAAACTGATTTAATTTATATTTTAATTATGAATAGAAAAAAACCTATATTTATTAAAAAGCCGTTACAATTAAATCACAATTTATTGTTATTAAATTTACAATTTTCATCACTATTTATTGCTTTTAGATTTTTGAAGCTCACTTTTGTAGCTCGGGCTTTTTCACAGTAGATATATTTAACTTTTTTTTTTTTAACATGTTATGATTGCAAGAGGTTGTGCTATTTATATTTAATACGTACTCACGAAAAACTATTCATATCCGATTCTCAGTTTTAAATAAATGAAAGTCAAAATTAAAAATAAATGATGTACAACCTAAAAATCTCCAAATTGCGACTTATGTTTTAAAATGAACCTAAAGAAATTAAAACAAATTACTTTTCACGTTGTTTTGTAAACCATTACACATTTTCCAACAAAGTAATCCTTCGTCGACCTATATTCAAAAATCTGGTTTAGTAATACCCGAAAGTTAAATAAAATCAGTTGAGTCACGTATAAAGACGACTACAGATTAGCAGCATTCTCCGGACTTATGAAGTTAATTGTAATGTTTTCACACATGTAATAAAATCACACTGGGAAGTCTTTTCACTTGTAACAAACTGACATCTGTTGAAACACTCGTGCACGGATTATCACTGCTATCAAGAAACTGCTGATGCTGTTACCAGAGTTTGTAAATTAAGTGAAGATTACCTCCCACTCTCCCTCTCAAACAACAGATTTATCCTCAAGCTTGTAAGAGCTAAAGAGCATTAATGAAGTCTTAGTTTCCAACAAAAATGTGTTATTTTGCAATGTTCACTCATATATACATATTAGTAATTTAGGACTATCTTTAAATAATTAGGAACATTTAAAAAGCCCTTTGTTCCGTGCATACAATTATAATTTATCTGGTATATTCCGGCACGAAGTGTGTTTAGGATCAACAATATGTTTCCATTAGTGCTAAAGTTTTGTATTTAATAAATAGTTATTAAACTTCCTTTTTGACTATCGGTTTTATATGAAACAACCCAGATGCAAATATTGATTTAACATTTTAACACTGTTTCATAAATAACACATCAGCCGTCAATTATTAATGTTATTGTGGTCCTTAATATAATCTTAAGTAATTATCCAGAGAAAGCATATATTTTTGAGCGTTCATATATTTTTCAACTTCTCAAAATACGGCTGTAACCGAAGATATATTTAACCTATTTAGTTAAAATTCCTAGCAAATCATATAGTACTAGTTTAAAAAAAACGTACATATATTCTGAGGAATGCACTAACTAGGTACACAGAAGGATTCAACACCTCCAAGGTTATTGAGTTAAGTATTTACGGAGTCGGGTTCAGAGAGAGCTTAAGCCTAAGCCTTGGAAAGCTGTCAACCACTTTCCAAGCGGATGTGATTGCCCTTACAAAATGTAGGAGACAAAATATGGATGAAAGCTACAATGATAAGATCACCTATAAAAGCTCAAACAGTAGGGCATCACTTCTGGCTTTAGCAATATACAATTATACTTTTAGGATAATGTGGTACTGTCATGTCGCCTTAAAAACCGTGGCAAAAATTAAAGAGTTAATCTCATGTGGATCCCGGGTTTTCGTGGTATTTAGGGAATGAAAGGTAAACAAATGTACCACAAAAAGGACCCGAATCACTCTTCATAGGCCCAGAAACTGTCATTTGAGTAACCTAACATACAGGTGTGTCTCTCAGTGAGTTTTTAAGGAACACCAGAATTGTGGGAGAGAAGAAGAGTAATGTACTGTCTAAGAAGATGTTCAGGCGTCTGTTAAGACTTCACAGAGGAGACCCTTAGACTTTACAGGACAGATTTACGTAGAATGACTTGATTCCTGACTGGTTACAGGGTTTTCCGTAGCCGTTTACACAAAATGGGGTTACACACACCCGACTTTTGTGTAGGATATTTGGGGTAGCTATGAAAACGGTTCAACACATAGTTTTCAATAATTGATTTTCAGTTCTGAGCAGGAAACAATTTGAATCCTTAGGCACTTTATGGGAACAGAGACCGAAACAGGACAATATCAATTGATTATATTTTGATTATATGATTATATATTGATATTTTTTAACAATATCTTACGATTTTCCAAAAACCTGAGACTGGATTGATAATAACCTGTGGATAAGGATTCACAAAAATCTATATAGCTGAGTGGCATATCCAGGACTCCAGGACAATAAATCCCGGCACTTCTAAAAAAAGTAAATTCACTGCTAAAAACAAAGTCATAATTTTGCTCTTGTGAAAGAGGAACATGTAAAGAGCATATGGAATTTAAGTATTCAATTACACCTCTTGACATTACGCTAAATATGGAGTTTAGGTATTCAATTACACCTCTTGCCATTACTCTAAATATGAATGTTTTTAACGAAACGTCTATTTTTACAAATTTTGATGTATCTCCAATCTTTACTAATTTGAACAGTTTTAGATAATAATCTGTCAAATGTTTATATACATATTCTTATTATCGAAATAAAAATATTTTGAGCTTTAACGTTACAAAGTTAAAGATCTACGGTTCCCACATTATTGCATTTACAGGTGTCCTCTATGGCTAGCCTACTTTATCTTTACAGTATTTTTAGTACTGGTAACTGACTCACAACAAGAACACATTATATTGGTGATCTCTGACATGTTTACATAATTAAAATTAAACTCATTTTGAGACTTTGCCCCTAAATATTGACTGTTTATTTTTTTCCTTTTAAGAGATCAACTTTTTTTGTAATAAAAATTATATATTTATATATGAAATATACATCTTTTTTATTAGTCTGCCATTCGTTGCTTATCTTGAACTATTCGATTCCTCCAATCGGTGAAATCTAGGCAGTCTATATTATATATGCTCTGATATAGTTTCTGCTCTTCGTTTCCATATGTCTTACTAAAGAAAACCATTGCACGAAGTATTGTTTTCAAGTGGTTCCAAAACTGTATAACTGAAAAAAATATTTCTCAAAGCCTATTTATACAAACTAGGTTATTCGTCAAATAGTGATCCAATGAAAAGCTTTAAATAGGCGAGCTTCATTACTTTTTTATGGAATTTGAAAATATGTTATCCTAATTTTGAAATCTCGCAGATATTTTCTAATATGGCTAGGGATGTTTGGTCTTATGGTTGCATCCAATTAAATATTCTAATAAGTATAGTCCAGTAAGTGTAAATACCAAAGAGAACTAAAATTAAAATAACTTATTTGTGGAACAGATAAAAGCAAGCTGAAATCTACTGTTCTTGTGAGCAATACGTATATTATATTTTGAGCCTCATTTAAACTTGCATAAAATATTATTGTTTTGCCTATTTTTTCCTCCTTTATGCTTATAGTTACGTTACGTTTTATTTGGTTGTATTTTTTACACAAATTTGTTAATATTAAAAATTTCAAACCTAAAACTTATTTTATATAAAATAATTGAAAATAAATATTCAAATTTGTATAATATATTTTTAAATCCCATGAAAAAGTAAAGATTTTTCTTAATTTAGGATTTTTCAAAGGATGAGTAATTTATGAGATACGAAAAGTGCTACGATAAAATTATCACACTATACATAAACCTCATAGAGTTGTTTTAAATACAAAAATGAAAAAAATAAACCACTTTTAATTTACTTGTTAAGAAGAGAAAACAATTGACTACATACCGGTGTTGTGTCTAATATCGGGTTGAACAATGTGTATATATTATTTCTGTAAGTTCGCAATTAAATAAGTTAAAATTATTTCACCTTATATTTTTTACTAAAATATTTAATATACCTAATACTTATAATACAAAATTATTATCCTTTTGTAACCAAATTAATTACACTTCTTAAAAATAGTACAATAATGAGTAAAATGTAACAGACAATAAGCTATGCAAATATCCTTAATATCCTGAAAAAAAAAATCCCAATGATCAAGGAATTTTGGTTTTTAAATAATTCGGATCAGTAAACTAGATCTAAAGATAAGCTAGGTCAAACAAAATGTTTACATGAAAAGGAGACATTCACAAAGCAAAATGGGCTCAAATTAATCAACAACTTCATTTGGGTTAAATACTTCACATATCTGTGGTAAACGTTAGATAATTATACAATGAAAGAGATCCAAACACGAATGAACCAGGAAATCAAATAATTCCTTCTCTGCTACATCTACATTCCTGTTTATGATATCGACACGAATAAATATCTTATTTCGTACACAATTATAATACTTACAGTGCTAACACATGACAATAAAACATGGATTTTAAAGTAAAGAATGTCTGAGATTTTTTACTGCAGGGGTCTTAGAATGATGAGCCAGTATTCATTGAAGATAACTGGGAAATACAGAACTTGAGCATATATATATAAAAAAGCCTAACATATACAAAACTAAAGGTGTTGAGATGGTATAAAACATGCAATAGTTGTAGATATACAAATTACGGAGAGGGAAAGGCCACCTGGATAGCTCAGATTGAAATAGTAGTATGATGAAGCAAAGGATTTTTGGAAATCTTATGCATAAAAATTAGAAAGCAGAATCGATTGCAAATTGTTTTGGCTAGATTCATAAAATTAAGACCATGTTTAGATTTGAACTGTGGTTCCACTGAGAAAGAATAACTCAATATAGTTGTAATTCCGGTAATGTAAACTACCGATTATTGTGACCAGCAAACCAACGCTTTAGAAGAAAATGATTTGAGTTGACAAAAGAGAAAAAAGCAGTTAAATAAAAATATAAAAAATATATCACATTATTTTTTATCATATGTCATTCATTTTTTTCTTTTTTTTTACTGTGTTTGATGAAGACGACATTGTAAATTAAAACTTTCTAAATAGTTTTACATTTCAGATACTCTTTTCCTTTTCAGATAAATGAACAGTATTATAATTTCCAATTTAAAAAATTGTATTTTATAGTGAAAACGAAATACAGCTTTTTCATATACGATTATGAAATTTGAGATTTCATATACCTCAGTGTGTGTTTTATAAATTTATGTGTCATTATATAGCCTACTGTTTTTTCTAGTGCCCAAATTTCTGCTAATCATATTTCATACATCTATTGAACTATATTGGTTATATATTACAATGAAAGTAAACATACAAAAATGTTAGATGTGTAAAGGGAATTTTAAGAAATTGAATGTACAAAAATTTAGTTTAATGAAAATTTAACTCAAAAACAAGTTTTTTAATTGCTACATTTTTAAATGTAGAAACAAATTGATTACATAATAGATTAACATTTAAATCATTAAAATAATAATAAACACAAAACAATCAATGACGAACAATTTTTTCACAACTCTAAATCACAGTACAACAGTAAAAAATATATGAAACTTGTATCCACAAAACACAATGAATGAGAACGGAATGAATATCTTATTATGTGATGAAGAAGGTGTTTATTATTATAAACAAATTACAATATAAAAAAATAACTTTACTGTGAAAAATAAAGTATTATAAAATCGATAATCAAACGACTAAAAGGTGTTGATAATACATATAAGTAAATAATTAAAAATTATAATATAAGTTATTGAAAACAATTCCTTGTATATGTAACAGAACAAATCATGATATTATCAATAGTTTTTCAGTTTTCTTGCATAGTGTGTTTGCTTCCTTTATCTCTTCATAGACTGAATGTCCAATATGGATTGAAAATGTATATAAAAACACTTACTTAAAACAATAATAACTTCATTAGCTAAAATCTAAGTGTAAAATCCAACGCCTTGTCTGCTTGCTCTTTCGCAGAACCATAACATTCTCAAAATAATTGAAAAATAATTAACTTAAACTAATTTAAATGTTAACTCACACTTTTATTTTTACAAAATAATATAAATATGTGAGTAAAATATGCTTACTTGATATATATATATCATGTATGAACAACTTGACAATATTGGTTTCTTAATCGTCAATTTTTGACATAGTTTAACAATATATATGCGAAGAATTACGAATTATCATTATTTAGAATAATGTAAACACAAATTAAGTATTAAGTACACAATATATTTATAATTAGGTACATCGGAATTACTGTTTATTTGTTATATTGATAACGTTTCTTTGCTAAACATGTAATATTCCAAAGTTTGATCAAATTCTCTTTGATAAAAATATGTATTATACTGAACACTATATATTACAAAGAAAATGTTGAGTTGAGTATTTAATATAACATAATCGAAAAAACTGTTTGCTAAGTCACTGAAACTTTATAAAGCACTATTCAACCATTCTGTCTCCCCACTTTGCTGAGCCAATGAGATGGATTTCCTTTTACCAGATTTACGATCTGCTTGGTCCATAGCTCGAAGTTCATCCTTGCTTAAATGATCCACCAAGCCTGCTCCGAGACCATCTCCCATTACATTGACCAAGGTACGGAATCTATCCCTGTAACAATAAGGTTTAATTAATTAATTGTCAATTTAATATAAATCAATTGTTACTGTGAGTATACAAAAAATACGCGTTTGTAATTTTTTTTCAAAAATGAAAACATGGATTCCATAAATTACTCCTCCAAATTTTGAAAGCGTGAATACAAAAATAATAAATATTTATAATAATAAAATAAATAAATAATAAATAACGTAGTATTTTAAATGCAAGAAATAATTTTGACCTGCCTTATCACTCTCAAATTATATTTATTGGAGCAATTTAACAATTTTAATTAGTAACCCATATCGAGTGATACATAATTTTAAAAGGAACTCTAGTGTAAAAAACAACGTAAACTGGATGTCGCTATATTGCCCCAATCTAAAATGGCAAGCTCTTTCAGGGGCTCACTTACAATGAGTAGGTTTACTGGAAATCCTAAGTTAACAGAAATGGATCTACACCTTACTTCATGTAGTCTTTAGTTGGACCACTCTCTTTCCCCTTAAGTCTCTCTTAACCAATTCATGTTTGTCCTAATTTATGCAATACACAAAACCTTAGAAATAATTATTAAATTAAATCTTAGATCAATATACTGCTATCACACGTACATAGCAGTATTAAGAGGTAATGTTGAGATAGGTGAAACAGTGAAATTTCTTGGAGTATGGATAGACAATAAAATAAAATTTAAGAAACATATACTTAAACTATATTTAATGTAACAGCAGATATTTCTTGTTGAAATTCCATATTCAAGGAACAATAAATAAAGCAATAAAGCTAAAAAATTATATAATTTTAAAACTTTAGCTTCATTGCTTTATGTCGTAGTTGCTGGAAAGATGTTAATATCTTGTGCTTAACGTACATAAAGGTTTAATTAGAGTTTGAATGGTGTATTACTCCTTTTCGTTTGGTCATGTTGCCAAAACATGTGTAAAGAAGATTACAACCATATAGAATACTGCCTTAAAATTATGTCTAGCGGCTTATATGTCAACTTACTTCTATCATTGCATTGGAAACAGAAACAGCTATTCCACCAAATTTGTGAAAACGTTTACAAGAAAAGTTTGTTCTTAGAACCATTCTGAAAGTTTTTTTCAAACTTGTAGTAATATTTTGTAGCTGAAAATGCTTACAACACATCACAACTATGGTAAAAAGAAGAATATTTTCTTATACATTCTCTCATTGAGAATAATTTTATTCTTCTATTTCATCTTAGAGGAAATAAACTTCTCTCTTCTACTCTTCAGTTTTGATAAATTTATACCACTAATGTATGATATAAATTTTATTGTTAATGAGAAAATAGATGGATATATATATATATATATATATATATATTTATATGTTTATTTATTTAATTTCTGCTTACAATAAATAACCCAATATGACGGATATACTGTAAATAATTAATCAATTAACAATCTCTCAATTTATACAAATAATTTAAGATAAGAAATTGTGTGGTAGCGGCTATATGGGACCCCATTCTTAAAGTATGTTACACATATTAAATCCTTGCATATCAAGTCTAAGTCCAGAAATGTATGTTTTATAAAAGTGGTAACGTATGTTTTAACAAGCAAAATAGCTGAGGACTTTGTAACTTTCACAGATTATAAAACGACCTTATGTATGTTAAAGCTTTTTGAATATCTCATTCTACACATCATAACATTGATTCTAAATACGCCCATTAAAATGTTCCAATGGATGCCTAGTCTTATAGGACTTGCAGGCAACGAATATGTAATGTAGATAATCTGGTTTAAAATGCAGCAAAGGAAGACAATTGCAGTGATTGTGTAAACCCTCTCAGGGACGTTTTAGTTCTACCAAGGGGACGCCAAAATAACAATTGTAAAATCACTTTTGAAAATGTTAATAAAATGCACTGGCAATAAATCCATACAACCTGTGACACACCATGGTTTATTACTCTAGAAGGGAAACGTAAGTTCATAACAACTCTGTATAAGGTTAGATATGATGATATGTCAAGAGAGGAACTTTTTTATTTCGATAGGTAAAAGACCAACCACAAATTGTAGAGTATGTTTAACTGATAAAAGAAATGATATTACTTACAAAAGCCAGTCCACAGCGATAATGAGAGTTACATCTTCTGCCGGTAGTCCTACAGTATCAAGGACCATCACCATGGTAACCAATCCTGCTTGTGGAATACCTGCAGCTCCTATACTGGCCATAGTGGCAGTGATGCTAACAAAATAACAAAATAAATTATTATCTCATTACAATAAAACACATTCTTATTATATCACTTAAATGGAAACTCATTTCTGTATTTCGTTACAAAGTTTGTAACCATAAAATTCAGGTATAGCAACTACAGTTCTTTGACCTGACGAACAAGTAAATGTAAAGTATACGGACAAAACTAATTTTAAAGACCCTTTTATACTAAAACTACAATTCCCGTTTATAATTAAATTGGTAAAAAATCAAATTAACCTTAACTGCTTTGTAAATATGTAATCCTTCACCTTTAAAAACTATTTGATATAAATTTTTTCCAGTAATTTTAATATTTGGTCTATAAAGAAGGTGGCCATTCTTAATTTTTATTTTTGACCAGTAATTCCCAAAATTTTGTTTTTGTTGATATGACGGCCTATTATTTATATTTGAATTATTGAGGGCTACATTTTTTTAAAAACGTGAAACAAATTATAAGAACTAATTTAGTCAACAAACCTGAGATACAGTAAAAATGTGGCCACATATAATGATGTACTACACTACACGAATAATAGACAGTTCATGGAAAGTATTCCAGAAATCACAATTTTATCTCAAAGCACCTTGAAAGTAGATATTTTAATAGACACTGTCTTAATAAGCTATAAGTCATTATAACTTTTAAGTGATCTCAAAAAACTATTCTTTTCAAAATTATTCAGTATAATTATTCTAAAATTCTGTATATATATACATGTAAATTTATCAAATATTGAGACCCCATACATCCTTTATAAAATTCAGTTACGGTTCAAGCAGATTGAGATATCACTGTTCAAAAAGTACAACTAATAAGACATCTACTCTAAATTATATAATAGTACATATATAACAACTCTAAAATATATAGAGAAATTTCTCTTAAATAATTATGTAAAGGTTATAATAATAATATTATATTACCTGATTGCTACAAGATGTCCAAAAGATAAGGGAATATTCCGAACTTGAGCAATAAACACAGCTGCTACAGCTTCATAGAGTGCGGTTCCGTCCATATTGATGGTGGCACCAATGGGCATGACGAACCGAGACACTCTAACATCACACTTGTTCTTCTCTTCCAGGCATGACATTGAGATTGGTAGAGTTGCTGAACTAAAACAATAAAGTTTTCGCATATTGTGTCATATAATCTCATACCATTCCTACTACTTTATGTAGACGAAAGTTCAAATACGTTCTATAATTAGAGGTTAATAACAAATGTATGTCAATGAAGAGAAATATAGATTGCAAACAAATATCACTAGAAATAAATCTTTATTGACGGAGCTAGATAGGTCATGTTTTTCCTCGGTCGTTTGTCATTTCGTCTATATTTTACAGCTACTAACAAACACGTGTACCTAACGTTATGAAGTTTAAAAATAAGGTCCTTTACAACTAGTCTGAACGATGTATATACTTCGTTTTCTACTTTATTTTCATAATGTTAAAAAATATATCAATTAAATTATTGTTTACATAATAATTACACTGGCTTATTGTATGAAATCTCTTATTAAAATTGACACAGCTTTCAAGTAATTTCTGTACATTTATCAATATGAATTGGAGTTAAATACAAACACTATAGTCGGACAGTTTATGTTTCTAACGAATTTGGCCAAGGGTTATAAATGGCGGGCTAACGTATCAGTTAAGGTCGTAGAATCTCAAGATTTAAATACGTCTATGGATGTAGTATAATAATTAAATCACTGTCGTCCCAATAAATATGGTAAATCAGAATACAAGGAAAAATCTACCCACAAATCAATTAATTTGTATTATTCCTTCCTCGAAGTGTTGTGTTCAAGTGTCCAGTAGCAACGGTATTAATTACTCTTATTCTTGGTCTATGTTTATTGTTACGTATTACATCTCGTGCTATATAGTAACCACATTGGTTTTACAAGAAATGTTTTTTGAATGAAGTCTACCTTTCACAACACCACTTAAATAAAGAGTTTCTATAGTTGTAATTTTCGATTCCTATGATCCCAACTACAAAGATCCAAGTGTCTGATGAAATCCCGGATGAGATAGTTATTGTGAATAGAAGTTTTTTACTTTATACCATATTCTTAAATTCAAAAACATTTCCAGAACTTCAAATTACAAATATATGTGACCATCCTGATACCAATACTGAGTTATGACTATAATTAGCTAGAAAAATAATGTCAATTTAAGAGGAGTTACCGAAGAAAGATGTTAACGAGGATCTTTGTAGAGGTATATGAAGACAAAGGATAGAAGTTAAGAATAAATTCTGATTTGTATAAATATCCAGACATTGTTACGATTATAAAATTGGGAATAATTACTCATTTTTAGTGGTTCTTCTAGGTCGGATATGTTCAGCTAACAACAGAAGATAAAACAGTGAAATAAAAAAGGATTTTATGGATACACTATAAAGTAGGGGGGAGGTGAGGTGGTTGGTAAATATCTTGCAATGTATGGGAATTAGATGATGGAGAAAAGTGGTGGAGGCTAGAGATGGTTGGAGTACTGCCTTAGGAGTATCTTCTCTACACGAGCTATAATGATGAGAAGTAATATTGTAACTATGTGAATTATGTTTTAAAATAATCATAATTTTATTTTAATGATTGAAATATTTGTGCGATGGGATAAATGAGTTAATATTCTCTTAATTGCAATATATACCACTAAATATACAACAACAACAACAATATTGTTTACTAGTGTTCTGAAAAGTATAGTTTTAAATCAAAATTAACACATGAAAAAAATACTACAATACAAATTTAAATTAAAGTGTTGAACGTATTCGTAAAAGAAAAAAAGAATTCTTCATAAATATTTAACCACAATCTACATGCTTTGTCGATATACTTCCCTCGTCCCAACGGCCTTCCCAACCGATCTGCTGGAAACTGCTGTCTTGAAAATGTTCCATCTTTAAAAATATGAGACTGTCTGGTAATAGAAACTATGGATCAATTTATGGCATCATTCCCATTTTTTTTTTCCCTTTTTTTTCTTTTTTTTTTTTTTCTTTTTTTTGTTTTGAAAAATATAGGATAGTCGATTAAAGCACGATCACATTACTTAAAGCAAATTATAACTGTATTACCATTATTCGTGTATCATTTCTTCCTACTCCGACGAACGCGGTTTTGATTATACTTGACCATTACTAAGTCGTCCTTCTTTTTTTATAATTAAAAATAACACGGGTACGCCATACACACCAAAGGTACACGTATATCATGTGCTTTGCTGTTTGTAAAATTGTTTTTAGAGTCAGGTTAAACTGATTGAACTGTTCTGAAAAAGGAAAATTTAATAGTTTGTAAAATTAAACTTGGAAAACTGTCTTATTATTTTATTATATAAATTAACTTGGCTTAATGTGCATTTTTAAAATAAATATATATTGAATGTTTACATATTAGATATAATAACTATACTTCAGTTTTGAAAAAAAGAAGTAAAATTAAAGAATGCAATTAAAAAGTTTGAAGTGTATAAAGAATTAAAAGGTAACCTAGGAACCTTATTAAATGACAAGTTATCGTCCCAATTCAACGGCCTATACACAGTATACCCTTGGCGTTCTATATACCGACTAAACCCGAAGATCGATACCAGTTAGTGCCTCGCAAACGACGTGATGTTGTGCATATTAAACACGAATCGCATAATTAATGTATGTGTATCCATAAATTGTGTATGTATTGTATGACTTTTAACGTAATTTTTGTGTGTTTTAATGTATAAATAATGACCTCTAATTAAACGATATTCAAAAGTAAGATTACATTTCCAAAACACGTCGCAGAAAAAAAGCGAAGTCACACGACGGTCATATACAGGTAATATAACAAAAAACATACATTAACTTTCAATAAATGTTTCAAAACTATATAAAACTGACTTGAATATCAAAAGATATAAAACTTGGGTGAATGTGTAGGATCTTCCGATCGTTTTTAATATATTTATATCTTTTAAATTCCTCTAATACATCGGTTTCTTTACTTTTATGCAAGTGATTCATGTCTGTGCGTTATTTACAACGGATGAGTAAATATTGTTGAAGAATGGAATAAACAAATTCCATTGGGGTAGCTCACGGATTAGAAAACATTATTGAAATTGAAAATTTATTTATTTGACCCTCTTTTATACATAATTTTAACAGGAAAAATTTGACAATCTTATATGCTTAATACTTCATTATTATTATGAAATACTTTATTATAATGCTTAATACTTTATTATTTTTCATTATATCAAAATACTTCTGCTAATCCTCTAATTTAGGTATTTCTTATCTTAACTCTAACGCAGTTTGGAGTGAATCACCCATTATCTGATAAATAAAATAAAAACACACGAAACTACACACTTAAATTTCACTATGTTCAGATGTATTGCTAAAAGCAGTTAGAAAAATGTTTGTAATGGACGAGTAGTTTTAACCGATAAATTATCATTGGGTTTAGTTCTGTCGACCTGAATTTCCAATCATTTCTAGAGGGCTTTGTGTTCTAATTAAAGTGTCAAATATCATGTTTGACTGGATAGAAATTTGTTCTTAAAAATTGATAAAATTATATTTTGTTGCCTTATATATGTCATATTAATCTATATCATCCATATAACGTTCCTTTTTGCACATGTGCATAATTTTCATGTTACTGTTCAAATTATAACATTAATGGCAACTGTTAATGAAGTGCTCGGTAAAATGACAGTATTGGTCCTATGTTTTAGCTAGAACAATCGCTGCAAGATATGTGTCTACACTATTTTAATCTCCAGTTTGTCAGTTGTCTTGTAAATAACAATCACATGATTTTTTTCCACTATGTTTCTCAATGTATTGTCAAGTTTGTTCCTGAATCCGCATGACACGTATTTAGGTTTACGTTGGTTGGACGGGATTGATAAAGGAC
The DNA here is from genome assembly GCA_963513935.1 of Aphrophora alni. Taxonomy (NCBI): domain Eukaryota; kingdom Metazoa; phylum Arthropoda; class Insecta; order Hemiptera; family Aphrophoridae; genus Aphrophora; species Aphrophora alni. The sequence continues at coordinate 113,156,039 of OY740768.1, read as the reverse complement.
AAGTTTGTTTCTATGTTTCCGAACTAATTTATCAATTATTGTGGTTTTATATCTATTAGCCATAGAAATATTTAATTAATAGTAGTTTCTTGTTGTATTTCTCAAATGTCATAGGATTGTTTCTATTGGGATGGTCATTGTTCAATTATTCCTATTCTTAAAGGAGATATCATTCGACATTAAAACCAAAATGTACAGTACAAAAATACACCGTTATTTAGAAACATTTAATTTAAACGAAATTTCTTTCTACAAAAATAAACATTTTTCTACTACGTTATCACTCTATCTATAAAGTTTTAAGCGTACATTTTTGTAATAAATTCAAGTAAATTGAAAGACGAGGGTCATTTTCGATATGTGTAAACATATGTTTTCCGAAAGCAAAAATGTGCATTTTCAGGGATTATTATTAAATTATAACGGGGTAAGATTTACCCGTAAAAATTAAATATATCACTTAGAATTAAAACTTACTTTAATATAAATAAAAAATGAATACCAGCTATTGATGATACTGATTTAAATTTAAATATATCAAATAAAATTAAAATATTATAATTATAAAGAAATTGATGTATACATAAGACTTGATTTATCTTTCGGACCCGAACTGCATATGGGAATAAAAATTTGAAGGTAACCTAAAACAGTCTAGGTTAGCTATCGGGTTATCTAGTATTACAGATTACATCCACTATGCTGCAACCAAATGAAATAGATTATCTGAGTTATTTATTAATTAATTGTGGCTTAAATTTTAGTAGATGTATGTATATACAAAACAAAATGTAATTATATTTAAGGTATAGTTTTAACCTACACATATATAGAAGAAAATACAATTCCAAAAGTATGTATTTCATGTACAATACAACAATTTTATGTTTATATGACTATAATACTAGTTTGAATAAATATTTACCTAGAAGCCGTTCCAAAGGCTGTGACGTGTGCTTGGGTCATATTGGCAAGGAACTTGAACGGCAGTTTTTGGGTAATTATCGTAAAGATACCCGGTAACACTATCAATCCATGGCAGGCCAGACCAAGGAGTACTGTAAAAAAATACCATCCCAGCTGGCCTATAACTACTGAGATGCTTTCCATTTCTAAAATTTTTGCAGAGACCAAGAAAAGAATTCCAATTGGAGATATCCTGAAATAGATCGTAAAACATTCAAATATACTCCTTAACTAATATAAGTAAAAACACTATTTACAGTTCAAAAGGATCTCATGTTGAGTTTGTAAATTGTGTTAAATACTTGAGTTGTATTATTTGGACGTATTGTTTACATATCTATGTGATTCATTATGTACGTATTTTTTAAAATGTGTAAAACTAATTTCCTTTTTTGAGTTACATTTACCTAGTACATTGTGGTGATTAGTCACCATTCCCCCTCCCCTCTTCTTTGTTCTCCGGTATGTACATGAAGGCCTTTTTTGGTTTTTGGCTAGAGGGGGTGACCGTGGTGATTAGTCACCATCCCCCTTCCCCTTCGTTATCCGGTATGTACGCAAGGGACTAGATAACACAACGAGTAGTGCTTCAGCCAACAGTAAGGGAAGACGTCTAGCCTGTGTCGATCTACCCTTTTTCTTTTAATGCCATTTTATTAATTATGCTCTGCTAAACCCCCTAGGAATAGGTCCTAGGGTTTATATCTCGGCGCATAGGGTTTATAAGTAATAGTAATAAGTATAAGTTACTTATCGAATCGTAATAGTATAAGTTAAACTAACACACGGCCATGATAGGCCTTTGGTGTTAGTCCGACATGTTTTACCAATACATTGTAGTTAATATTAATATTTGGTTTTAGTGTAAATTGGTTTAGTTTTAGTAAATTAGTTTTTAGAATTAGATCTTCAAAAATGGCTAGCCTCGATTGCGAATCGCCCAGTGTGCTTATATTAATTTTAGCACGCGATCCGACGACCGGGCACCCATTATTAAGCAGATCAAGCCACCCCCAAAATGGACCCCCCTTTATTGCAAAATTATATATATATATATATATATATATATATATATATATATATATATATATATATATATATATATATATATATATATATATACTTGTATAAGTAATTATAGTATGCTTTTATGATTTAACCCAAAGATTAACATATAAAATATGTAGTAAGATAAATAAACATAATCAGTATAATTTATCTCCTAACATTGTCAACAAGAAAGAGAGAGTTCAAGTACGTAACTGAATACAATAATGTTTATATATGAATGATACAGTACATTCCAAATACTACCGCTGATTTAGAATAACGAAACATTTTCAAAGTTTATTTTAAAGCACATATGTAATTTGATTGAGGGCAGAATGTTCCTATCTTAAATTATTTCTACTTGATTTGACTAAACTCAACATCAGAAATTTTGTGATTATATTTCATATTTTTACTGTGGGATTGATCATTATTACCATGTGTAATAAATTAGTTACACAATCCATGTTACCATTTTTATTATAATTCACTTTCCGCGTTTCAGCTCTATTCACCATTATCAGAATTACTTAAATATAATGTTTGTCAATTAATAAACCACGTATAATATCAATATATTTACAAAACTCTGCTTACCACAGACTAACGAGGACAGCTCTTATCATTTCCTATGTCTAGGTCCACAAAAACTTTTTTTTTTTTACTATTACCATTTTACGGTTATGCATAAATCTATATTTATTTGTTTTGTACCCTAAAAATCAGGTCATCATAGAATTCGTATGGTAAAGTTTCACAAAAAAAGCTATTTTGTACGAAATTGTAAGACCTACAGTTACAGAGATATTGTATAAGAAACTAAATTTTGGTAAGGTTAATTTTGAATCTATTCAAATTTTATATTTTATTCTGGTTGAAGATTTAAAAATCCAAGGTTATCTACTGAATTTGAGTAAATTCGACTACCATTGAGATCTCGGAAAGTTTACTAAAATAGACAGACATGTTACCAGAAATAACCTAATTACTTATATGAATCTGATTTGTAGATTACATTGTTGAGGATAAAACATGTCCACTAGAAAAATTCCCCAATAGTGAATCTGTCCACTAGAAAATATTTTTATTTATCATCTGAATAGCAAGTAAATTGGGGAATCTATTCGAATTTTATCACACGCTTCAATACAATCACTACGTAATCTAATAATTGCATGGCAACAAAACGTATGACCAGAGTTAGATTGAGTTTTATACATTGTACACTGTTCTTACGGTATACAATATAATAACGTGATCTAAATGAAAAATAATTTACTGAGTATATTAAACTTACCATATTACCCAATTGGTAATGACCATCATTGCCTCGCCCAGAGATTCAAAGACAGATAAGAGAGGCTTACCCAATTCACCCATTTTACCAATTGCAATACCTAAAACTATTGAAAATATCACAAGGCCTAAGACGTTCGATCCATTAGTGTACTCGGAGCCTATTTCCCAAGTGTGAGGATCACCTAAGACAAAACAAAAAGTTGTTTAAAAAGTTAAATTCATTGAAAATTAAAAACAACTTTATGTGTGGCTCTATAAAAAAGCTAACGTTTTACAGTCTGTAGTTAGAAATTTAAAATCAAATAAAATTAAATGAAAATTAAATCTTATTTAAAGTTTCGTTGAAACACAAAATTTTTGCCAAATTGTTAAAAAAATAAAGCTTGAAATATAGTGTGCCTTTACATTATTTTTATTTACAGGCAGAAAAAAGTAATTAAGTAATTATTTAATTGTGTTTTATAATTATATAAAACTGTAATATCAATGGAATCCAACAAACCGATTTTTTTTAACTGAAGATAAATTTTTAACTGTAGAAATCGGTCATATAAATTAAAATTCAAGCAAAAAAATTGTTTGTTAACGGATCTAATAAAATAAAATTCGCATTAATTCGCATATAATATAAACAGTACTTGTTTTAAATTATTTTTTAAAAAATCATGTAGAATACCAAATTATAAATCGTAATTATTTGTAGATTACAAATAGATCACACACTATCAGCGTATAGTGAAATTTTCGAATTTCCGAACAGTTAGAGAATAAAAACTTGACAAAACAAAAAATATTGTTTTGCATTTTCTACAAGGTTGGAGTTTAAATTTTTAAAACTTTGATGCTTATGAAACTTACAATAATGTTTATATATAACAAAGTTTTTTTCCTTATAGCTAACACTTCTAAAAAAGCATATAATTAGTGCAATCTTAATTTTTTACGTACAACCGCATATTACCAAATTAAGCACGTCTTATAATACGATATTTACTCAACGTTCATCACATAATATCAAAACGTTTTTAGAAATTATTTGAACACAATACACTAAAAATTCATATTTAAAATGACTTAGAAAATGCTATCAGTTTTTGCGGAAACTTATTTCAGGAAATAATTTTAATTTCAAATAATCTTTAAATAACAAACACTTTGTTATCAACAAGGAGATATTTCGATGTTAAATTCATTACCTTCAATTGATAACAAACAAACAAGTTTTGTTTCCTATGGATGCACTATTCTCGTGAGTAAAAATAATAACTCTATGGAGAGTATTTCTCACTCCAAAGACGCATTAATACTTTCAAAAAATTGTTTTTATAAATTCAATATAACTACTGCTTAGCACGAGACGTGTGCAAAATATTCATAGATCAGTAAATAAATACTAGCCTACCGTAAACTTTAACAAATATCCCATAATAGGAAGATTCACAAAAATTTAATAGCTTATACGTTGTTTGTTCCATGAATTGAGGTTGTAATTAATGTGGTAGTAACTATTATGCTGTCGTTCTTTTAAATCAACATCAATACTAACCAGCAAAAGACGTGACACAACAATACTCATAAACCAAAAAGTAACTATATAAACTACCAAATCTAATGTACACTTGAAAAAAAACACTACAAAAAAGAGGTAAATAATAAAAATTAAAATCATACAGATGACATGCTTTTTACCAATAATGAAAAAACAAACACAATATTTAGTAAATTCTACAATTTTATTGAATCTTGCCGACCATGGTTTCGCCAGCAACAAGGCATCGACAAGCTGGCGAAACCATTGTCAGCAAGACTTAATAAAATTGTAGAATTTACTAAATATTGTGTTTGTTTTTTCATTAAAATGGAGTTCTACCAAGTTACCTTCGGTCAATAGTGTAAATCGTTTTTACCAATAACTCAAATTTCGTAGAGGTAGTAAAAATGTAATTAATACTTGAATGTAAATAGTTTAGAACTCGCAAAATTTTCATTCATTAAACAAAAACATTAAAGCGGAAGAAATCATTTAAAATTTTTGGTCTGGTTAAATCCTTCCATCAGATAATTTCAAATTTGTATCATACTATAATTTGTTATATTTTTTCCCTCACGCAGTTATATTCAATACTTTGGAACACAATAATTGAAGCACCCTGGTCAACTTATAAGAACCGAGCGATAGGTATTTTGAGGGGGTGCCACTGTAAAACGGGAAACACAATTTTTGTGAACTTTTTCATACATCTTTCAACTTAGTTGCAAAGATCTTTGTTTATAAATCTGCTAACGCTTTTGGCCAAGATTTTCTCATTTGGTTACCTGCAATGGGGAGTTCCTGCGTGGTAAACAAACAAATTTACAGGCGAAACGAGATATGGTTGAATTTAAACAGGACCACGCTTTTTTCGGCCAACTACTTAAGATAACTGACTTATTTAAATAGCGACGTTTTAATGATAGTGGAAGTATTTATTCAGAAAACTCTTTCATTTGGTGATTATTTCCAATAATTTCAAAACCGCATTTATTATTAAATTGTAATTAAAGTTAAGAATTACTGTATTAAGCTGAAACTTACTTATATTCATGTCTTTCGACTCAGGATCAAAAGTAAGTGTAGTTCTAGACTGAAAAACAAAAATGTCAACATTTATTACTAGGTTACTAACTAATAAAACTTGTCGTGTTAATTATTTCGAAAATAATAGTAGTTAACGTGTATAATCAATAATAGCAGACATAAAAAAATTTTACAAAATTTTTTTTCAAATCTACTTAAACTTACCTAATTTACAGGGAGTAAATTTTCTTCATTCTTAGTAAGTTTTGTCTTCATAATATTATTTCAGTGGTATCTTTTAGAGTAAACCTAACTATTCACTCTCAGCTGAACAATTCAACCCCAAATTTTTTTCATTCTCCTTATTTGTTATACAGTATATCAATATGTAAAAGCACGTTCTTTATTATGTACCCATTTGTTCGTACGATAATTTGTTTATGTATCCATTTGCCTAGATGGTCTGGTCCACTTTTCTTCAACGATCTATTTTTGTAAGTACCAAATTGTTCATGTGCTTATTTCTTTATTTTTTTATGTGCAAATGAATGTTCATGTGCCCATTTTTTTCATGTCCCCATTTGTTCACATGCTCATTAGTTCATATATCCATTTAAATTTGCACCTATTTGTTTGAAATTAAACTAACGGAAGCCAAACTTGAATTTTTATATTTTTCAAATAGTCATGAACCGTAGGATTTAATACACTAGCTTTGGGTTATTAATTTTCTTTTTTTACCCTTGGCTAAATTGGCGAAAAAGGGGTTTTTTTGTTTGTTTTTTTTTTCAGAAATTAGGACGTTATAGCTTTAATTTCCCCTCGCCCCACATAATTCCTATAGTGCCTTTGTTTGAAGTGATGGCAACTAATACATTTCGTTTGGGTCCCCTTAAGCAAATATTGATCAAAATCGATAGAATTGAACTTTAAAAATTGAAAATTCGAGTATTTTAAAATAAAAAGTATAAATATATTTATATATCAAATTTCATCAAACATAAATAAGATCTGGGGTACCGTTAAAACAAACAAGAAAACTGAATGATGGACACTGTTTTTTCCTACTCTGAGTAAAATGCAATGAGGTAATATGTTACACATCTCAAATGTGTACTATTTAAAGTGATTATTGTCTTAAGGTTTAAGTTGGAACCAATAAAATCATATAGCAAACTGCTCTACAATAAAACAAAGTAATTTTAGAGTGAGATCTGAGGTGAAAGTCAACGACCTAAATAAACTGAATTACAATTTCAGTAAGAATATATTGTTTTCATCAAAGAGATAGTATGTATTCGTGAACTATTTTAGTGTACCATATAATACACAAATTAATTGTGAAAATATTGAACGCATTTTCTCACAATTTGCATACGATTTAAATACTTATTAGAAACTAAAATACGATTAACCTAAGAAAAAACTTTCTCTAAATACACAAAGAAAATAATTCGGAAAGCAAAGACTCGTTATGGCCTTAAAAACTTCTAACAACTTAACATAATGTAGTCTGAAATGTTCATAAGCAACGTCTCCGACACAAAAGCACATATGAATATTTGGTTGTTTATAAAATCACTTGTAATTCTATAAGATGATTGTTCAAAACTATATTAAAATATTTAAAATACATGCCCTAAAACACTAAAACAACTAATGATAAATTAAATTCCGCAAAAAAACCTCAACAGATTAAAAAAAAACAGCCAGAATTACATTTCAATAAAAGAAAATGTATTCTCATTATGCTCATTTCTGTAACATAGTTACCTTCCACAAAGGTTGAGTATTAAAGAAACACTATCCTATAAACAGTTTTATAGAAACTATATTACAGAGATGTACATTAGGTGAAATAATTTTGTTTTAATGATTTGTAGTATTAGGTGTGCGTTTTCTTTCTTTCAGTTCGCCACCAGTGTTCTCAGAAGTTTAGTATTTCTAAACATATTTATAATTGCACACACCCATTTTGATAAGAATTAAGATCATTACCTCCTTATCAGTTTAACCTATAAGCCTATAGTTTAATATCATTCTGTGTTGAAATACGAGAAGGAGAGCAACATCCTAAATTCAACACTTGACCTGAACCTTTATTTTGACATGAGCAATTAAATTATAATCGATACTTGGAATCCGAGAGTCTCATATTCCCGAGACAGATAATTTAGCCTTTATATCCGCATTTTAATTAAAGTTTCATAATACCTAGCTTAGCCCTACGTCTGTGTGTGTGTGTGTGTATTCCCTAGTTTGCCAATCAAGAACTTGGGATTAATGTACCTCGCTTGCTACAGTAACAGCCATAATGATAATTTTTATTTTAAAAAAAGAATTATCATATTCGACTAATAGTAAAAGTAAAATTTCATTTATATGATAAATATATGAATAAAATTAAATTAAATTTCAATTACAAAGCTTATTTTTGGATTTTAAATGGTGCTTTTAACGTAGTTTGTGAAATATCTGATACAAATTTTATACATCCACAAAATGAACGATTTATAAACGAAGTAGAATGTTTAGGTGAAAAACTGTTGTTAAGAATATGATTTTTAAATTTAAAATTGAACAGTTATTTTGGGATTTTCGACCAATTTATCTCGTTGACTGATTTGTAAAACTGAGGATACACACCACAATTGAACGTATTATTCCTAAAAAAAAACATTGACTAACAAATATGTTACATGTTACTATATAGTGAGAAATCATTTATTGCTCATTAATAAATGAGTAGGATCTGCATGTCCAAGGACAGTAAGGTATTTCAAGGTCTTAGTTGTCGGCGTTTTAATAAAACGGGGGCGCTAAAATTAGAATTTCTGTATTATAAATTTGATAATAAATTTCAGGCTCTTATTTTGTGTTAAAAAATATGTTTTGAAAAACATATTTGTTATTTTGTAGTTATTTAAAACTAAAATATTTTAATATTTTATAATTATTACTGTGGTACGAATATTATTGTATAGATATGAATTGCAGAACTTTCAGTGTTATTACAAGTAACAATCCGAAACCAACAACTTTGGTTATACAAATATACACAATCAATAAATATTTACTATAATAATATAAATATTATTAATCAACTCACCTGCTGTACGCATGCCTGGATTAAGTTCTCTGGGAACATGTTCCTGAAAGCAATTAACATATTCTTCTGGGTACTAGTATTAAATATGATTCTATTTTATTCTGAATGTTAAAAATACCAAATTATATAAATAAATTCTCACTGTTACTTATATTTGTTTACGTGTATATATATATATATATATATATATATATATATATAATATTATTATATATTGCACATTTAAAAAAAAATAATAAGTTATCTTAAAAGTACCTCCTCCTCTAAAATTAACACTACAGGTTAAAAAATTGGGGAAATTGGGGAAGAGTTTACACAATAAAAAAAGCTATCTTCTTATATAATTTGATACTAATTATTGGTATAAATACTTATTTTCAGCTTCATTAAATAATTAAATAACTCTATTTGAATATACGAAGTAAATTTAAAACAAATACTTCATTAAACATTTTATAACCAACCTAAAACCATATTTCTGAAATATAGAGAAACCGAAATTAACATAATGTTCAATTATAATTTTAAATTCACTGTGAAGGTTCCAAGTCACGTTGTATATGTACAGTAAAAATAATATAAAATAAAAATATTACCTTAATATATGGGTCAGTGACTTATTATTAATTAGTCTTGTTCATTCATTGACGCGTTTCGGGATGGCATCCCATCATCATATATCACAAATATGTTCGTCGATATTCACATTAAAACAAAACAAATCACAAACACAAAGTACATTAAAATTGAATAAATTAACAAATTCAAACTTTTAGGCACGTGTTTTTAGGGCCTTCAGTTTTCATTTAAAAATTTAATGTTTAATTTGATAATTTATTCGTTTTTGATGTACTTTTTGTTTGCTGTTTGTGCTGTTTTATTATGAATATCGATGAACATATTTGTAATTTCTGATAATGGTATGCCATCCCGAACCGAGTCAGTGAATTAACAAGAGGAATTGATAAGTCACTGACGGATATGTTAAGGGTATTATTTTTATTTTATTTTACTTTTACTCTCCATTTAATTATTTACATTGACTTATAATATTATATAATAATTCTGTTCTTTGAATGTAGTTCATTGTTTAATTTTAAAACATTTTTTTGAACAGCATTATCGTACTCACCCAGCCTGTAATGCAAGCGAACTATTACAAAATTTTCATAGATCTGGACATCATGTCAAGAAATTACAATTATATTGAATGCATATCTACATTTTTTATATTATAATACATTCTTAGTAGTATAATATATATATATATATATATATATATAGTTCAATAATAATAATATTATTTAATGTTGCATTTTATTACCTCGCTAAATCCATGAGGGTATCTACAGTAGTGACATTTCTGGAATTTCCAGATCTCTTAATTCCCTCAGAAGAGTCACCTTCTCCTGGTCTTATTACGTTTACAAGTATTATCCCTTGTATCACAGCCAGAGTTGTTGTTGCCGCATAGTAAGCTATTGCACGGAAACCAATTTTTTTCGACAGAGAAAGGTCCAAAGATCCGATGGCGGTGACAATAGATGATACTAAAAGTGGGATTATCAAACATTTCAACATCTGAAGGAAAATGTCTCCTATGAACTGAATGTACATTACTTCTCTAGGTGTCCATCTGAAATCAAAACAGCAAGAATACGTGTTTTATTCAGGTTTACAGAATTTCTTAGATTTCAGCATCATTCCAAAATTGGAAGGAAAAAAAAGTTTTACCATAATTCAATTAAATTAGTATGTTCATAAATAAAGTTTTATAGTACATACGATTACCTTCAGTTTGCTTTTATTGCTAGAACGCGTATGTTTGCTGAAGTTCAATACACCTAAGTAAACGAAAGAAAAAGATATTGTATTAAACAATAATATATTTATGATTAACAATAACCTTTTTAAAACAATAAAACTAAGTGAGAATGTTTTATTGTTAAAAATTTCATAACTCCAATGAAACAAGGTTCTATTGTGAACAACGGAAATATTGAAATGATAAATAAATATTGCACAAACTCCCTTATCCATACAACCAAAAAAATAGTGTAGATATTTTAACATTTGACACAGGAAAACGGTTCCTCCATCAATGAGTAACCTGACTCTTGCATGCCTTGTGACCGGCTGAAACGCTTTCAGATTCCTCAATGAAACGCTTCTCTTTTTTCGGTTTCTAAGCTCTAATGATCATTTTAGTTAATCATATTTCAAGAGTCCTTCCATTATTTTCTCTAGTGTCGTAAACCCACATCATTCACAATGAATGAATGGTCTATAAAACTAAACCTCGCTTCTTATATTATTTAATAAGTTCAAACTTTTTCTTGTTCCATAAAAACGAAAAACCTCTCGATTATCACCGCCTTATAAAAGAAAGGAAAAATGGAACATAAATCAATACCCTATTAGTCCTCAAATATTTTAATAGCGCTAGAGTGGGAAGAGAGATGCTGGGAACTTGGATGTTTCATCTCTTGCATGCTTACTACTTGATAAGAGAGATGAAAGTGAAATATCTAACCCAAAACTGTTTGAAAAAAAGGTATAGATCCATCTAGAGTCGGTCGTACTCAATATAAGTAAGTCCCTGCGGGCTGTCTTGCATTTGAAGCAGTCTACCAACATGTACTTGTGAGTTTAAGTTTTAAAATGGACTAGTTTCTAATAGGAACTAGGAAGACCGGCGCACCTGGAGTCTTTCGGCACAACACCAGACCCTACTCATTATGATAGGTGCTGGGAACAATCGACTACATGCACACCGAAACTACTACGATAACTTTCCTCAGCACAACCTCCCGGATGCCGTAAGATAACGACAGGCTGAGCATGCTCCTATGGTACTCATGTCGGCAAGGTTCCTCAAGCCACGTTTTATGAGTCACTGTCGGGTCGCATTTAGAAAAAGATAGTTATGCCATTTGAGTCATCTTCTGCTTCTTAAATAAAGACTTGTTCGCCCGTCATTTTGTTTTGGGTGGTCAGAATAGAATTTCCTTTATGTAATTTTTCTTGTAACACAGGAATGTTTAAAATGAGGGATCACAAACCTATACGTGCCAATTGAAGGTTTTTATGACCCAAACCCCCGATTCGCTAGTTCCCACATTTAAAATAAAATAAACATTTGCTTTCTTAGGTTTCCCCTCTCACCTAAAGAGGTTGCCCTAAACAAAAGTCAAATTTCATAAATACTCTTTAAATACTCAAAATTTAAAAAAATAGTATGATAAGTGGCATCAAAAGGTACAAAATAGCCTAAGGTCCTAAAGAAAATAAACTTATTTAAAGACCAAACGTAACCGTGAAGAAAAACAGAGCTCCTGTACACTTGATAAAAAAACCAGACACCGCAAAAAAAAAAAAATTTCCTTGTAGTATTTAAAAACAAATTGAAGGGAACCATCATGATACTTACTCAGCCCATTGTTTTACTTTTTGGAAATATAATAAGAAGTTCACCAGTATTGTATTGCATTTACGTCTGGCACGACTATTTAAAAACAAGTTAATGGTACTTATCCGACTCTATATTTCAGTTTGTGGAAATATAAATACCAATTTGTACCATTATAATATTTTATTTACGTGTGGCATAACTATTTAAAAACAAATTGATAGTATTTATCCAATCCTATATTTCAGTTTTATTCAGAATTTAGTGTCATCATGGAACAGCTAAATATTTCAATTATTATGTAGAGAAATAATAGAAAGTTTCATCAACACCACATTGTGTCTATGTGCGGTAAAACCCAGCGAAATATCTCATTGACACCTTATTTGGAAAATAAAAAAAACTAAGTTTCACCCTTATTACACTGTGTTTTGTTTGAACAGCAAACGATATGAATCTTACACAAGTTTTAGAGTAAATCACAGGGAACAAAATAGTATAACTGGCAAGGACACAATAATTTACTTGATGTTTTTGTAACTCAAGCACATTTTAAAATGTGGTATTAAATGCAGAGACGAATAAACATTAAGTGAGTTAAAAAGATAGTACGAAAAAGTTTTTTATTTTTATTTTACTACCGTTCTTTATACTTTCATTTACACCGCTGTACTTTCCCATCGAATCACCCGCTGTTTAAGCAATACCTTAGAACCGTACAAAACTGTTTTAAATGGCTGATATTTGAAAACAGGAAGGAAAAGAACTATAATCTTTAACATACATCGTTCGTTCTCGTTACAAAGACATAATAAAGTGCATATCAATTTCTAGACGACTTTATCCATAACTTAATAACAAACAAACAAATAAACATACATACGAAACACTAAGTCGTCAATAAATCAGGACCTCGCTTTATATTATTTGATATAATGTTTATGAAAAGTCTGTTAAGGGTTAATTTCAGTTTTTTGACAACCGTAATTTTATTTTAATTACGATTTATTAAATTTGTATGATTTATTAAATTTTAATGTCAACACTATAGCGGTTAAAATTATCTGTCAAATAAAGTTTATTTGTTTAGTACCTTTACCTTCGAAACACACATTCCTGCAGTAATAACAATAATACATTTTATTTAAGAGAATACAAAGTACTTTTTTTTTGTAGTAATTTGTACATAATCATGAAAATCGTTTTTTTTTTTTTTTTTTTTTTAATTAAATTTTTTTATGGCAGTTACTAAAAATATTGATTTACTACAATTCAATTTATTTTAAGTCCAATAGCAACGAGTACTTACTTGTCCTTTGAAGATTTGAGGATGAAACCAATCACAGCTCCTCCGACGACTCCTGCTACTGTAAACATCGTCAACAAATTGTTCTTCAGACATTTCGTTACTTTGTTATGTTCACGTTTTCCCGCCATTTTATACTTGGAATTTACTTCTATTGTGGTTTTTTATCAATTTAGTTCCTGAAACAAATAAAATATTTTAATTTGAAATAATAAATAGTTATTGAAATATTTGGGTTTTTGTGAACAATTTTTATGAAATTCGAGCTGGCAAGAATGTATTATTTATTTATCACTAGACCAATCGGGGGACAAAGGTCTTAACTCGTTTACGGTATCAAATAAAATTGGGAAATAATTATATTTATACTTGTGTGTCTCATTTGTTTGTATATTTCATAGCCAGGATGTATATATATATATAATCCAAGTAGATAATTTATACATGCTGGATTTTATATATATATATATATATATATATATATATATATATATATATATATATATATATATATATATATATATATATATAAAATCCAGCATGTATAAATTATCTACTTGGATTATGTGATTTACATTTGAGTACATATTAATTATACCTAATGATTATAAATATAAACTATACTATACTATAATATGTGGGTGTTCTCTAGTTATAAATTATAATGCACGACAGATGTTTAATGTATGTCAAATTATCAATACTGAGCCCACAAAAATTGTTTGCTAATGCATCTAGTTATGAATATAAGGTCTTTATCTGTATCAACATGGTAATTTATGAACGTTTTTACTGCGACTATTGGCCTTGAAATGACATCGAGTCATTATTTTTATACAAGAAATCCCTTTAGTCTAACACATTTGTTCCACTGACTCAAAAAACGCCACTCCTAATCTTCAGATTTCATCTTAATTAATACCATCTGGATATTCGCGCTTAAATTTCAACCAAGATAAAGGCATTAAGAAAGTTGTAGTGTTTTTTAGTCAGTGATGGCAAAAAAAATTGTTATATCCATCATTGACCTACCCAAGTAGAAATCCTACAGTGTATTCTATTTTATGTTTTCCTTCTCAGTGCGTCAAAACTAACCACTTGCTTTACGACATTTTAAACTTAACTCTGTCCATATCGCATACATTTCTAATATCGTATGTACTATTTATTCGTTCACAATTTTCTCTCTATTATTAGATAAAAGTACAAACACATATTAACACTAACATTAACTGAAGTTAAAATAACATTTGCAACACAACCAATTTCTCTCACAAGTTAACATTTTATGAAATGTTGCTACCTAACGTTATTGTCGAGCAAATTAATCCCCACTCGGGTGACCACATTGTAATTCTCTCTGTAATTTTTGTCGTTGTTATCCGGGTATCTCAGTTAAATGACTTCAGGAGGTAAATTGAGAAATATATACAAAACATAAGTTGACTAACCTACAAAACACTAGATCACATATTAATGAATATTGATGTTGAATAAACCAATTGTGTTACGTGTTCCAACATTAAAATCACCTTTAAATAATTGTAAATGCTGAACGTACAAATAAGCAATGACTAAGATGACTTATAATTCGATTTTCTCATGAACAACTGAAATGTGTTTCCAAGATCCTTCATGTAGGAAACGGGTCAGCACACGTTCACTAAGTTTGTTTTTCCCTACTCTCAGGTTATATGAGATAAACTTGTATATCCAATTTGTAACCACCGCCTTAGGGTTGAGGACTATCACAAGGAACAAAATGGCGAGACGCTTTGGTCCCATGTTTCATTTTCTGGAAAATGTCAAACAATTAAGATCTTAACTGTTTATATCTAGTCCAGATTAAATAGTTTTACCTGCAAATACTAAATAAATATCATTAGGTAATAATAAAAATATAAATTTTGTGTATTTTTAAAACAAGCACAAATAATTTAGTTGTATACACACAAAATTTTATCGCTAATTTGTTTACATCGATTTATCTTTACGTTTCGATCAGAGAGTGAATATATTCCATACGACAGCATGGTTCAGTCTCTCCCTAGTACTGTGCACACTTTAAGGTAAACATTACAGCTTTTAAAGACAATAGTAATTAAATTAATTATTTACTATTGTGTGATATTTTTTGGTTTTGAGAAAAGCTGGAGCTCGGTATATGTAAATTGATAATTAATCTATCATTTCAAAGTTCTTAAATAGGATTATATTGCTCTACTAGAACTATAAAAACATACAATTACAATAAATTATAATATATTTATTATCTACCGAAGTCGCTTAGATAAATTTAAAGAATTTTTTTTCCTTAGGTCACGTACCCTACATAACTATTATAAACGTTTTTATCCATTAGGATAATTTATTCTAGAGGTTTTGTGTAATAATAATGTCCAAGACAGACATACAGACACCACATATATTGCATATTTTGTTATGTCTTTTAATTTTTTTTTTCTGGCATCTTTAATAATGATCGATTTTTTTTAACGACGGGTGTTTGTGACAGTTTTCCTAATACTATTTTAGTCATATATGTACTACATGAAACTAAAATTATTCATTTGGCGCAACTTTTATTAACACCGACACATCAAAGTCTTTACTAGCGAATCCAAGAATATAAAGAAATATTATCTTTTTGTCCCATCACTTTAGCGTTTAAGTGTACTGCATCTTGTATACTATTAATAGTGTTTACAAACTACTTTTATTATTTACTGTGTACAAACTCTAGGTCTGTTTGCTTCTCACTCTTGCTCTTTCTCTCTCTTCTTTCGACTTCAAAGCACAATGCCATTTTTTTTTTAATTCGTTTTTAAATCAAGAAACCATCACTATCATCATCACTTTAGCAAAAACAGAGCATAAACTGCTGTTAAATATAAAACCAACAAATTGAAGCAAAAACAAAACAACAATAACACGAACATCTTAACTTCACGGACAGGTACTGCGTGTACCTTCCTTATTAACCTCATTAATTTTCTCTGTGTATACTATACATTTACAAGTGGAAAATATAATGTATAAGAAAAGAGACGGGTAATCCTTGAATAATCTAATAGCGTTATTGTCGTAAAGAACACGATTTGATCAAGAGAGACATGATAGGTTTGAAAAAAGAAAGAAGAAGTTCTAACTGGACACTAGAAGAAGAAAATTATAGATTCCAAAAGATAGGTGTGCCTTGGGATTGTCACACCCGTACTTAGTCCTTGAGGGCGCGGGAGCAAAATATTAAAAGCATCAGAGATCAATTAAAGATGCTGGTTTTGTGAGTTTTCAGTAGTTCATGGCGTCTGTTTTTAGTGAGTACTTTGAATGCATGTTTATGTGGTTATTTTTATCCCAGGTAATTGTTATATTAGTTATTAAAATTGTTTATGTAACATATTTTGTGTTTTTTTTTATATTTGTTTCTATAGATATATTATAAAAATAAGTGGATATTTTCTGTTTGTCATAACAATAATAATAATTATTATAAATTTTATTGTATTTAAGCAACTTATATTTTATTTATTTATTATTATTGAGATTAAGTGTAGGGAGAAGACTCAAATTTGATCCAACCTTTGTCTCTTCATATATTTGTCCAATTCAATTCATATCACTTTGACTTTTGTTTTAATGTAAATAGTCGAAATGAAAATAGTAACGCATCTCAAGGATAAAATTATATTTCAAGATTATACAATTAAACTAAATCGTTGCCAATTTATTTTTCTACAATGTCTTGCATTATACTTTATATATCCAAAACTTTTAATACTTTATCTATCAGGAAAAAATCGGTTTTGTTTGATTTATTATTTATTTATTTTTTACTTTTTATTAATTTTTTTAACTTAGGTTTAAGTTGTATATTTTGTGCAGCAATTTGCGATATTATTATTTTATTCTTGTATAAGTCTCACATAGATCCTAGAAGTTTTTATATTCCATGACACAATATTTAAAAATATCCTCGATAAGTGACATAAAAACAAAAGATATAATAGAATTTTCTCAAATATTAGGCAATATCTACGTACCATATCATTTTCATTACTCTTTTCAGTATAATCACGTCTTTTTGTGAATATTTTCAGATCTGTTTAGACACAATATAAATAACATTACATTTACAATACATTTTGTATAATTGAAACTGTAATCCGAAAATAGAAATTCCAAAATATATTCATCAATACCAATAAAGCCCAGAAATCAATTCGATTCTTCATATCTAATAATCCTGCTCCTACTTTAACTACCACCACCACCACCACCACTCCATTATTATTAATTAAAAAAGTAACGTTTGGCCAAACCCTAACCTGAAGGTTTTAAACTTGGTGTGAAGAGATATTAATTTCTCGTTTCCATTAAAATATTTCAGATTGTATTTTCTGCTAGAGTGAATTCGAAGCGTTTCGCCATTTTATAAATTGATTAAATAAAATAGGGTGCACATTTCATACCACATGAGTGTTATTGTAAAGATTCTAATGAACACCACTTTTTGTTAACAAAGTGTTTTGAGTAGTTTAGTAGGATTTTAATCATAGTTAAAATTGGAATATTACTCTCCTACTTTAAATTCCCGTAATCTCGTTTTATTTTTATAATTTAAATTTAAACTTACTTACCATTTTGTAAACGAAAATTGTACTTTTTTTCCATAACTTGTATTTTATTTGCAAGCTAACCATCACGCTTCCCTATCTCCTACACACCTGCTGGGTTTAAGTGAAGGTCACGAACATCCGTAATATGCTTGAAGAATATTAATACGCAAATGTACACCGACTCAGGCAGAACCTACAGCTGCCCAGAAAAGTTCAATGCCTCCTTCAACTGGTTCCTTTCTAGTGGATTGTTTAGCGAACTTCCTTTGCAAATTTAGTTATTGCAACATGAATCATAAAACATAGGCTACCGATCAAGGACCAACAAACAAACACCTACCAAACATACAATTTGAGTGTTCTTTCAAGTTAATGTTAGCTTGGATAAGTGAGTTGAAATAATTTTTTATCGGTTAGTTATTTTCAAAATGGCGTTCATTTTAAGTAGTGGTTTTTAAGTTTTAATATGTAAGTTATATAACTTTCGGAAATATAGATCCAATATGTGGATATTTTTTTCCACTCTAACAATTACGACTAACTGTAATTTTATTTCTATTTAACTCATTTTTTTTAATAAATGCAACCCTGCAGCATTATACCCAAGTACATTAAATGGAGATTTCAACTTTACTCCTCCGACCAAATCGATAGCGAGAATTCTGCTCATGATGTCCACATGGTTTACCATGTGTTAATATAATTAATATCCTTACCTAATTTGGTCCAAGAGACAACAACGAAATATAAACATTTCAATTAAACGCCCCACAAGAACGAAAAATAAATTCAAACCTACTGTCTGCATTTTAGTTTGTATTAAATTACTAGTTTTACCTCAGTAGTTTTTTATCTAATCATGGACATCTGAAAGGACATGATATATTTCAAACTTTTGTGGTTTAGTTATGGCAACTAGCTAAATAATTTCATTTATGGTGGTAAGGAGGGGAATGAGATAATTTCACGATATATAGGTGAAATATGATATATATATATATATATATATATATATATATATATATATATATAGCGCTGTAATGGCTACTCCAATTACTAAATCATTTAAATCTTATTAAAAAACATTCAGGCTATAATACACAAGAAGGAGAACACCCAATCAAGAATCCCAGGATTATCCCCCAACATCATCTAAATTGAATTAAATAAGATAAAAGTCCTTCGAAGACCTCTTAGAAATACACAGTTGATTAGGTTCTATTTTATTTTCAAATGTGTACGACAGAATGAACATTGTTGAGGATTCTGTTGTTCCATCAGAAATCCATGAATGAGCATGAAGTTACCGATACGACTAGCACGAATTGATGTTCTCCATCGTTGGACAGTATCTTTTATTTCTCTTAGTTTAGTATTAAATTACAACTGTCCATTCTTCTTCCTACAAGCAATACAATACGATTTTATTTGCCGATAAAAAGTCAGATTCCATAACACGTTGCGTGACATCTGCTTTTGTTTGTGTTTAAAGTTATTCCACAAACAATGCAATGTCAACAATACATTTACATTAAAAATATATCCAATATCAAATACGGTTCGACCAGGTTCACATGCTTCCGCTTATATGTATAGTTGTATCCGCGGTTTCGTCAGTTGGAAATCGGAATAGTTACATTTCGTAACTTCGTGGGACACACTGTATAAGCAAGTTACAATTAATTACATTTTCTATTTACTTTCTATAACAATGTACAAAATAAATAGACATCCTATACCAACAATTGAAAATACTTTTTTTTTCAAAATTCTTAAAAATCTGAATGAACACGTCCGTAAATAGCAGCAGTTATCGACATAATAATTATCGCACTTTTTTCTCCCTAAAGTGGAGCTATATACTCCTGAGTTTCATCCCACGGTGGTGTTTACACTAAAACCACTATTGAAATCTCTGAATTAATGATAATATTTTTTAAAAATAATAACGTTTTAATTATTTCCAAATTTTTAAATGATCAAATTCATATTAATAAAGAAATTTTAATTTTTAAAAAGACTAAAATCTGACTAATATAAATAGAAAAGTTAATGAACATAGCAGTAGCGGTCCTAGAGGTATAATTTTAGAAATAAACCGTCATAGACAAGGAATCGTATTATAGATGATGAGCCAAAAATGTTCCCAAATGACATAAATCTAAAAGATGGCTGGATATTTCGTTATATTTTATGTCGACGTTTTCTTTAGGAAAATCCAAATAGCTAGCATTTCTATAATAGGTCTATACTTATAAACTGAGTAATCTATTGTTGCATCACTAAGTCCATTGACTACATAGAAAAAAGGAAGAGTACCCTTGACCTACATTACATAAGACGGATGATAAAATGGTTTTCAACTACCACATTAACAATTGTTGCATAAGTACCTTCCTATCACAGAAAACCATCCTCTAATTATAACAGCACAAGAGAAAATTATTTTTTCTTAGTAAATTTCTTGAGTAAAAGATTATACAAAATAAAATATAACCCACTTAAAATTTATAAAATACGAACTATTTATTCGGAGGAAACATTTTTACCAAATTGGTAGAAGAGTTGGAGCGTAAAAGACCACTCTAAGATACACAAATATTTAATATTTTGTCGTAGTCGTAACGTATCTGAATAGAACTAAGAACTACGAGTCTCGTGACTCTATGAGGAAATATTACACAATGTTTATTTTAAGTATCTGAGATTGTTGGCACAGCAAGATGGTCACCTTGAACTGATCACAGAACCTTATTCCCAGTAGTTGCATTGTCTCAGGCAACAACAATAGAGTTGGGTGTAGGCCCCGTGTAGAAAATGCGTAAACAAAACAGATGATAAACATAAGTTTTGTAGCTGTGATAAACTGAATGCTGACTCAAATATGGTGGAGATTACTTATATTGATTATTTAGTGATATAGTGGTGTTCACCTGATAAGCTCACAAGAAAGATAATTAATTTAGTGTTTTATTTCTAACCATGAAACAACAATACAACCAAAGCATCACCAATAGTTAAACTCTTAGTATTTAAGCAATAGCTTTCAAAATCTTTTAATCTTTAAAAACGTACAACCAATATTCTAACCATACCTCATTCCCTCGGTTAACTCTAATAACCCTCTTCCCCTCCACCCACAAACAACACAATTTAAATAGTTTTTTATCATCACTCGCCTCGATCAACCGTACACTGAAATAAACCACCTTGTCACTACTCACGTACAAATTACACCCTTTTCAACCTGTAACTGTTTTCACCAACCTCATCAAGTTTTGTCCTTTTGTCCTCACAAACACATTTCATCTTCAAAGCTACATCAATAACACCACCTCTTGTTTTAATGAATTATTTACGCAAAATGGCAAATTCCATTTCCAAATCTACTATTCTTACACTTTATGGTGACTCATTTGGCAACATTAAATAATAATAAGAAGATCGGCAAGTAGCTCTCAATGAGCCAATATAGACTCATGTTGGACTTATATAAGATGGAATATTGAATAGCTCTTTTCAATCGGCACAGTATACAATTTTACAACAGTTAATTTTCTTTAGAAATAATTATATTCATTGGCTAATAAAACCTTACTTACATGTTATTTTTGACTATTTTTTAAAAAATTCAAACATTAATAGATTAAATAGAAAATTAGGTTATGTTATGTACAATTTTATACTTCATTGATAAACTTATGTTTATTTATTGATTCAAAATATAGTTTAGGAATCAGTTAATACAAATTTTTAAAGTTCACAAAGTGAGTTATTGTACGACTTACAGATGGTAAGTTGTTCTGAAAACACAATTTGTTTAAAATTTTAAAAATGGCCGACATTTATAAGTTTACCGATTTAACAACAAACTCTTCTAAAATTTGTATATCGCGCCTAAAAACCGTTCTTATTACTACTGATCGTAAGTTATGTAACCGTACAAATAAAATATTAACATACTGAGATAGTTTTTATTTACATACTAAATGAACAACTGTTTTATAATTTGTCAAATTTGTTTAAATTTAAACTGCGATATACCATATAATTTATATCCATTTTTTTTTTAAGGTTATTTTTTTTTATATATATAATTTTTATTATAAAATGACATATTGTAAGGTAAAATTTGTTCACTTTCTCAGAAAATATAGAAAATCCAAAACTTGTTTCAAACGTTAGATTAAAATTTCACACTACTGTTAAATTTGACAGTTTATAAACATTGATTTCACTGTCTGGAAGAAGAACACAAATTCGTTCCTAATAATCTCTCCGAATTTTGTTGAATAATAGAAAATATACTTCATTAAATTATTTAATTTAATTTCGAGTAACGCATTAGGTTTTGGTAATCTATGAGATTTATTTAAAAACAAAAAATGTCGTTAATATAAACACAAAAGGAAATTTTAATTTAGATTAGCTGACACTGACAAGAAGTTCTGCACATTTGTTTTGGAAAATGATGTAACCAAACGCTCTAAATTCGGGTGATAAGAAATCGAATACTTTAAGACAGGTGATTAATAACAATATAGATGTTACTAATTTTCCTCATTCTCTTATTAAAGATTAGATAAGATATTTCTTTTCCTTGACCATAAAAATGTATTTCTGTCATGAAGTTGCCGACAGATATTAGCAAATTTCTAATATAGAAATGCCAAATATTACAATCTCTCATAGTGATTATGAAATCTCCAACGATCATATTTATAGGTAATTGTTTAGTCAATAAAACGACGTCTTTGTGTGTGTGTGTGTGTGTGTGTGTGTGTGTGTGTGTCCATTTAACTTAACATCGTTTAACAAATCATTTTGTTCAATTGGCGACCTACAAATAATAATGACATGTAAGAAATTGTCAAGCGTGGGAATATATTAAACAAAAATTATTGAGAGCCCTATAATGTCATTATGTCAGCTGTGTACAGAATATTAGTATTTTATTTCCTATACGTGCTAATAGATTAAATACTGTATGTTATAATAACGACAAAGCTTAACATTGCCTCAGGTATGAATTTCCTCACCAAATTTACACAAGTGTTGCCTTTACACATACAAATGTTCACAAAGTAAATAGCAACGTAAGTCAAGTTCACCTCAACACAAGTGGCTTATGTGTACTTGAGCGCTTACTTAAAATGAATATCTGTGCAGGGGTAAACAGCCCACACGAGTGTGCCGATTCTGACCAAATTTGTTGTGAGCAAATTTTGATCCTTACGTTTTTCTATGAATGGTTTAAAAAAATGTTTTATTTAAAATTTGAAGGTACCTAAATTTCTTTCTTATTATTTAAAAGCGAAATACTTCTCTAACATCATCGTCTTATAAAAAAAAGAGGAATAGAACATCCAATAAAGACACCAAGCCCTTGAATAACGTCATGGTCGAAAAAGGAAAAATATTTTAAATTTAACTATTAAAACAACAAATATAAATTCAATGTGGCCAACGAAAACGGTGACCTCATAAAAATGCGCCTTTAGGTAGTTTATTGTTATTGAAAGTCATGATAATATATCTTACAACTATACCACTCAACATTAATTCAGTCCAAAAATTGAGAAAATAGAAAAATTATTCTGCAGTGGGAATGTTGTCCATCCTCAAGGAGAATTTGATATATATATTCCCCCTTACCAACCTCAACATAATAATAATGAAATTTGACGAAATCAAAATTAAAATCGGCCCATCTAATCGCTAGATGAGCTCAATAATGCCTGGTTTCCTGGCATATAAGTTATGATAAATACAAAAAGGATCCAATTACACAGTGAAACTTCTTGAACCAGTCACAATTTTCTCTATGGATTAACCGAATAAACTTGATTTATATATTTAAGCCTGAAATTTGTAAAGATATAACGATGTTTTTTTTAATGAGTAATATTTTCCAATTATTGTAATAACTTATATAGATAGCCCATTGAATATCTAACATTTGGTACAAACCAAGTAAAAATAGTTTGATGTGTACTAAATATAAGGTCAAAAATGTATCCCGTAAATCATTGTAGCACAAGGTCTAAATAAAAAACCAAACATTTATGAAGTAAATAAATTTATTTAGGTTTAGACAAAGACATTATCAATTTTTTAATCGCTTTATGGAAAGTCCTGATTACAGTGAGACCTCGTATTTCTATGAACTAACCTTTTTCGAATATATTGTTCACATATTTTATATCGGTCAACCCATTTTAATTTGTACAATATGAATTGACATTCTAAGAGGTTTTCATCCAGTTTAATATAAACATGTTATCGGAGAAACACCTTTGCACAAAACTGTTCACTTTGCATTTATTTTAATAGATTAGTAGCCAGTAGTTGTATTATTCAGTTACAACATTAGGTTCTGTTTATTTATTTATGTCTTATAATTAATTTTCTGTTTGTTGCATTCACAAATTATAAGTCATATATGTAATCATTTTCTACGTTTTTTAATATTTATTATGATTTTTTTTTTTTAATTTATCGTATTAGTAAATTTATTCTACATTTTTTTTTTTCATTTTTTCTTTCTATAATATAAATAATATATTTGAAACCACTGTTGATTGTGATTATTTATTGTTGCTACCTATTGTATTTTGATTCTTATAATTTATTATAATGTTAGTTTAAAGAGTTATATACATTTAATATTGACCTATTATTTGTTGTAATTTGTTACTGGTAATCTTTTGAGATAAAAACTGATTTATTGTGTACTATTTATTATTTGTTTATTGTTAATCATTCAAATACGATTCATATACTTAGAAGCTTTGTTCATTAATTTATTTTTTTTTTTAATTAATATAAAGAACTATTACCGTAAACATTAATAAATATTATAGTGATAATATATTTATTGTGCATTGATTTTTACATAATGTAAATCATATATAGTGACGAAATTATTCGTCCCGATAAGTTCTTGCGTGGCGTGTTAGATTGTAAAAAAATCCGACCCCCAGTGCCACAGCAAGTGTTTAGTAATCCCGAGATATCCCAACTGGTTCTACAATTTCATCGTGTAATCTAGGGTTAGAACACTCTCTTTCGTATTTTTCTTATGTCTTTCTTGACGAACTATTGTTCTCTTCCAATCCTTGTATATTATTCGTGGGCTAGCGGTCTTTTTTTTATTCTTTCTTGTTTTATAAGGCTTTGATGACCGAGAGTGTTTTCGCCTTTAACAAAACACGAAATAAAAAAATTAACGGAATTCATAAAATTTTGAAAATCCTAGAATAATTAATCTTTTATAATTGGAGTGGAAATCCTTCAATATGGAATTATTTAATTTCCACTTTAAAACTTGCTCACAGTCGATTTTAAATATCGCAATAAATATATTAAAGCACACAAAAATGATCAAAATAAGGTTAAATTATCACAAAAAAAAAACTATTCTAAATATGAAACGCTATCACCAAAGGCCAATTTACATCAATTAGTTCGCAGAAAGATGTAAGTTGTTTCGTAATGCCTTCCGGGCAATATGTTATTCAACATGTGTAATAAACATATGTTAATTCGTTCCTACAGTGGGATGCGCTGACTGTGTCTCAACTGGTTTAAACTAGTTTCGTCTGAAATTCTTGATAATGGATTATTTCAACGGCATGTTTAATGGGTGACCCCAATTACAATAATTACATTTTAAAGTTAGCTGTTTGAACTCTTATTAAATAGATGTCACTACTTATGAATCTTAAATGAATTCAAACGATCAGAGATGAATAAATGAATCACATGTACTAATGTCATTTTTTTCATTACCGTGCTTTTACTTCGTTTGTTTCTTATGAGAGAACGGTTGTTATCGAAAGTTATATTTAATTTCTATAAACTAATTTTATTTATCGTTTTAAAACAACAATTTATTGTTACTTTTTCAATTAATATTTTTATGAAAATATTTATTTATATAGAGTCTAATTTCACTTCTTTTTATACTCATTCTAAGCATAAATAGCATTAGGATAGCGATCTAAGATAACTGTAGTTTTTTTTTTTTTTTTTTTTTTTTTTTTATAGATTGTATTTAATTTGAACATGATAATTGCCTAAACGACTTGTTTAGGGAGATGAAAACATCTAGTTTAGTTTACACAATTAGTGGCTACGTTTGATTGTTGCAGGTACCTTCGATTTTGTAGTTATTCAACAAATGGAAAAAACACATTGAGACTCGGTCAACATTTTATCATATACCACACTTTATCTCAATCAATTTACCCTTTACAGACTATAAACTAAGACATCGTTCCAAAATCTACTTTTCAAACTCATGATAGTTTAAAACGGACCTTTCTTCGAAAAGTTCAACATCGATGGGTAACCATTACAAAACTCGCTCTAAAACCTGTTTATGTGAGAAGAAAAATTATATATAATATTGTATTAGTAAACACAACCACAGCAAACACAACCACCATTTTCACCATATCATGACTACAGAAGTAAAATTATGATATTTAGGAATTAGCAAGTATTTACTTTAGGATTATGTTTATTTACGGCTAATTAATTGTCATGTAGTAATTTATAAAAGTTTACTATAGTAATTATACCTTTAGGTTTTTATTTGAGAAAGACGGACAGTACTATTAAAAGGTAATTAACAAATATTTTTTAATGCTCTAGGTCCTAGGTTACTTATAAACTTAAAACTTACTTATGTAAGTAATGTTTTCGTTTTAGGTAATTCAATGTGTATGTTTTGTAATTAAAAATACCATTCTATTGTTCTTACAACTAATGGGTTCCAGTCCGTTAATACATAGCATGAAGCTGATACAATGTAATACCAACATAACAGGATGGAGGTTTATTTTCTGTATCCGTTCGTTTGTTGAACTCGACCTTAATTTATGCCAGCTAATAGTTACAAAAAATGAGTTATCCTTTATTTAAGTTTATCCAATAAAGCATATTCCCGCTATTTTGAAATTCTAGATCATTTTGTAATCATATTCAACGAATAGTAACCTTAATTTATATGCAATTTAGAAAAAAAAATTAACTAAAATCCTTAAGACTATTCAAAAGTCAGATTTTTTTTTTTTTTACATTTCGTTATCAACAATTTCCCTTTTTTTTACAATAAGTCACTTATTTTAAAAGTAGAAAACACGTTCGTATGTCACTGAATGCAGAATTAAAAGTATCCATATTATTTGACATATTTCGGAACGTTTTAAGCCTTTAGGTTAAAAAATTATAACACAATTTTGAAAATTGCCATGTTTAGCTATTTGTATTTTACTATAAAATATTTATTTTACTACTTAACGAACTTTTTAATGATTTGTAATATTTACCCTACATAGCAGTTCACTTGTAGTTTTTACATTTAGAAGCTTTTGTTTTCTGATAACCATAATAAATATTAAAAATTGTGCATTCTAAAAGATTCGCAAGAGATTTCATATAATTTTTAATTCTGTAACTTTAAAATAACAGGTCGTCTTTGCCTTTTCTGTTACTTTCTATGATATTTTCAAACGGCTAAATAAAAATAAAAATAAATGAAAATAACAATAACCAATAAATAAATAACAAAACATTTCGATTTGTTATCGAAATTAGCATTTTGGGGCATTCCGAAAACGATGATGTATATTAAAAGTGTGATTTTTTTTTTTTTTTAGGTAAAATCTGAACATACATTCCAATTATCACCTCTTGCCTCTGAATAAATAATTATGTACGCTACCAAACAATTCATATTAATGTTTAATAATAATATACTAATAAACGTGAAACATGTATAGTAATTAGTGTTCTGTAAGTTAGACGGACTTGCAAGCTCTAGTGTTTGGAATTTTGCTTGTGAATGATATGAAACCGTGCAGAAAATATATTACCGTGAAGGAAAAAATGATTTTCGAATGAAAAAGAAAGGAGAATGGACACTAGTACGCTTGATTACAAGAAGAGGCTACCCAAGGCGTCGATCATATTAGAGTTTATGTAGACGAGAATGTTTTATTAATATAGTTTAATCCGATATTTAACATCATAAACTAATACGACGTTTAGAGAGCATAAATAAACTCTCATTATCAAGTGATGAACCTAGACCACGAAACAAATCGAAAAACATCAACATTGCCTAGAAGCCTAGGTGTATATTGGAAATTAAAGCTAATACTATAACATAAAAAGGAACACAGAATTCATGGTAGGACTGAGCAGTTAAAACATACAAACGTGATTAGAGAACATATACAAGACACTGGACTGAAATACAATGAATGTCAAAAAACTGTTTTGTTTTTTATCTTGTTTGTAATTATTAGTTTACTTGAATGCTCAAGCCTAGCTGTAGTCCTGTACCTTTCTTAGGTTATAGTTTTGTATATTATAGTGTTTTAATTTTAATTTTTTTGTTCCAGGTTTATGACTTGATAGCGGAGATTGACTTATACTCTCGAAAGGTTGTGTGTTAGTTTTTTATGTACACAAATGATGGCAATTATCCGATTTAATATTATGAAAAATTCAACTTTATCAAATAAGTTTAAAACCTAAACTGCATGAACTCTTAAGGAGTGTGAAGTGGATTGCACAAAAGATTGTACACAAGTTAAAGACTGGCGACATGGGCCGGATGGTAGAAAAAGAGCACTTGTCTTCTTGTCAGTTTGAACTGTGTAATAGAATAGTGATTAGTCCCTTTCCTTAAAACTGACCTAAGAACAGACATAATATTAAGTGGGTTGGCCCATTTTATGTTTCGGGCAGATTGATATAAGTGGAGGTTCTTGAAGTCGTGGAACTAACATATAAATATCTCCACTGCATGATCATTCAGTACCCGATGTAGTTTAGGAGGGCCACGTGTGGATTCGGAAGGATGTAAGTTTTCTTCAGCATATAAGCAGAAAAACTCTGGTGATCAAATAACCTAGCGTGTACCTGCTGGAAAGTGAATAGTTAATATTTCTATGTATCCCACTTCAATTTCAGCTAAGCTGATACAAAAAAATAAACAAACATAAATAGTAACAAATTATAACAAGCAACTTAGTACTATCACTGTTGTTCTCTTGCTGAGGTTGTTATCACGGCTTCCAAGAATTCTCAATGCTCTCATGACGTTAATTTTGTACAGATTAACAGAATATTTAATACCTAACCAATACTGGTATTTATGATTCAATTATTATCAAAGATTGCTTGGTCTGCACTTCATCATTAGTGAGTCATTAACCTATGTATGTTGACTTCAGGCCAAGTTCATTTCTATCATTCTTGGTTATTTGAACTCTGTATTAGAGATAATCTATTAATGAACATCAGCTGATTTTACTTAGTCACATATACGTAGTATAGAGAAAGTTATGTGGTGGGACAAAACAAAAATATAAATACTTTTGTTTTGTGAAAATTTACGTTTCACAACTCTAAGACACCCAAGAGTAGTTTTTGAAATTATGCATGTCGGTCAATTGTGCCGTTCTTTATATTTAAATAGTGTAATAAAATTACATGCACATCTTGGAAGCATAAAGAATCTCTATAGTTGGACGTATAGAGAAGGGAAACAAAATCGAAATAGAATTTTTCATAGAAACATTCTCTATTGAAGTAAAGATTTCTACTACTGTCTAAACGGGTGTGTCGACTTTAGCACATTTGTCATTTGGATATTTGCTTAAACTTTATTAATAAGTCAATATTTTGGATTGCTGTTATAGATTGAACATGAAATTATAATTTTATCGAAATCAGCTCTATTGATTGAATTAAATTTTGCCAAAATCTAGCCTCAAACAAGCAAAATATATTACTGGCTCCTCAAAAACATAGATTAGGGATTAATCGATGAGACATAGAAAATGAACCATATTTGTAACAGTAAGAATAACTGCCACAAAAGATTTCTATCAACTTTGTTGAACAATAAAGATTTGTTTATAACCAAAACTGAAATAAAAATAATATTTCTGTACTTCGTGCTTGACCAACATTAAAAAATGAAATAAAGCCTGACAATGGTTTCCCTTTTTTACACAATTTGTTCTATTTTGTTACAAAAAGAAGTGTATTAGAAAACATTCGGTTGCAACTCCCTTACTCCCTCCTCTTCCCCCCGCAATTCCGCCGTCTTTATCAAGGCACAGTTTAGCATTGCAAAGACAAAAACAACTAACTGTTCTAAGAATTGAAGATGTGAAGACCACTTTATATTCTCTTTCATTTATCTGTCAGAGCAACCGCTGCGCGCTGTACAGTTACAGTTAAAATTCTAAAGTTACTTTGAATACTCAAAATCAAATTTAAAGAAAAGCATTATCCACATTATATGCCCCCGAGTTTAAAAATGATTTATGGTTTTCTATAATAATGTTTGTTACTTTCGATCTCTACAACTCACACGGGTGTACCAATTTTGATACAATTTTATTTGTTATGTAGGCATATATTAGACATATTTGATAGGTTTTTATTATTATTTTTTGCTGTTTTATATTTTTTCAATCATAAAACTAAACAATTAAGAGTTCAACACAATCGTTGGGAATGTCAACACCAACAAACACAAACGATATTTTATGCCACATATATTTACGGGGGAAAACTGCTTTCCACAACGGAATTTTTTTAATTTTCCCTAAGAAAGGAGCCCAATACAAAGGATGGAAGTGTCAACACAAGCGTAAGATAAATTATTTGTATAATGAAAATACTACTTTCCCAAAATAGTCGGGCTCCGAGAAGATAACATTGCATTTGAACATGTTTAAAAAGTTAGGGATAGATGTCTACACAAACGATCCACAAAAGATTTAAAATTTAAAAATATTCAATTTAAAAAATGGTTGAACCAGGTTCACTGGCATTATAAGGGCGATTGCATGTTTTCGTTAACGCTTTAGTAATTTTACTTTTTGTCAGATTTTCTCAAATTTATTACTTGAGCTTGTTTTTTTATATAGTGATATATTATAAGTTTAAAAAAATTATAAATATATGTATTATGTGTCACCCTTAGGTGTCAAAATAGCTCATATTTTGTTTTATTTTAAAAAGATTTTCAACAATATCCAAACGTTTGTTTAAAAATATGTTTAAAAAAAAAATGGCTAAAAGTGTTACCTCGAATTAAAAAGAACCAGCAATAATATTTCAATTGGTATTATTTGGTTAGTCTTGGGCTCTTCACCAGCTGTTAAGCCGTGAAGTTAGTTTAGTTGGCGAATACATATTAAGTGGTGTTTTAGTTAAATGTAACTAAACTACGTTATATAATGGAACAAATGTTCAAAATAGTGACTGTTTAAAATAATTTTTCAGTAAATCCTTTTGTTCTAAGAAATAAATTGGGCCTGCAATAGCTCAATTTGTAAATCTTCAGAACTATTTAAATTACTGCCAAGGCCGAGGTCAGTGAACGTGTGGATACCAAAACAACAACATAAAATCCGTCATGTCAGTGTATATTTCTGTTTACTTGCCTGGCCTACTGTAACAACATACTGTTTACGACGTTGGCAGAATGATAGATGAGAATGAATATCCAATATTGCTACGAGTAACAAAAGTAGTTACACGAAGCAAACAGAATTTCGTTTTCAATGTCCTTGAGTTTGACAAGATATTAAAGAAGATAAATTATGCTGATCTGTGAATCACCTAACAACGTTTGCAAACATTAACCTTTTTGAGGTTTGTGTGCATGTGTTGACCATATCTTATAAACTTTTTTAGTACCAAGAAATGGTTTTTTAATCGGGTTATAAAAAATAAATGTTAATTTTCATCCTTAGCGGCCGAAATAACGGGTTGGATATCTTTAGTTTTTTATTTATTTATTTATTATATTTGCTTTGGGATCCCTCAGCTCAACTTTAATTTTTTTTTTTTTTATTATTTAATTTTACTTATCGTAACAGTAAAACTTTTAACAAAGTAACTAGTCATTTTCGAGTAACAGCGTTCGACTCTGACAACATAATAATAAAACACTCAAATGTATTCCTTCTATGAAGTGTTGTTTTGATTGATTTGCATTATGCGGACTATTCAGGTAACTCAAAAAGTTTCAGTCTTTTGAGTCTTCTTATAATACCCTCTTGATGAAGTAGTCTTGCAGCTTCGATGTTAGGGTGTTGATGAGTCTCTCCTGATGTTTTTGAGCACACTTCTTTATTTCGGTTGCGACTGTGTCTATCCCGAGATCTCTATGAAGGTCACTGTTGCGAGTATACCAGGGGGCGTTTACAATCCTTCTGAGAACTATATATTGAAATTGTTGAACAATCTGTTGATTTCTGGTTTTGGTGCAGCCCCAAAGCTGAATACCATATGTCCAGACCGGCTTGAGCACTTGTTTATAAAGCACAAGTTTATTATGAATTGACAACTGAGAGTATCTCCTAATTAGCCAGTACATTTTTCTGTATTTTAGTTGAAGTTCTTCCGCTTTCTTTTTCACGTGAACTTTCCACTTTAACTTTGAATCAAGGTTCGTACCAAGGTATTTTGCTTGATTTGAATGTGGTGCAGTAATAATATTCCTCAGCTCAAATAAATCGTTTATACACATTGGTCTAACTATTAAACGGATGGACCCATTTTGATCAAATTTTGTTTGTAAGAGTATTTATTGTTGTGGTAGATTTATGTAAAAATTAAAAACAAATAATTCTACATTGAAAATTTATGAAACCTTCCAAAAGAGGTAACATTATTATTTGTTTTTAATATTGAACATAACAAAATTTACTCACATGCAAACCCTTTCTTATACTACATGCTTACGACCCTATATACAGTGAAAGTATTGTAATAGCAAAAGCTTAATCGTAAGTATAATAGTTATGACTTAAAATTTAGGGTGCCATCCCACATAACCTCTCGAAAGTGGCTTGTACAATTTGGATCGAAATTGGCCCAAGTATGAAGTTTGAAGAATAATAACTTAGCGCTATGAAGATCTTAGCAGTATTCGAAATCATAAATAAAAAAATTGATCTTATTCTTCAAAAATCTGTGATAAAAATTGCTACTCTAAGAAATCACATTTATGAAACGAGTTAAACTATTAAAAGCTCTACTCTGATATGAACAACTGCGTGATTTACTTAAGCCAATTTTACGATAAAAGTAAATTTTCACTAAAAAACCTAACTGAGGTTTCCGCTTTGCCAAGTCTTGACAC
This sequence comes from Aphrophora alni, assembly GCA_963513935.1. Taxonomy (NCBI): domain Eukaryota; kingdom Metazoa; phylum Arthropoda; class Insecta; order Hemiptera; family Aphrophoridae; genus Aphrophora; species Aphrophora alni. The sequence continues at coordinate 113,122,540 of OY740768.1, read as the reverse complement.
ATTTCGATCAAAACGTAAACTTTCTGAGCATAGGCTATATAGAGTGTAAACGCTTGTACACTATTTATTTACTGAACACTCCATCTTTTATCTTGAACAGTAAGTCATTACATAAAGCTGATAAGGTTTTTTTCTTATTTAAAGATAACACACTACAGAGTTATGACTTTGTACAAGTAGATAATAGTATCTTTCAATCACAATAATAAGGAAAATTATATTCGAAAATCACACTCCTAACAAAATTCAAACATAAAGTTTTTTATAGTTTGCCTACATTTAGTAATGTTTAATATATTCAAACTATTGCGATCTCTCTTTCATATCAACGGTGATACCCACACCTATGAAATGTCTACCTATCCTACCCATTGAAGCAATTTGGCACCAATTTTTATTCACTGTTTAAATACGTATAAAAGATAACTATTTATAGTAAATAGTTTTGTGTTAATAAGCTCTCTGGATGTTTGAATTTTTTTCCATATTTTGTCGTTAAATTTCAAAATGGTGCCAGATTTTCTAATTTCAAACAATTATTTTATACGGATAAATTTTGTAATCGTAATACAACACTCTGTAGTAGCTTATTTATGCTGCCTTAAAATTAGAATCTATTACAGTTTAAAAGAAAAAATAAGATAATTATTTAAAAAATCAAAATATTAAATTTAACCTAAGAATAAAGAAATTCAATTCATAGTAAATAGATTTAGTAGTAAGATTAGGTGAATCCTATTTGAATACAGCATGTAAACAATAACTTACACACTTTTAATAGCATTGTATAAAAAAGGCCCAAAATTTGTATAGACTATATGAGAGACCAGCAATAGCAAAATTTTACTTGTTTCAACTTGTGTCTAATCGAGGTCGATAGCGAGCGTTTGCATATAAAAATAGAAACGTGCATCTTTTTTTTAAGCCGAATATTTGTTTAAAGAATTGATGTTATGACAAAATCAATTAAATAGTAAATAGGTAATTCATTATCATGCGTATCAATATATTTGTACGTGTTCTCTTAACTAAATAGTTAACTAACTTTCAAACTAGTTTATATGCACATACTCACACACAAATTATATTGTTTTATCATTTCGATACTTGACACAATGCTACTTTCTTTTTAGTCCCTCGGCTCTTGTAGACCTGTCAAGTTTGGCACGTATCCATGCTTTACCACATGTTATAATTATATGATTGTTACTAAAAAAGCAAGTTTTAAATGCTTCTAAGTGGAAAATAAATTAAACGTTTTCAGGAAGTTCCTACTTATTTACGTTCTGCTTATATCCACAATAGAAGGTAGTTGTACATCAATAAATAACTAGTGTATGCAATACCAGGACAAAAATTACTCAACAGCCGTTAAAAATTGTACAACTCTCGTAAATCAATTTAGAGATAAACCGATGTCACGAAAGCTATAAATACTACCATAGAAAATCTCTTCCAAGTACTTCTCATCATATTTTTAGCAACTATACTTTTTATTTTATATAACTTTTAAAGGAAACTCTAATTTATAAATCGTACAAATCAGAAACTTATTAACAAAAATCAAAAATTGGCTGTTTTCCACTTTTTAGCTAAACTGTTATTTTTTCCTCCGGGTCATAAATATAAATATCAATAGGTAAAATGGACAATGTAAAATTTAATGTTTTCTACAAGTATTGTTTTCATGTTTATGGTCAATTTCCTCTATTACGTGAGTTTATCATAACGTTTCAAATAAACAGTTAATTGGAGAGGTATACAAGTATGCATAAGTTTTGTCCTGGTTCTGCACACTCTGCAGTTAAATGTAGAAGTTTAATTTAATGTGACTTCTATTGTAAGAAAAAATATGCTAAGTTGTATATTAAATATTGGCAGGACATGAAATATCGAAACTAAATTGACGTAAGTAGGTTACTTGAACAAGCTGCCAAGGTAGGAGGCAAAGTAGGAGAGGTGAAATGAAATCTAGGTACTTTAACTTAACTGTTAATTATTTATAAAAAAAGGAAATTAGTGAATATTATATATTATATATGCGTATTAAACTAAATTACAAAAATCACATTGTAACCTTGCAGTATGTATATTTTATCAGACTCCATAATGATAAGTTTTCATTTGGTGTAATCTTAAGTAAGAAAGATAGTGTAATATTTATTTACCGTTTATTTGTCAACACTATTAGCTTTTAAAACATAAGTTAACTGAAAGATAAATTTACCAATCGTCTAGTCTACCAGAGATATCGTATTTAAATTTGATTATTTATCTTATAAAACAAACACTAATTTATTACGTATGCCTAATGTTGTGTGAAACATTATCTCGTTGCCTACCTAATAAAATAATATTGTTGTTTGAGTAAACCATTTCCCTCCATCGGTTTATTATCGACATTTGAACCATTTCATGGTACTGAATGTATTTCTAAAGTAGGTCAACTGTAAAATGTTCATTTTTTTTTTCAAAATTACTTCCAAAATATGTAAGTTTAATTTTAAATCGTTGTGTGACGACGTTTATACCACACGTGCTATCATGACCAGATGACTTGAATCTTATTGCCCAATAAGGCCTATAATGCCTCTTCCCGCGTAAAGAGTTTTATTCTGTGATTTCATTCCGGATTTTGAACTGGGATAAAGTAGTTTTAATTTTCCATACTTACATTTTACAAAGAAAAAAGTTTTGAATAAAAAATCGATTTTACGTTTTCACAATATATCTGTATAAATTGTAAAAAGTAATTTTTGGATGATGTCTAGCTATGATGTCTTTATCGTATATCTGCATTCTTTGCCCAGAGTTCCAACCGAAACTGTAAACTATTTTTTTTAGTAAATGTTTTTCATAATTTCAAGTAGTGTGGTTTTAAATAATTGAAGAATGACGTCTGTGCAATACCATTTAGATAATTGTTGATACATGGTCATATTTTTCTCATATTTTCTGGCATTCTTTCATTTTTACATGTCAAAATTTGTTGGTACCTGTCAGAAATCAAAAATAGAAATATTTGAATTTCTAAAAATCAGTTCTAAAGAATTTTATTCAACTTGTACTCTTTAAAAATGTAGTACACCAACATAATTTGATCGTCGTTTTCGCAAATAAGTTGGTCTTGAAGTAGACTCTCGAAATGAAAATGATTCATTAACGAAACCTTAAAGTAATTTCGATAAAATCTTGAAGGTTTAAAACCCAAATCGAACGTAAAATACATTAAAATAAACTATAATAATCCAAACTTTGGGTCTTTTCTATTATACAACCTTACGGCTCAAATTATTTTCTATACTAACAGAATGATAATAAAGTAGGTTTTCTCACCTCAATTGATGAAATCATCTATAAAATAAATGATTTATTGTTTTCACAAAACACACAAATATACAAAATAGAAAAACACAAACTAGTTACTTGTGAACTTTTTTGTGACTTTTACACTTCTGGTTAGGTCTGGGTTAGTTTAGGTTGGGTTAGGTTAGGTTAGGTTTTACAGTTCTGGTGGCCAACATACTACAATATCTCTGATAATTTATCGAACAGATCAGTTTCTTGATGGTTTTTCCGCCATAGAACTTCACATAAGTAAGAGTAAAACATGTCCCTGCTTGCACAACTAGTATAGAAAATAATTTGAGCCATGCGGTCGTATAAAATAGAAAAGACCCCAAACTTTTATACAATTTTTATTAATTGGTAAATTTTAATGACATTCTTGGAATCTTGGTTATTTGACACAACATTTTATTAATAGGCTGGTTTTAATTAACGTATAATATATAGGATATGTTTTACAGGGTACTAAGTTTGAATTTGACTTCAGTTGTTAATTTTCTTTAGTTGTATTTTTCGTCAAATAGAAATTTGAATATTGTATTAATGACAACAATTAGAGCGAGATTACGTTAATGTGAGTTGCATTACGTACAACTCGAGTGCAGAAGCCGAGTTTGACAATCAATCGAATTAGCAAAATAACAAAGTAACCTAAATTTATATAAACATTATAAATCATATGTTTCGTTGAGAGATAGAAATAGGAAAGATTTAAGTAACTCCGCACGAACTTGTACGTAAACCAAATATATCAATGTTTGGCAAGAAAAATGTGTTGATTTTCAAACGCTTAGACATCCTAAATAAATAGTTACAAATGATAATTAACGATGTACGCGAAAGGTATGAGAGACATTTAGAAGGATTTACAAACCTTTCGATTCCCATTAAACCAGTCTTGTACTAATATAAAACGATATTCTAAAAGCAGTTTTAGACTAAACTAGGTTTAGTTAACACTACATTAACGAATGGGTTTAAAGTGTTATTTTTTCTTAGTCATAATTTAGTTAAACCCCAGGAATATATAATTAACAAATATTTAATCTAAATATTTTATCATATATTTAACTAATTTTATACATTAATTAATTTAAACTGTAAATATGATTTATTTGATGACTTTCACGGCTTGGATGTTGTGTATATGTTATAAATATTATAATTGGGGAATATATCAAGATTAGTCTTTGAGCTCTGTTATTAGTTAGTTATAGTTAGAAAATACAGGCGAATGTAAAGATCACGAAAACGCAAATTTAACAACTTTTAAGTTAAAATTGCCCCAAAATCTCACAGTCACTGAGATTTTACCTAATAAAAAAGGGAAGATAAGAACACAAAATAACCTCGAAGCCTTTAGCTTGTCTGCGAACGTTTGCTGTAAGCACGTAAAAAGATTATTTAATTTATGCGGGTGCATTTAGTATACAATGTATTTGAATTGCTAAAAAGTAAAAACTGCGTTTGTTAAAATATGTGAAACTTTCATCAAGTTTTCAACGCCTTTAGAAGAACAATGAAATGAAAGGGTACATTTTTCTACGAAAAAAAATCTCTAAAATGTACGGTTGAATGTATTGAGCGTCAAGATTAAAAATTCTAATAAACAATTAAGTTTTTATCCTGAATCGAAAACAACACGAACCATAAAAGTACAAATCATTATCAATTTGACACTAAACAGTCATAGAAATACGTTAACAGGTTTTTATGTGCTATTTTGGTAATTAATTAAAGAGGATTATGTTCAGTATTTTCGTTAAATCATTTTTATAAAATTTATAAATATTAAAAGACTATCTTTACAATTACCAATTTTTTAGTTAAATAGGCTTGTACAAATAAGCATTATATAAATTTTTGTTTAGATACTCTTATAGCCTATATTTTATATATTGTATTTGTGACTCAAGGTTCATAGGTTTTGCCATTTAGACTAACGATACAAGAAACCATCATAGCATGAAGCTTGTCAAAATTATAGTTTTATTAATTTCACCTGTCATCCAAATCAATGGATGGATATATATTGGCTCCTAGGACTAGGCCTAAGCTGCAATAAACTATAAAACGTCATTCTGGGGCGAAAATATTTGATACACAATAAAAAGTGCAGCGTTTTCGAAACTAGGCCATAAACTGGTCCTCTTCAGCTGTTAGTAAATTAGCAGTTCAAGATGCTAAGTTCTTGCGTAAATCAATGTTTATATTGTTGCCAGATGGTTTCTAATAAATATTTCCTTAGTCTTAAACATACCTTAAAACTGTGGTTCAATCATGCTAATCTCGGTTCGTAGATACCTAAGTTAATGATTCTAGTACCAAACTTAGTACAAGGCTAAATTTTTTGAAACTTTACAAAAAACAAATTAACAGAATTAAGAAGACGTCCAAAAAGCGAGGTCTGTAGATCGTTCAACTACTAGTTATTACATAATGCATTATGACCAACCATAACATAAAACTAATGTGTTTTAAGCATCCCTACATTCTTTAAAGTTCCGTAAGTAAATAAATTCATCAACAAAATACTGAAAAAGCGTTTTATATTTGATATCTGTTATATATAGGTCTAACAAAGTATTTTATTCCGCTATAAGAAATGTCGGCCTGTGTACTTCCTTCGGACAGGTTTATTTGTAAAACAAGAATAGAGTTCAAAAATTAGGTGAAAGAATATATTTTCCTAATAGGAAAGAAATTTTATGTTGACTGGCAATTTTATGAAGTTCGCCTCTAATGCTTTTTGTTGACTTACTATTTCACTAATGTTGATTATTACATTAATAGATAGGGTTCATTATAATTTTTTTAATAGCATAAAACATTCGATTTGAACATAAAACCTAAAATAATATTTTGACAATTCCTATTACACATATATTTTAAAGAAACTGGGTTCATATTTTATATCCATTTTCAAATAAAGTCCAATATTACTCAAATAAAAAACTTGTTGGTTCTATTTTAAAAAGTGTTGAGTAGGCTACGAATTTAATCTGCTTTAATTTAATCAATTGATTTTCCCTAAAATCCAAATTTATAATTGAGCAAGTTGACTATTCATATACCAATCGAGTCTAATTCTCCATGGAAGAAAACAACTAAATCAAGTTAAACTCATAAAAATTTTTTTAAAACTTACATTTTTTTTCAATCATAAAGTTTGATAGTAGCATTACATGACGCTAAAATAGGAAAGGTTTGCAGTAACGCTGAAATTTAAAATTAGCATTTTCTTCTACGATTTAGGGCATCTTAACAGGAAAATACATCATTTCCACATCCTAGAATTATGTATATTTAAATATAATAAATGTTAACATAATTTCTTATTATACAAACTCAATAAAATTCGAATCTATATAATCAATCAGAATCATGAACTCTCATAAAGGTATGCAAAAACTTTAAAAAATTTTGTTTATAAATTAATAAAGATTAGAAAGTTTATTTCTATTATACATACAACTAACAAAGGTTTTACACAACGACAAAGAAAATGGCGGCTCTGAGTGCCTCCTCCAAACCGGTTTATTTAAATAAACAAGTTTCACATAGTACACTAGAAGTCGCGAGAATAGTTTATGTAATCCACGCAAGGTAATATTTTCTAATAGGAAAACGGTAGTGCCAAATTTGATCACGGTCTCAGTTATTGTTGAATACCGACGATTTAAATAAAAGTTTTGGTTTGTAGTGCTATCGGGGGGGGGGACAAGATAAACTATTTGGGATTTGGATGCGATTCGGACCGTTTTCTGATTTTAGTGTAGATTTATTGAAACGAAAGTTGTCAATTGTTGCCTGAAGAAAGACGAGGTTGGATCGTGTGATACGGAGAAGGATTGAGAGACCCAAGGCTCACTCCGAGCTTGAATGATGAAGAAAATGATAAAACGAAAAGTTTTTAAAAAGTTTTATTGAAGTATATTTACTTCTAAAATAAAAAAATATATGGAATCACTTTGAATTTCTAAAACCCGCATCAAAAAATAACTTACACATTCGATTATACATGCCGGGTTGAGCCAAAGTATTGGAACATTCTACAGTATTAGCTTCTAAATAAGAGCCTTTGGAGGTTTTTATATTAAAGCTACCCACAACGATAATGAAATGTAAGTCAATTATACAGAGTGCTTAAACTAAAATATAAAATCCATTTAATTTTAATTTTATCAAACGTCAACATAACATTATTTTACGATTAATTAGTGTTATTAGGCTTACTTATATTTTACATCCAACTGAAAACAAAACGAACAAAAATGTTTTATTATAAACAGAAAGAGAATAAATTTTAATATATACAAAAAATGAGAAAAATCTAGATAACATTTTTTAATAACATATACTGTAATACTAAACTTTGATTTTTGTCTCACTGTATGCAACTTGCGACTTGGAATTTGCTATTTAATATTTTATTTAACGTGACAATTGTTATTCAAAACCGAAGAAAAAATATTATTTTAAAGTTTGATATAAATTAGGCTTTTAGAAAAATCTGTATTAAAGAACTGCAATTTTTTCAAGCTCTGTGTTTTAATAAAGATGTTCCCATCAATGATTCTAACAACTTCCTATTTCACATAGAATCTGAGTTAGTAAAATATGCTATAGTTTTGCTTAATCCTGTACAGTCTATATATGTGTTCATGTTAATGAATCACTTGCTGCAGAGCTTCTGCTAAAGTGTTGCCTTTGTTGTCCAATCAACGGCACGGAAACGACAAATGATCACATACGGTCAAGGATTATAAAATATAGGCTAACGTTATAGTTATACTAATTACAAAATCATATAAAATTCATAATTAAAACCAAATTATAGATTAAATGTGCAATAAGTAGGTGATACATTGACCTGAAAATTAACCTATGTCTTTATTATTTTTTTCGTGGATTCACTAGTTTCTAACCTAAACAATATGCAACTCACAAGGCTGCACGAATTTAGCTTTTGTACTCTCGATTAGGTACAATAGCAAAACTAAAGAAAACCCGTTTTTAAAACCCCGCCGTTTTAAAATTTGAGTAACTATTACTTTTCATCAACAATACTTTAATTTTTTGTTAAAACTTTCGTTTTTTTAAGTCGTAACCTTCTTATTTGATATTGTAGAAAGCACATTTTAAAATAGATTGAAGCTAATTTTAAACTTCCAAACAAGAAATGACTGTAAGATTATATGACTAAAACTGAATTTTTTTAAAAGTGTTTTTTTGAAATGTGAAATAATTTTAAACTTTACCAAAATGTTTTCTGTTTTTAATGTTGACAAATGATTCGCAACGTCTATTGTTTACATACAGTTTCATTGAAACGGAACGAATAATTGCGACTATAATCCGTTGACTTACCCACATACATATATTTTTATGTGAATATATAAATACATTGAGCCAAAGAAGATTATCATATTTTTATGAAAGTAGAATAGGTGGAATCAGTATTTCAAATTTCCCGCGAACAGGATATAATATATCCATAATTCCTGTAAAATTATTATTGTAAACGTAATTTTGTATTCCATTTTCTTTATTAAAAAACTTTAAATTATATAAACATTTGTTTTTAATTAAATTCAAAACTTGTTTAATATGGACCAACCACGCTATATGTTATAAATATTAATGACAAATATAGCATCGAAATAGTACAAAGCAAACTATGTGTTGCCAAACGTTATACATATAAAAATGTATTTTGTTTGGCTACATGAACACCGTCCAATTTGAAGCTGGTTTATATCGCTACGGTCTGTGGAAAGTTTAACGTATTACAGTTCAATTTCAAAATTTGCGTGTCCCCTTAATATACAAAACTTATTTTCTATAAAAAATACGAAACCTTGTTATTTTTCGTTTTTGTAATAAAGTTAATTTATAATAATTTACTTCAAACCTCCCATTGTAGTTTCACCGCTGGCCAATCGACAGCCATTTTAAATTCAAAAACGCGGGAGCGTTAAAACAAGGTTTTAATTTGATTGATTTCCCTCAAAAATTAGGAGATTTATGAATAATATATTTTTTTTTAAAGCCAAATAAAAATCTCTTATAATAAATGCATTGATCAACTATTAAATTAATTACATAATTTTCTCAAAACTGAAAGATCGCTTGTATGAGTTTATAAAGTTGATTTGGCGCCGTTTAAGATAGTCAAATACGTATTTCCAATATATATGATATTTATATATAGAGTTAAAATATTTAAAACACCTGCAAATAAAAAGGGATTCCAATGAAACCATGTTGGAGAAAATTAAAAAATTTGAATAGAGTTGCAGATCACACACAGAATTTCTATATTTAAACACACGTATATTTAGTTCATTTTCGATTTTATCCTTAATCCTTAAAGACCTATAATACAGCTGGTTACTTTAATTTCTCGCATTTCATGTTAACTTATTTCATATACAAATTTACCAAACAAGCAATAATAAAATCTAATATTTATCAACGTTAAAGTAGGTTATCTAAAGAGGTTCTAGATAATAATTGTTATTATAGATATGTTAAAATACTTACCTAACTATACAAATTTCTAATAAATCACTATATGTGTATCATACTGTTATTAAATAATTAAATCTCATTTATCCACATAAGTTGATTTGTTTTACGATTAGAACTTGTTCAATCACATCCACTCAACCACGCCGAGGTTTTATTCGCACAAGATTATGAATGAGCACTCGGCGCTTGAAAGTTGACTACGAACTGGCCTACTGCAAACAAGTTTGGTTACCGCTCTCCGATCAAGGCCATGCCGCAGGTGTTGCTACATAAGCTACAATTCAAGATGTGTATGTAATAGTAGGCGGTGGTACAAATATGCTGCAGAAAATACTTGGCCATTCATATGAAGTACTACTGTTATTGATATTATTAACTCATTCATACTTCTTCTTACTGTTCTATTGCAGAATACGAAGACAAATTTTAAAGATAATAATTCCAAATGTAATAATAATATTACAGGAAGAGAGTTCTAACGTACAACCATTAGTGTATATTTTATATGTTTTAGTTGTATTTTAACGTATCTTCATGACTGCCAAAACTTGTCGTATCATGATCGGTATTGGTTTCTACTATATATATATATATATATATATATATATATATATATATATATATATATATATATATATATACGCTTATTTAGTTGTCCTTGGGGTGTGGTAAATAAATACACAAATGTTTGAAATTTAATTTGTGAATCAAAAACGAATTTTATACCCTACGTTTGTCAAAATAATCTATTATATTATACGCCTACATACGACACTTAAACTTAACCAAAAATACAATTAAGTATTAATCATGAAATCAATTCAAATAAACATAGTTCTTTATAGTTTAAAAGTTTAAACATTTAGAAATATATGTTTACCTAATTGTTTTCTAGATGGAAATCAATTAAAATTATTTACCATGCCATAGAGTTTAATTTTTTTAATTTTTATGATTCCAAACAAAAACTTAATTTAGATTTTGGAAAGTAGGATAAAATGTCTCTAATGTCAAAAACCAACAAGTTTCATAAAAACCTAAAATCGATTTGCATTTAGACATATCTTTGCGGACACTTGATATATAATAAAATATATTTTAAACTATTGTTTTAGTAATTTGGATATATTTTTGAGAATTTTATTTTATTAGTTAAAGATCAAAATTTGTTTCATAATTGTTATATTTTTGTATAAAATTCATAAAAAACAACACATTTAAAGTTAATTGTCAGTTTAAAATTTTCTACTCTGAAATGATTTACAATGTTTACATAAGTTTATATCTTTTATTGAGCTATAAATAAGTAAACAAAATATTTCGAGAGAGAGAGAGAGAGAGAGAGAGAGAGAGAGAGAGAGAGAGAGAGAGAGAGAGAGAGAGAGAGAGAGAGAGAGAGAGAGAGAGAGAGAGAGAGAGAGAGAGAGAGAGAGAGAGAGAGAGAGAGAGAGAGAGAGAGAGAGGGAGAGAGAGAGAGTGAGAGAGAGAGAGAGAGAGAGAGAGAGAGAGAGAGAGAGAGAGAGAGAGAGAGAGAGAGAGAGAGAGAGAGAGAGAGAGAGAGAGAGAGAGAGAGAGAGATCAAAGAAAAGGGGTAGGAACCACGTTTTTAAAAGTGTTAGGTTAGGTGATGGTTATTTTAACAAAAAATGACTTATAATAGTTGAAACTTATACAATTTTATTTTAATAAAATTAATATTTCATACACTACATTGAAAAAATTTTAAGCATGCAATAAGCAGTTTTTGCAAGAAATTCTTGTTAATCTGAAGACAAATTGCTGAAAAAAAAGGATAAAATTGAATGTCACTTGATATTTTTATAATTATTGAGTAATTTAAATACTAAAAAGTGTTAGTTATTCGGTTAAAATACATATTGCAACCAAAAGCTGAAATATTGAATATTTATACTCCGCGCCAAAGCTGGTGGCGGCTGAGGGATTAGGACAGCCGGGTCGGTGAGCCTACCCCCAATTAGACCGCGCTCGACTGATTCGGGCCTTGGTCATTAGTCACCTACTGGGTTAAAAGTGCAATCGGTACAGCTTTTTTAATTATTCAAATATTATAAAAGTAACTACATATTTGTAGTCTACATAGAATTACAAGAAAATTAAGTCTAAACACGATGTAACTGCGATATTGTAAAGTATTTGGTTTAAACGAGATTTAAAAGGTGTCCTGAAGAAGATAAAGATTTTTCTGTAATCGATTTTAATTACATAATACATTATAAGTTTTGTAGTGTATATCAGATAACATAATTATTTTAAAGTTTTTAAACTTGTAAAAAAAAACCTTGTAGACTTTGTACTCGGTTATTATTGTGTTCCGATAATTTACACTATCCGTGCGGTTTGAGTTTCGGTTGGCTTTTATAAACAAATATATTTATTTCGGATTTGCATATGCTTAGCCAGCGCACTTCTTGTATTTTTATAAGGCACACTTCTACCCTATATAGACGACAGAAGGGGCTGAACTCAGATGATTCACTGGGTGGAATGACTCACATTCCACTGTTGTTGGTTTCGCATCCCCGGTCCAAAGGTTAACGTCCTGTATGACTTATTTTCCGTCAGTCGCTAAACATTTATAGTCCATCCAGTTAGGGAAGGCGGGTGAAAGATTAACGCTCGGCTCGAGCTCCCAACAATACATAGGGTCCAGCCCTCGGCTGCCGGCCGCCCGCGCTAATGAGGCGTGAATTGCCCTGCACTCTAAAATATTATCACATAAAAGTACACTTAATTTGTAACTTTTTATTGCATATTTGATTTCTACGTGTGATTTCATGAAAAACTAGTCCAAACACAACGGCGTTATGTCAATTAGTTATAGGTTGCTCAAAATTGAATTATATTTCATTTAACCTTATAACTACATTTGTTGGTATCAAATCAAACAACATCAAATAAAATGAATACAATTTATTTAACAGGATTGTTATACATGATGTTGACGATTAGCCAAATCGAATCAAAACAATTTACTTTCATAAAACGGAATTGTTACATAAATACATATTGTTACGTCTTTTACATAAATATTTTGTAATTTTGTAAATAACTTTTAATTTTTAATATCCTGTATAATAATCCTGTTTTATGTAAGTAAATTGTTTTGATTCGATTTGGCTTAATTTGTACATGTAATGAAGAGTTCAGTTATATGTTGCGTCTTTTACATAAATATTTTGTAATTTTATAAATAACTTTTAACTTTTAATATCCTGTATAATAATCCTGTTTTATGTAAGTAAATTGTTTTGATTCGATTTGGCTTAATTTGTACATGTAATGAAGAGTTGAGTTTGCATAAATATTGTGTGCTTTATATAAATATTCTGTAAATATATAAATAACTTTTAATCGTCAACATCATGTATAACAATCCTGTTAAATAAATTGTATTCATTTGATTTGATGTTGTTTGATTTGATACCAACAAATGTAGTTATAAGGTTAAATGAAATATAATTCAATTTTGAGCAACCTATAATTACTAATTGACATAACGCCGTTGTGTTTGGACTAGTTTTTCATGAAATCACACGTAGAAATCAAATATGCAATAAAAAGTTACAAATTAAGTGTACTTTTATGTGATAATATTTTAGAGTGCAGGGCAATTCACGCCTCATTAGCGCGAGCGGCCGGCAGCCGAGGGCTGGACCCTATGTATTGTTGGGAGCTCGAGCCGAGCGTTAATCTTTCACCCGCCTTCCCTAACTGGATGGACTATAATGTCCCGATCGGTTCGTTTTCGCCTTCAGCATCGTAGGAGCACATTTCGTAAAAGAAGATTTTACAAATATCGGTTGTTAAAAGCTCTTACTGTAAATATTTTTGTAAACACATGTAATTTTTAGATAACTTTTAAAATATATGTCTACATCAATTTTAAACTTAACTGTTATTTATTTTTATTTCCTTCTATAAACCAAATACTTTACAATATCGCAGTTACATCGTGTTTAGACTTAATTTTCTTGTAATTCTATGTAGACTACAAATATGTAGTTACTTTTATAATATTTGACTAATTAAAAAAGCTGTACCGATTGCACTTTTAACCCAGTAGGTGACTAATGACCAAGGCCCGAAGCGGTCGAGCGCGGTCTAATTGGGGGTAGGCTCACCGACCCGGCCGTCCTAATCCCTCAGCCGCCACCAGCTTTGGCGCGGAGTATAGGTTAGCAGGCATTTACTATATACTTGTTATGCGTTTAGCAATCAAGCAATTAAATATATTTTGAAGACTAGTTTTATAGTAAGTAATAAACCAATTCAAACAAATTCATTTTTTATCCCACATACAAGTACAACCCGAAAGATAAGTTTGAATTTCGTTTCCCTTCTTCATTTATGTGATAATTAAAAAGGTAATCGTTAACTTGATTCAAATTCCAATGAAAATTCTAGGCTCGATAAAGCCGAATTATCGAAACTAAATATGTTATTGTATTTGTAAATATGAACCTCTACTATGATCTCTAATCTCAAGTAACAGACACGAGCGAAGTGAGTGAGACTCTAAATTGAAATACTGTATGGAATCTGCAAGCCCACAATCATCAATATTACCGTAGCGAATGTAACACATTTATTTTAAGATGCCAATTTTATAATTTAAAAAAAAAGAAATAATAGTAATTAATTCTAGTAAAATATACTTAGTAACATGGAAATGTCTTAAAAAACAGATGAATGAAAATTTGTAATACATTTGAAAAGATGTCACTCTTGTATTGTGTTTCTAGGAGTTGTCACTAGATTTCTCACATTTTAATGATGTGTCAGATTCACGACTAGAACGCTTCCTGTCAGAGATGTTGAATTCATTCTTACTTCAAATAGAAGACAATAAATAGATATCCAAATTGATAGAACAATTAAAAGGAAAAGCGAATTTTATCCCTGATAATTACCAACATACCACATCTCTTATAAGTCCTGCTCCTCATTCAATATTTTAAACAAATGAATAAAACGAACTTGCTTTGGGAAACTTAATTAGATATAGGAGTTTAACTTTTAGCATATAGGGTAAAATAAGAGAATTGCAAATTTGTTCCAAAATTCCAAAATAAAAATATAGAATACTGAATTTTAATATTTTTCATATAATTCCTATAGAAGCCAGAAATCAAAACTGTTAAAAAGAACATTCGAATTGGTTCGCGAAGAATTCGAGTTTGGAGTCTTATCACAATATAATACCATTTTATAATGTAAATACGTTTTTGCATTTCCTTGCCGCACCCCCACCATAGATGTAAAATCTCAACACCATCATCATTCAATCATATTAACAATCAAAAATCGTTTTATATCAATTTAACAATAATTGTTCATTCAAAACATAAAATACATTTTACAGATATATAACGGGAACTTCAAGAACTGCCGCTTCTTCACAACGAGCTGTTCATGGGGTGATGCAAGACATGCTTTCTTTAAATTATATTCGAGTCCCACCCTATGGGGTTGGTATCAAAGAGATCGTTTATAATAACTAATTTCTCCTATTGAATCCAAAATAAATCCATCAATGCTTCAGTAAAGAGAAGTAATTAGCTATATTTAAAATTTAAATCCTCTTCCGTTTTTCATTACCTCCATTTGAGCGGTTACCTCTACATGGTTACCTTTAAATATTTGTTTCTTGTTCTTTAAAGGGGAAAAATTGGTCATCATCGCCTTATGTAATGGAATAAAATAACATAAAAAAACCCCTAACCCTCGGATGATCTTGTAGCATTCATAAAATAAATCTGCATTTTGTTATCGGCAGTCCACTCGCCGTGCCTCTTATCTTCCGTCTCTATCTAAGTACAGAGTACAACGGCTGGTTAGCGAGCCGATCTAAAACCTTTATCTAGTCTACCGGTAGTCACTCACAATGCCTGACTCTTCATCGTTACGTTAGATATAATAAATTTCTTGATTCTCAAAAATTCTGCTTCAACCTTCAACGATGCTTAATCTACAGTTTCTGTGCGTTTTAGTCTATAATGTTGGTTAAATTATTATTTTTTACGGCACAAGCTCACGTGATCTGCGACAGGATTTTCCCAGGTACTGAACCTTACAGATTTTATCATACTTTAAATTTTTGTTAATGCTTTAAAATAATTTATTAATTATCATGTATTATTTAAAATATGTATTTCATGTTTTGTTTAATATTCAATGTTCTTTTGAAACTGAGTGATTATAAAAATTTACTTTTAAAAAACATACTTTACAAAACCTTGTAAAGGCACATTTTGAGTTTTGAACAATTATGTGAAATAAGTGCAAACTAATGTTGAACTTTAAATGATTAAAATATCTTATTGAAAATGTCAAATATAAAACAATTGGAGAAATCTGTTCTAAATCAGAAAATTTCGTTTTACAGACTTTGCAGACCTTGCAAGTCTTATACAAGCTTTGTTTCAAACAAAATTAAAATATATATAAATAGATTTATAATAATCTAAGAAGCTTTTAAGTACCATCTTAACGAATTTCTGTTATACCATCAATTTTCTTTGATTTTGACAAAAAAACCAGATATTTTCTTTAATAATGAACATTAATGCTAAAACATGTCTGATTTTGTACAAGACGCTAGAAAACATGTTTTTTGCCATAGCTAATATGCTGGTAGAAGAAACACGGCTAAAGATCTGAACACGTTTCGCCCTGTTAACAAAACACGTTTTGTTTCAACATAGATTCAGAGTTTCACGTGCACAAAAGTGATGTTACAAAAAAAACTAACTTTATAGAACTCTAATTAAACTCATATTGTATATGTGCCTAAATCTATTTCAGCGAATATGTTTTCAAAAAAAAACTATCTTTTAGATGTAGACTTGTGTAATTAATTATAAAATATATAAAAAATTATTGGGTGGAGCCTGCATGCAAACTTTCGGTCCTAACAGCCTCCCAGAGGTTATTTTCTAAATTAAAATAATTGACGTCAATTAATAAAACTTAATATTCAAAATTTTCTTTTTAAAATAAACTTCTCTTTTTTATAATAAATTCTTTATCTAAAATATATATATATTTATTGGCCAATATAGCATTTAAGAAATTTATAAAATAAGTAATATTATGTAACCTTTTTTTTTTAAACTTATCATTTCATAAAGTTAAAAAAGGGGGGGAAATAAATATCAGTATCTTTTCATCTTTTTTTATTTTTGTAATTTTTACATTTAAGGGCATATAATCTTTTTTTTTGGATTAATTATAATCCAGCTAATTGTTAAGCTGTGCTCATTGTCTTTTGTTAAATTTTGTAACTATAAAATATATAAACTAAAAAAGGGGGGGGATAAATTTTCAGACTCTATTGATTAATTTTTTTTTTAATTATAATATTTCACTTTAAGGGCGTATAATCTTTTTTTAAATATAATATTGTTAATCATAAGGTGTTTATGATAATTTTGTCTCAGGATGTCTTTCTCAGTTGTAAATGATAAAATCTGAAACGTCGAAATTTCTTTTTTTGTTCAATAAACTTGAGCCTTGTTAATTACTAAATTTGTCTTTGTCTTTTTTTTATTTCTATTTTCAAACATTGTTACCATTTGGTTCCGCCTTTCTTAAATTTAAGTCCCCTGGTAACATGTTTCTGGTAGCAGAGCGTGGTTAATTTTCTATTCAAGCGTGGTTTGCTTTAAATTCTAGCTTGGTTATCTCTAAATTATAGAGTGGTTAATTTTTTAAATTCTAGTTTGTTTTTTTTCTAAATTACAGAGCTTGGTTAATTTTTTAAATTCTGGAACCTTAGTTAATTTTCAAAATTTTGCATTGGAACCATCTAAATTTAAATTCAAAATTATCTTTGTTAAACAAGGCTCATTTTTATGTTTTGCAGCTTTTTCAAATACTGCACAACTGTTGCTGATGAAATTTTTTTTTTTTATATATTTAGTTTAAATATTTAGATGTCTATAAATCTATAGTCTCTTTTTTATTATTTATTTATTTTTATAAACACTTACACAAAAACTTCTAAACCAATTTTGATAAAAATTTTTTTTTATTATTATTTTGTCTGCTTAAATATTTTTATATATATATATATATATTTACAAACACTGCACACTAGTCATTCACTGAATTTGATCCAGACAGCGGGCTCATTCGGGAATCCAAAAAAAAATTTAAATAAATAATAAAATCCAAAAATAGTTAAAAACAAAAAAAAAACAAAAAAAATTCAAAATCTCCTTCAAAAATTTTCTCGAGTTTTCTTTCGCTTGTCTGTATTAATTCATACTTACACACACACATATACACAACAACTACACTACATATAATTCTTGAGTCTTTCTCTGGCTCTTTCATTTTTTGCATCATCTTAAAAGAAATTTTTTTTTAATTACTTGGTTTATTTTTTTTTATCTATTATTATCAGCAACAGTTAAAATGGCAGTGGATTTGCTGCGATTAGTGGACCCGTTAAAGAACACGGAGCTTGTTTTTGAATTTTTTTGTTTTCGTCATCTTGAAAGAAAATTATTTTTATTTATTTTTTTTTTAATTTTATCATCATGAGCAATAGGCGGGATGGCAGTGGACTGGTTGATGCAGATGGTGGCATTTGTTTAATAGTAAATTGAAATGTTGAATACCCCTTAATAATATATCATTGTGTGCTAAATTTTCTTTTCCAAATTATAGGGGCCCAGTTTTTGTATATAGGACGACATGGTTGGCCTGTTTGTCTTGATTAAATTATTCGGTTGTTTGTCTTTTATTATTAGCAGGTCAACATGTTGGTTCCTTATTTAGTTTGTTTAGGGTTGAGAAAACCGGAGTTTGTTTTTTTTTTTGTCATGGGTCACCTTTTACATACATTCATCTTGGTACCATCTCTTTTGCCACACCTTTTTTGCTACACTTCTTTTACACCTTTTTTTTTTATAATCACTTAAATATTTTGATGAAATTTTTTTTACATAATTTTTTTTTTTGATTAATTTAAATTCCTTTTTTTTTGGGGCACATGATACATACATAAGACCTTAAGTCAAACATCACATGCCCTGCCTTGCGCAGTAAAACCATTTTGACTCCCCAACGTTTCATACTGCTTCTTTGTTTATTTTTCAAATGGATTATTTGTTTAGACCCTTCAAAATTCTTTTTTTTCTCACGGAAATTGTTAAGAGCCGTGAATAGTTTAAATTTCTCTTCGTATGGGAGAAGAGGAATTTAAAAATAACGACGCTGAGCATGATCTGACCCAAAAAGGCTTCAGGAGTTTTTCTTTTATTTTTATTTATTTTTGTAATTAAATGTTAAGGTCGGCTCAGAGGATACTCCCCCCCGTCTGAGTCCGACCTTTCCTGAAGTCCTTAGTGCTATGCACTTTTCCCTCCCCTGGTCCCCGGAGTGGTCACCTCCACTTGGTTTCCCGAGGTGCCACTCCACCCCTTTTCCCCACGTACCTTAGAGTACAAAGTCAGTTCATGCACAGCAATGTAGACCTTTGCGTCACCCTTCAGCTCTTTCTGTCCTGGGCTTATCCCAATCATAGGTGGGAAGAGCTGAGACGCTATAGAAATTTCAAAATTTAATAAGTAAGTGCCGAAGGAGGCTACACCCTAGAGTGGTGATTATAAAAGCATTATGAAGCGTTGTTTCTATCAGGTGCCCCGTTTCAAAATTTTGTAGGAGGCCCTTCTGGCCCCTTTCTTCAGAAGCTTGTAGGAGGCCCTTCTGGCCCCTTTCTTCTATCTTTTCTTGGAGGCCCTTCTGGCCCTTTGCCCCTTCTTCAAAATTTTGCGAGAGGCCCTTCTGGCCTCTTTTCTGACTCCACCCCAACTCCGTCTTTCGGGGGGGGAGAGCTGTAGCATTCATAAAATAAATCTGCATTTTGTTATCGGCAGTCCACTCGCCGTGCCTCTTATCTTCCGTCTCTATCTAAGTACAGAGTACAACGGCTGGTTAGCGAGCCGATCTAAAACCTTTATCTAGTCTACCGGTAGTCACTCACAATGCCTGACTCTTCATCGTTACGTTAGATATAATAAATTTCTTGATTCTCAAAAATTCTGCTTCAACCTTCAACGATGCTTAATCTACAGTTTCTGTGCGTTTTAGTCTATAATGTTGGTTAAATTATTATTTTTTACGGCACAAGCTCACGTGATCTGCGACAGGATTTTCCCAGGTACTGAACCTTACAGATTTTATCATACTTTAAATTTTTGTTAATGCTTTAAAATAATTTATTAATTATCATGTATTATTTAAAATATGTATTTCATGTTTTGTTTAATATTCAATGTTCTTTTGAAACTGAGTGATTATAAAAATTTACTTTTAAAAAACATACTTTACAAAACCTTGTAAAGGCACATTTTGAGTTTTGAACAATTATGTGAAATAAGTGCAAACTAATGTTGAACTTTAAATGATTAAAATATCTTATTGAAAATGTCAAATATAAAACAATTGGAGAAATCTGTTCTAAATCAGAAAATTTCGTTTTACAGACTTTGCAGACCTTGCAAGTCTTATACAAGCTTTATTTCAAACAAAATTAAAATATATATAAATAGATTTATAATAATCTAAGAAGCTTTTAAGTACCATCTTAACGAATTTCTGTTATACCATCAATTTTCTTTGATTTTGACAAAAAACCAGATATTTTCTTTAATAATGAACATTAATGCTAAAACATGTCTGATTTTGTACAAGACGCTAAAAAACATGTTTTTTGCCATAGCTAATATGCTGGTAGAAGAAACACGGCTAAAGATCTGAACACGTTTCGCCCTGTTAACAAAACACGTTTTGTTTCAACATAGATTCAGAGTTTCACGTGCACAAAAGTGATGTTACAAAAAAAACTAACTTTATAGAACTCTAATTAAACTCATATTGTATATGTGCCTAAATCTATTTCAGCGAATATGTTTTCAAAAAAAAACTATCTTTTAGATGTAGACTTGTGTAATTAATTATAAAATATATAAAAAATTATTGGGTGGAGCCTGCATGCAAACTTTCGGTCCTAACAGCCTCCCAGAGGTTATTTTCTAAATTAAAATAATTGACGTCAATTAATAAAACTTAATATTCAAAATTTTCTTTTTAAAATAAACTTCTCTTTTTTATAATAAATTCTTTATCTAAAATATATATATATTTATTGGCCAATATAGCATTTAAGAAATTTATAAAATAAGTAATATTATGTAACCTTTTTTTTTTAAACTTATCATTTCATAAAGTTAAAAAAGGGGGGGAAATAAATATCAGTATCTTTTCATCTTTTTTTATTTTTGTAATTTTTACATTTAAGGGCATATAATCTTTTTTTTTGGATTAATTATAATCCAGCTAATTGTTAAGCTGTGCTCATTGTCTTTTGTTAAATTTTGTAACTATAAAATATATAAACTAAAAAAGGGGGGGGATAAATTTTCAGACTCTATTGATTAATTTTTTTTTTAATTATAATATTTCACTTTAAGGGCGTATAATCTTTTTTTAAATATAATATTGTTAATCATAAGGTGTTTATGATAATTTTGTCTCAGGATGTCTTTCTCAGTTGTAAATGATAAAATCTGAAACGTCGAAATTTCTTTTTTTGTTCAATAAACTTGAGCCTTGTTAATTACTAAATTTGTCTTTGTCTTTTTTTTATTTCTATTTTCAAACATTGTTACCATTTGGTTCCGCCTTTCTTAAATTTAAGTCCCCTGGTAACAATCTAATAACATTAGTGTCCGAATTAAACAAGAGTTGGTAAAGAGAGACGAGACCTGATACGAAAGATGAAAGAGAAAGATCTAAACCAAGAATTGTACTTCTAGTTAGGTTCCCTCGAGATTGCAACATCCGTACACACTGTAGGTATTACCAATAAAATTAGGTATCATTGGATAGAATCTGTCATTGTCGAAACAATTTCACTACTACCGTATACTCAGACAGTAGGGCTGATGAAGTTTCCCAAAGGTTTTTTATTGACTCGTTCGAAATTTATAAAAGGATAGAATTTTGTACCTATATAATGTTCTAACTAAATCGAATCTCCTATTTTGTTTTTCCGTCTTAAACCAATATAGAAATATTTTTTCAATCTATTTCAATAGATTCAATAGCAATTTCGAAATGCCTTTGCAGAAGATATGATTACGCCAGGAATGGTGGAAGAATGTACTCAAATTGGTTATCTATATCCTACTAGAAATATAAACTATCATAATCATTATGTAATTATATATATATATATATATATATATATATATATATATATATATATATATATATCATGCGCTTTGATGATAGTTTGTGTTTAGTGTCTCAGAGATGTTAAACAAAAACTTCGAATCATCGATGGTTGAACTAAGTACGTAATTTAGGATTAGAATTCTTAGATTTGTATTATTGGTGAGTCTTAGCTAGACCAGTTTTAGTTGCTCATATTTCGATTATAAATAAATGAAAAATATAGATATTTCAAGACAATTTTTTTTTTAAATTAAGGACTATTTCTAAATATTTTAAACAAATACATTTTTGTCAAATTGATAGAAATGATTTAAAATGGTGTAAATCTAGATTCACCATCAGTCCACTCTTTTCATCCGTCGAGCAGAGAAACGTTTTATGATAGTGTTGGAAGGTTTTTATTATTAGACCAGTTAAGTTGTTGGGTAATAAAACAACTTTTAGCCAATATTCTACTTTAGGAAACCGCTATTAGAGAGGTGTGGTGTGTTCAACCCAAAGTTGAAACTATGAAATCAGAATCACACTTCACATTATTATATTTAATAGTTCGAAGCGCGAACTATATTCCGGGTGAAATCAATTACCTCCCTGCCTTGAAACGGTGTAGTACCGATTTAAGTGGTCGTCAATTAGGATATGGATTGAATGGTTAACCACGTAGCAAATGAACATACAGACAACATTTTTTGTTATTAGAAAATTGACTATTATGGTATAAAAAAAAAATAAAAATTTTCCCTCGTTCTGACAGTCATACTTAATATTTTACGGACCAGTTTTATTTAATAAGACCTACATTTAACTTCTAACACTTCTAAAGGAAGATTTCTTTTTTTTTATGCTTCAATATTTCGGATCGTTTCGAATATTTCAATTATTTTAAATAGATAAAATAGTCTTTAAATGTCAATCTAAACAAATATATAATAAAATTATTCATTTACAATATAAAATGTTCATTTCATTTTCTTGCTTTAGTGTACAATAACCTTTCAAATTATTACTAACCTCATATGAACAGATTATATAAAATTGTTTCTATTTACCTACATAAGAAATCACGGTAAAACCATTTTACCTCCTGATTTAACAAAAAGTTAAAACTACTGGTTATCTCAAGGGGAAATGCCCATATATAGCATATGTCCAGATGGTGTAGAATACCAAAATTGAAAATTTTAATAAATGTATCAAGAAATGTATTTGCTTGGAGTCTTTCTGATTACTATTTTATTTAACAATAAAATTAACGACGCGACTGTCTATTAAGTCCAAATTTTATATACAAATGTTATGATGGACATAAATTTTAATAGGTCAAATCTTGTATGAAACATGATGTTTTATTATCAGGTTTTATAAAACCGTTGAAAAGGGTATAATAGTTTTTGTGTACATTTCGAATAGCCAAACATAATAAATAACAAACTAAACAGGTTACTCACAAATCCTGAGGTTTTTTTTTTTTTTTTTTTATATTCCATAGTTTTATTGAAGATCCGAAATATTAAAGAATATTGGAAAAGTATTGCGTATATTATTCAACTATGAAGTGTTAATTTTGTTACTGATATTTTAGTTATCCAAAAAAGTTAGGAAAAGATGATACAACCTTTTAACATTTGAAAGTGTTAAATTTGTCATTAATAATTCTTTGTTTATAATTTATTTATAAAATATCTGAGTGGTTTGGAACAGTTTAAAAAAATAACAAATGCTATGCACCAGTATTCAAAACCTGCATTCAAAATTAGGACTCAATATTTAAATTTGATTAGCATTTTTACCTTGTTGAACAACACAGACAACGGCCAAACTAAAAGTTTACTGATCAATGTTTTTAGAAAGTTCTATTTATAGATCGAGATCTTATTTAAACTCATTCCTTTGGAATTTTCTTTGTATATTTGTTTATGTCTTTTTACTCAATCAGAAATTGCCTACTATTAGTTATAAAAAATTTAATAAAGTTCTTTGTATCATAGTAGAATGTTGTAAGTACAAGGTTTCCATTAATTTATTTCCGGTTTTAATAGCAGCCTCTAGAAATTGTCAATGCATGTTTCTAAACATGGATGCGGGTGCTTCGAATAGGATACAGAAGCATTAAATATAATGGTGTGAACTAGGTACAACGAGCAGTCCTACAAAAATTTTCAAATACAATAGCTTAGCCTAGCTATTCAAAAACTTTCATTTCCTCATTTTTTAAATCTTTTAATGTACATGAATTAAGTGTTTTGGATCCTGTAAGTTAAAAAAAATAATATTATTATTATTTAAGTTAAAGTTACATTGTTTTGTTGCCAGTAATTAACTCTAAAGTTTGATTCATCTTTCATAAAATTTGCACATATTCATCATTGAATTAAAGTAAAATCAAAACACCAGTCAAATCGTTTGCGCTTCCAACCAATTGAACCAACAGCCATTGTGGCTCACCACAAAATATGTTAAATTTAGATTTTGTTTTCAGATAAAGCCATCGGAAGTTCAAGGTATATAAAAATCCTTGAGTACAGCATAATATTTACAAACACTGATCCAAATGAATGATACATCACGATCACAGTGCAAGTACCAAGCTACTCATAAAACATTTAACATTTATTATTTCTCACTATAAATTTATTTCAGGTGTAAAGTATCTATGATATTATCTAATGTTATTTCTTAGTCTAAGAATATTGTTGTGCCATTTGGTGTCCAATATTTTGTTTATAAGAACAATATATTGAATATATTCAAATTTCTACCGTCCATAGAACCTAATTTACCCTTAACCCCAATTCTTCTGAACCACCCAGCTCAATATGGACGAGTTTTCTATTTATTGCGTATAAATAAATATATTTCCGAATATTAAAATTTTTTGTCATAAAAAGGATGTTTCTAAGCTATTTCTCTTCTTTCCTATAATATTGAATAACTCCAGTGTTCTCTAACCTTTGTATATACACACAAAATAAAATTAATCTGTACTAAAACTACATATATTTTAATATATTTAATGTATACATTGTTAATATTGCGATTTATCTTGTCTAGTTTAAATACACAACGAAAACCACTATACAGTAATCCAGCTAATTTTTTTTTAAACTAACGAATCAAAAGTATTAATGAGTAACATATACTTTGTAGAATAAATAACATGTCAAAAAGAATAATATTTTTCTAAATACGTTTATTGATTTCAAAAATCACAACATAAAGTAGGTTACGATTACACAGTATAACAAACACACAGAACACAATTCTCACAAAAAATACGCCTAAGTATCAGACGCGTTATAACGACAAGGTCGTCCTCTTCAGTGATACACGAGCTACACCAATCAAACTATAACTATCAAACTATCGAGTTAGTTTGATTGGTGTAGCTCATGTATCACTGAAGAGGACGACCTTGTCGTTGAAATGTGTCTTAGTTTGATTGGTGTAGCTCGTGTATCACTGAAGAGGACGACCTTGTCGTCGAAACGCGTCTCTTACTTAGGCGTATTTTTTGTGAGAATTGTGTTCTGTGTGTTTGTTATACTGTATATTTTTTCTCATAAGTGAAGCTCAACATTTAATATAGGTTACGATTATAACCTATAACAGATAATTAATTTTAAGTCAGACATTCTCTATCAGAAATTTAATAAACCATTGTTATTGTGTTCTAAATAACTCTTGTCTGACTGTGTTATCATTTAAGTTCAAGGACTGAAATTAAATAGAACACAAATCTTCAGGTCAGACAAAGTATGAGATTATAATTGTTTTTTAATTTATTTCTATAATCGTTCATGACCTTTAATACAAATTGCTGAAAACCAAACTATAAATAGCATTCAACCCAGAATACTTTACTGTTGACATTTGAAATGTAAACACAGTATTCAATAATAATAATAATAATACCAAAACTATTCGGCCTTAGTGCGAAAACTATCTGATTGACTTGCTAATATGTTGACTATGCAAAAGAGTGATCTTATAGTGCATTTTATTATTTTTGTATAAAATTATTTAAACTTATTAAACATTACAGGAATTAATCGATAAAAAAACGTTTCAGACACGTTCACTCGTCTATATGAAAACAGATATGTAAATCAATACAATGTATTACTAAAACCTCAAAAATATCATTAGTGAAGTTATCTGTAAAAAACGAAAATTACCTGGCCCCCCCCCCATTGTTTTTCTTTCTTGTTGTTTAAGTGCGAAAATATTTTTAGTCATATTCGCCCTATAAAAATAGAAGAATGAAGGTTGAGCCCAAGTCCTCGAACAATCTAGTAACGTCTGGTCAGAAGAAAACAAGAGTTGGTTGCGAGAGACCTCTTAGGATAAATGAAAGAAAGGGATTTAACTAATGAATACGTGTAAAAAGACATAGATCCAGCAAGGTACCTCTTGATTTCCTAGCTTATAATAACTGAGTATAGGCCTATTTTAAGATCTTCCCCAAGTCTTTTATTAAATTTTGGTTAGATATTGTATATTCCAAACCACCATTTGAGTTATATGACAACTGTTTAGAAATCATTTATGAAAACCTGAAATTTGTCTATTTATGGTCTTATACAAGGTGTCTATAAATTTATTTATTAATCATGTTACCAAAATTCTAGATATAAAAAAAAGGCCTATCAATATATTTAATAAAAACTGGCACCTCTTTTTGGTGTGGGTCAGTCTACAAATGATGACATATATTATTCCAAACACTACTTTTTTCAAGAGAATTAAGACACGTATTCCAATGATTAACAAAGATCGATGTTTGATCCATTACAAAGTTATTAATACTTTTATTCACAACCATTTCATTGTTATTTGACATAGATTCTTATACATTTGTATATATCTGATTTGCTATAGATGTGGTTGTAATTAAGGTATTAAGGGAGGAAAAATCAATGGAGTAAAAACAGCACGATATAATACTCAATGTTCCAACCTCACTTTTAATTTCATTAAAATTATAATGTTTCTACTTACATCTTGCAGTCTTTGTATTAAATGTGTATTTCATTTTGTCCTGACAGCTGTTTTGTTATTAGTAACATCATTGGAAAGCACAATACACAACAATATTACATATAATAACAATAGTTTGGTGAATTCTGATGATGATACTATTACCGAAACAGCTATCATGATAAAATGAAATAATCATCTACAACGAAGTTGCAAAACCTAAATAGAATATTATAATCTGTTATTAGGTAACTCATGAAAATCTAAAATGTTTAAATAATCACTTGCATACAAAGGTAAATTTTAAAATTATTTAACACATATTTCATAGAATTCATAAAATTATGCATCGTTTTATCTCCGCTTGAGATACATTTAATTCACTATAAATAAAACTGTATCAATTAAATTTCATGAAGCGTGAACAATTTGACACCTACCACATTTATAACTCGGTTACATGGTTGAATCACAAAAATTTCTTGTGATATGCATTGTTACCCGTATGGGATATGTTATATGTGCTGGAATATTACATAACCAAAAAATTGCCGTTATATTAATTCTTCACTTACACATTTAACATGTTTATATACGTTCCTGTAATGAAAGCATTGGGTGCACATAACCACTTGGATAAAATAGAAAGATATGAGTTTCGTGAACATAATGTAAATATTAAATCGCTTGCGTGAACTTAGTTCTCACTTTTGGGAATCTTACCTTTTGTTTTTTACACATGGATACAAAGGCGAACTTTTTAAGAAGTCTTCAATGTACAGATTGATCAAAAGTATCTGTACATCTGACGATTGTGGAAAATACAACTATATTGTTTAAATCAGTTATTGTTTTATTTCAAGCAATGTTGAAGGTATTACTTAACGAAAAATAATTTGTTTTAAAGGACTGTGTCTCTGATATTCTGAAAGTATTTTTTAATAGACATCATCATGACATATCAATTGTGTTGGAATCGTTTGATTGTGTTTAGAAACTATTATATCTGCTATAAAGTGATCAATAATAATGGACATGTAAGCTGTATGGACCAAAGCGTCGTCGTATTGAAAATAGCTCTTCGCGAATTTCATCTTCTGTTAATTGTGCAATGAAATGATAGATAATATTTTCACAGCACCTTTGGAAGTTAACAGTTTTGGTGAAAAAGTGGGTTTCGCTGTTTACGTACAAACCAATCTTGCAGCGGTAACTTTTGGATCTTTATAGTGGTTGTGTGCACTCCAGAGACTCGAGTATGTGAGGAATGTAGCTTCCAAAATGTCCTCTCTCTCTCTCTCTCTCTGTCTCTGTCTCTCTCTCTCTCTCTCTCTCTCTCTCTCTCTCTCTCTCTCTCTCTCTCTCTCTCTCTCTCTCTCTCTCTCTCTCTCTCTCTCTCTCTCTCTCTCTCTCTCTCTCTCTCTCTCTCTCTCTCTCTCTCTCTCTCTCTCTCTCTCTCTCTCTCTCTCTCTCTCTCTGTCTATCGCATGTACCCTTCTGGGGATATACGTCCTGGAGATACCTTGTGGGATCTCGGTAAATATAAAAGGTAGAAGTCTGATTTTTAAAAAATGTATTGCTTAATAAATAAGTATTACTCCTAATACGTTATCTCTCGAAAATTTTGATTTTGATTTTTTTTTAAATATGTGTTTTGTGGGGATGTAACGGTTACGAGAGACAGAAAGTTGTGGGCATGTAAGAGACAAGCTTTTCTGGGGATATGATTATTTTGTTAGAGAGAAGCTTTGCGAGGATGTGAGAGAGTGATTTACGGGGATGTATTATTTGTCCCACGTTTACATTTTATTGCATGTCATTATGTTTATATTTTTGTTGTTATTCGTTAAGTGATTGATTAAATTAAATTATGTTTCATATTTGTTAAATAGATTGTAATTTATAAAGTAAATTGTAGTAAATGAAAATAACAGTATACTAACAAATTTACAAACTTTTTGATAAGTCAAGTTTTAAATTATTACTTCGGAAACAAAACTAATAATGTATAACAAAAACGCCTGGTTGATACAAGGAAGCTTCAAAGGAATGTTAAATGGAAATAATCCTGAAAAACTCACTAACAATGTTTGTGTGAATTCTTTGTAATTATTGTGTTTCGTTTTACCACCACCATTTTAGAGCATTTTAAAATTATGAATCAAGACACCGCGATACTCGAACATACAATTTTATTTATTTCATTTTATAATTATCGGTATGAACATTTAAATTAGATTTGTTACTTCCCACTCTCATCCAGGAACATTATATTATTCAAACTACAACCAAAAAAAGTTATATTTTCAACGGGACACATGCAAATTAAATAAACATATTCTTCTCAAAATGTAACTGAGGTAAAATACATTTTGTCTATGAATTAATACCTTGTAACTTTTATTATTAGTAGGCTACTGCTCAAGTTTTACACAGAAAAATATAACATAGAAATAAAAATAATTATAAGTTAGAATTAAAACAGAAATTCCTATACAAATACTGTAATTTGAATCAGATCTCGAGACGCGAAAACGGTAGCGTAATATTTTTATGGTTTCCCATTAAAAACATAGTAAACATTTTTTTTAAATGGGTCATAAAAACGTTAAGTCGTTCTTTACTTTTATTTTTGCTGCCATTTTTAATTCTTTGAAGATATGACTAACCAAAAGGTTAAAAAAAATCAAATGTTCAGCATTAAGAAACTTACGATTAACCCTATTCGTCTATTCTGGTAGGTTACAGATGGACCTACAACTTAGTTGCGTAGGTTCAAACCTAGTTACTAAAGTTTTTTTTTTACTGCGTGTAACTATCTCTTCTGACTTTATTAGTCTAATTGGAATACAGTAAAGAAGTTAACAATAATAATAATAATACATTCGTACAAACTGATAATAAAATCAACTCTTTTAAGTATAGGCCTACTTATTAGGAACGTAAAAAATAACTACAACTGGCTTTATAATTCGTTAACAGCTCTAAATACAATTAATTTGTATAAAAAATCAAAGTGCTGTTAACTTTACCACACAATTTCTGTCATGTTTATTACCCCCCATTAACAAACAAAAGGTTGGGACTAAGGGCTTGGTCGGCTACTGGTAGGTCGTAAATGCACAAGGGATGCTAGGTTTGATTTGTCAATACACTTAAGAAATAAGAAAAATCTTAAACATTAGGCGTACTACGACTATTGTTATGTATACATTTTTGACAAAATTTAATTTAATATCGTTACCAAAAACCAACTCGATTGTTACTGCACACAAACAGGCTGCGCCTATATTGTATGATTTTTTTACCAAATTATGTCGTGTTTGGTATCTTTCTTCTAATTTTTTCATTTACTGTACTTTTCAAATATTCGATGGAAATTTCCAAATTACGATCATGAAAAGAATGTTAATTTCCTATAGTGGAGATGCATAAATGAGACACAATATTGAATTAACTGAAGGCGGAAGCGAGGACTGGGGTTTAAACAGGTTCAAGTGGGTGTGTGTTACCTGAATAAATTACAATAGCTTGGACTTAGAACTCAAAAATATGTCTACAGAGAAAGTTATTTATTACACGGCGGGTTGTTTGTAAGTAAAATAATTGTAAACAAGTAGAACTTTATGGTTTAGACAACTTACAGATGGTCCTTTTCATGGGTCCAAAGTCCACTGACACTTTTCTTACTGACGGAAGTGATTTTTACTTTTCTAAAATTATTTGCCATAGTAATATTATATAGTTTACTATAGTAAAATTCAAGTCAGCTTGAGGCGGAAACCCAGTCGACCGCACTAATCGCCTACCCTTGGTGTCTATTGTGCGACTCGGCCGCGTTAAGTAGCCACTGGCTGGGGTCAGTGAATCATAACTAATGACTCCAGTAACGATATGCAACTTTTCCTCCTTCCTTAAATTCCGAAAAACAAATGATAACACGTGTTACATTGCAATTTTCTGATTATTTAGATACCAAATTTCAAAGGAATCGGTCATCTGTGACAAACACAGAGTGATTAGTGAAGTTATAAATGGTTTACTGTATTAATAAAACTTCCGTATATCAGACGAAACATTTTTATTTCAGAAAATATGTACAATTTATAAACACTAAAATAAAATAAATAAATATAATTAAATAATTAACCAAATTAAATCATTTAATTAAAATTAATATTGTTCCCCATGAAGGCAAAGGAATCAAGCTTAGTATAAACAAGTAAAATAAATTGTACGTATGCCTAAACTTAAAAACTAATAATAATACTGTACAGCATTTCCTTACAGAGGAAGAGCCAAATCATCAGCTAAATAACATAATTCTCTTGCTTTACTGTGTTATAACATTAGTCCTCAAATGTTTGGCAAGACAAAGTTACACAAATATTAAACTGTATTATTGAAGAAAAAATAACATTATTTACTAAATTATATTAATTGTTATTAAATTAATTAAAATTACTATTAATGCCCATAAAGGTAAAGGAAATCACACTTAATATAAACAAATAAAACACTCGTACTATGCCTATACTATAAATAAAGTACACGTACGTATAACTAACAATAATACAGTATTTCCTTAGAGAGGAATAGCCAAATCATCAGATGAATCATCACTTACTTCAATCTGGTCACTGTGGGAGTCTTCATCTTCTGTGTCGTCGTCGTTCCCAGCATCCAACACTATGATCCTGTCGTGCAAATCATCGCTGATGGCATCCACCTCCCACATCATGTCCTCAACTTTCTTCACGTGAGTGACGCACTTACTCCAATCCTCCGAAGAAATATTGTTCAATGCATTGTGTAACAGAACTTCTACGGTATTCAGAGAATAATCAGCATTCTTCTTCGCAACTTCATTTTTCACTGTGGCCCACACCAGCTCGATGGGGTTCAGGTCACAATGGTAAGGGGGCAACCGCAGCACTGTGTGACCACACTCCTCAGCCATTTTGTCGATTTTATAAACCTTGGCCTGTAATTTCAAGTGAATAGGGATGAGTTCTAGGAGCTCTGCCTTCACGTTCTTCGGATTGAAATTCACGCCGTTGTCTGTGAGTCATTCTTGGATGTGAATCTTCTTCCAACTCATTTTTGGGATTTTATTGACTGTCTGACTGTGGTATGACGCATTATCCATAACAATGACGCTGTCAGGTGGAAGTAAATGCAGAATTCCTGAGAACCACTCTTCAAATGCTGTGGCGTTCATCTCGTCATGATGGTTTGCGTTATCAATTTTCGCAGTTTTTTTTGCTCGAAATACCCATCGTGCGTCTTTAGTTTCTGTGGGATCGGAATGGCCCACATAGTATATATAGCTGGCCCGATCCGGCTTTGCACTGAGAGACAAATCAAACTTAAATGTATATTAACCAAAAAAATATACCAACAAATATATTTTACTATGTATTTCTTATGGGGATTTTTAGTAACAATTTAATAAAACCATGTACAAATTTGTCATTATTTCACAAAAAGTTTAGGTTAGGTACTTGTTAAAATCTACTTCAATGTTGTTAAAAGTAGCGAAGAAATTAGTTTTTTCGTTGTAAAGTAATTAAATTTTATTGTATCTTGATGAAATTTTCACCAAATGTGTACAAATATTAATTAATAGATGTGTTAAAATTTATTTAAATCTGTTTATTCGTTTAAATATATATATATATATATATATATATATATATATATATATATATATATATATATATATATATATACAAATCATCGTCTATTTCGATATATATTTTTTAAACGAATTGAGAGATTTAAACAAAATTTACCACACTTCTTACTAATATATTTATACACATTTTGTGAAAAAATCATCAAGATATAGTAAAATTTTATTGATTTACAACAAAAAAAAACAATTTCTCTTAACTAATTAACAAAATTAAATAAAATTTAATAATTATGACAACAAAATATATACGTACATGTTGTGAAAATTTCATCAAGATACAATAAAATTTAATTACTTTACAACGAAAAAACAAATTTCTTCAAAACAACATTGAAATAAATTTCATAAAATATATAAATAAATTTTCAAATAAATAAAGTAACCTAAACTTTTTGTGAACTTTATTGAAATGCGACGATACGCCTTTTTTAAATCATTTGCATCTCGAAAACTACCCAACGGATTTGAAATATCAAAACATTTTTGAATTCACAATTAAATTTTCTATAAACTATCAAAGCTAGACTTCTATAACTATCATATCTAGACTAATAATAATTAAACAATTTACAACCATTTACCGCTATCGGTCTGGTTGAAAATAGTGTCAAATTATAACTTGTATAGGCCTAGTCTATTTATTTATAGATTTTGTTAAAATTTTCAGGAAATGTTCTATATGACTATATAAAAATCATACAAAAATTTGAAAATGATATATACACAATGTTTTGATTTATGAACGTGTATAGCAAAAATGTAAACGATTTCTAAATACTGCTATTTTTATTGGTTTATTAGGCTACATACGTTTATTAATCGCTGTAGTTATATTCTGATATACCAAATTATATAAAATGTATAGAATTGTGAATTCAATTTTTTTTTAGATAATTAACATCCGTTTAACGGTTCTCGAAATAAACACAATTTAGTAAACCAACGTATTCTGTTTTGATTTTCGTACAGAGAGTATACAAATTGGGTACGCGATAGTACAAAAACGCTTATTTTTTAAAACGGATTTGGATTCCTCATAAAAAATACTATAAATTATAAATTTTATGTTTATATGTACGGACAATTATAGTTTAACTTTTTGAATTAATTTACGCCAATGCATATTTAAAATATACAATTCATCATGGTTTTTAATACAAGTTAACCTAACAACTAGTAGCCTACTAATAAAGATTTTATAGAAAATTTTATTGTGAATTCAAATATTTTTTCAAAACAAAAATCCATCAAACGGTTAAAAATATATATAAATAATGTTGAGTAGCCTACGTTACCGAATACCCCAACATCCCGAACTTGAATTTAATTTCACGACTGATAGGCCTACCATTGTTTCATTATGTAGCCTTTGTTCAGGTATGATCAGTGATTATAACTACATGTTTCTAGTAATAACTTTAAAAATTTTAAAAGATACCAAGAATTTAATTTAATTTTTAGAAAATGTGACCAAATATATTCAATAATTGACGTTTTATTTTATTTGTTGGTATATTTAATTCGGGAATATTTTTGTGGCTGATATTTGAGTGAATTGGCACTTGCTTTGACGTTGGCAAGCCGTAACCGTGTTTGGGAATTGACACCAAACTTTTGTTGCAATATCTCCATGTTAGGTTAGATATCTGTGTATTTATTGTTTTTGTTGATAAGATGTTCACCAAAAGCAGAGTTTGTATATGAAGTCCTCTTAGGGAAGTGTTCCTTAAAACTTTTGTTGAAAGAGCGGGCAGTCTGTCCTATATAAAAATTCGGACATTCATTACTGTAGGCCTATAACAAGTGATATTGTATGTGGCAGTCTTATCGTGTTTGTCATTATGTATGTCTTTTTTTGGGTTATTTAAAAAATAGTATAGTTTGTTTGAGGTATTGAAAGCAACGGTTACGCTCTCTTTAGCCAGTCTACGTTTTGGAGTATGACTCAATGCTGATCCATATTCTGTGGAGACGTAAGTTTGCTTTTTCTTTTTAATAATGGGTTTCTTATTTGTATGTTACCTGATGAGTTGGTCGATATCTGAGCTCTTGTACCAATTGTATACTGCGATGGGTTTAATTATGTTTACTTCCTGTTCATACTTCTTCTTGTCTAGAGGTACTGAGGCTAGCCTGTTAACGAAATTATTGTAAGCTGCCATTTTTATATGACATGGATGATGGGAAGAAGCGTGTATAGTCTGGTTTGTTGTGGTAGGTTTTCTATAGATGTTGAACTTAACACTATTGTTTATTTTTGAAATTGATAGGTCTAAAAAGTTTAAATTGTTATTTGTTTCACTTCAACCGTGAATTGGAGTTTTGGATGCATTGTGTTTACGAAGTTAATCAGAGTTTTTAATTATCTATTGTTGCCATAGAAAAGTACTATAGTATCGTCTACATACTATCTGAAGACTATTTTTGGCCTATTTTGATTAATTTCCGACCAGAGATGTTTGTTTTAGATTTGTCCTTCCAGCAGAATTTTGTCCTTCCTTACTTCCATAGACAGACGAATCTCGCAACAGTTTTTCTGTCGAATCAACGAGCTCTGAAAAAACAGTTTTTTTTAGCTGTATACGACACCGGTCTGTATTGCGGTCGGCGTTTTGTACATATCATAGGACCGCTACTTATTATTTTTTTCAAACTCTTAAGAAGTTTGATAACGAATTTTCGTTATAAAGATTATATTAAATAAAGATTTTATTAAAATTTTCAGGAAATGTTCTTTATGACTATATAAAAAATCATACAACAATTTGAAAATGATATATACATATTTTTTTGATTTATGAACGTTTATAGCAAAATAGTAACCGATTTCTAAATATTGCTATTATTATTGGTTTATTACATACGTTTATTAATCGCTGTAGTAATATGATATACCAATTTATAGAAAATTTAATTGTGAATTCAATTTTCTTTAGATAATTAACATCCATTCTACGGTTCTCGAAATAAACACAATTTAGTAAACCCGTGTACATTAGCGTTTGAATTTTATTGAAATGCAATGACACGCCTTTATTAAATCATTTGTATCTCGAAAACTACCGAACGGATTTGAAATATCAAAAAAATTTTGAATTCACAATTAAATTTTCTATAAACTATCAGATCTATGCTAATAGTATAATTATAATTAAACAATTTACAACAGTTTACATCTATCGGTTTGGTTGAAAATAGCGTCAAATTATAACTTGTATAGGCCTAGTCTTTTTATTTATATATTTTGTTAACATTTTCAGGAAATATTCTATATGACTATATAAAAAACCTACAAAAATTTGAAAATGATATATAAAATGTTTTTTGATTTATGAACGTTAATAGTAATCGCTCAAAATTATAAACGATTTCTAAATACTGCTATGTTTATTGGTTTATTACTCACGTTTATTAATCTCTTTGGTAATATTCTGATATACCAATTTATAGAAAATTTAATTGTGAATTCAATTTTCTTTAGGTAATTAACATCCGTTCCACGGTTCTAGAAATAAACACAATTTAGTAAACCCGCGTACTCGGTTTTGATTTTCGTACAGAGAGTATAAAAATTGGGCAGGCGATAGTACAAAAACGCTTATATATCGAAAACTAATTATCGGAAGTTATTTTTTAAAACGGATTCGGATTCCTCATAAAATTTACTATAAATTGTCAGTTTTATGTTTTTATGTATGGACAATTATAGTTTAGCTATTTGAATTAATTTACGCCAATGTATACTTAAAACGAATTAAATACAATTTATCGTGGTTTTTAATACAAATTAACCTAACAACAAGTAGCCTACTCATAATGATTTTATAGATAATTTTATTGTGAATTCAAATATTTTTTCAAAACAAAAATCCATTAAACGGTTAAAAATATATATCAATTTTTGTTGAGTACGTTACGCGCTTATAAGTACTTGATCAGCTGTTAATTGTATGCTGTATTTCTGATAGAAAAGTATGGACAATACTGCTATTTTTGTTGGTTTATTATTGCTGTAGTAATATTCTGATACACCAATTTATAGACAATTTAATTGTGAATTTAAATTTCTTTAGATAGTTAACATCCATTCAACGGTTCCCAAAATATACACAATTTAAAAACCCGCGTACATTAGCGTTTGCATTTTATTGAAATGCGATGACACGACTTTATTAAATCATTTGTATCTCGAAAACCACTGAACGGATTTGAAATATCAAAACATTTTTGAATTCACAATTAAATTCCATCAACAGTTGTTAACACAAGTTATACATGATTAACCATGCCTTGTTGCATAACAACCCCATAATAACTAAAAACAAACAATAAAAAGAATCCACTATACTATTGAACTATAGACTATATTTATTTGTATAAATAAACATAATTATATAAACATGATATATGTTATAATTGTGTAACATATTTATAAAATTTTTCATTCTAAACCTTGAAATAACATCTCAACCCTCTATTGTCATTGCCAATTGAACTGTATAATATTTAATTGTATAAAGTTAAAATACATCACATTTTTTGAATCAGAGAATTTGTACATTCTATTACCACTTGTCAAGAATAACTGGGAATAAAAAACATTTCATATATCATTTAAAAATATAAATGAAATACGTTTTCATTTTCATTGGATGTTTAGAAATAAGGAGTAAAAGTAGGATGGGTTGAATTAAAACTAATGCAATTTTATAATAAGTTGTACTAAGTAAAATGTATTGATTGTTGAATTTACTCTAAAACAATTATTATTTTTAATAAAACTGTACATTGTTTCTGGGAAGAATATGAACAGTAATATATTACTATTCCAAAAACCCAAAACTATACCATATTATGGATTTTTAATACATCTTTTATTTCATTTCAGTTTGTAACCAAAGTTTCCAATATAAATTGGTCTCCTAGATAAATTACTACGTAACCATTCCTAATTGATTAATTCATACATAAAATATGTAACAAAATATTTAATAAAGATAATTTTGTTCTTTAAAACTAGTGATATATATTATGTAAAAATCTGACAAATTTATATCTGATATACAAACACTTTTCGACGTAAACAGATAAATAGTTTTTCCATTTCATATAAAAGGTAGAACTCTTTAAAGGGACTAATTATTTAGAATGGCGAATAACTTATGTAATTTATAATATATATTGCACACATTCAAATAACGCAAAGAAGCAACAAGTATACAACCACCTCTAAGAAATTGAAATGGACAAACGGACTGAACTCTAAGTTTATGAAAGGTGCAATTGACGGCAACACTGGATCTGTTCCATCTGGCAACAATGTCCCCAAAGGCATAGTGACGTTCGTTGCAGTCTACATACAAATATTTTGGTATCCTCACAAAGGCATTAACCAACTTGCTCTTTTCTCTCGAATTTGAATGGACCAATCATACTCAAGAGCCCCATAAGTCACCTTTAGGGCTAAAGCCCGAATCTCTTCTATAGGAGAGAGTATTGCGTTCAGCGCAGCCCTGGTGGTCTCTCTTCAAAACTAAAGCTGTCGTCCCAAAAGCTATTTTATGGGATATTTAAAAATATTTTTATTTTCGATCTAATATGCTTAAAAGTATATGTATATTACATATAAACTTGATTTAGGCCGCTTGCCCTTGTGGGGATATCCCCACAAGGGACAACATCCCCAGAAGTACTTTACAGGACGAGTGAGTATGCCCGGAAAGGTAGCTGTGATAGTTCTCTCTCTCTCTCTCTCTCTCTCTCTCTCTCTCTCTCTCTCTCTCTCTCTCTCTCTCTCTCTCTCTCTCTCTCTCTCTCTCTCTCTCTCTCTCTCTCTCTCTCTCTCTCTCTCTCTCTCTCTCTCTCTCTCTCTCTCTCTCTCTCTCTCTCTCTCTCTCTCTCTCTCTCTCTCTCTCTCTCTCTCTCTCTCTCTCTCTCTCTCTCTCTCTCTCTCTCTCTCTCTCTCTCTCTCTCTCTCTCTCTCTCTCTCTCTCTCTCTCTCTCTCTCTCTCTCTCTCTCTCTCTCTCTCTCTCTCTCTCTCTCTCTCTCTCTCTCTCTCTCTCTCTCTCTCTCTCTCTCTCTCTCTCTCTCTCTCTCCTCTCTCTCTGATAGCCAAGAAACTACCTCTAGTACTATACCCACTTAGCACAGTCCACAGAAATTCTGTGACTGATTTTTTAAGTTAATATCTGAGATATTTAACACTATCTCTATTGTAGTTATATTCGCCTTCCAAATCTGTTAACATTACATAACCAGTTTCGTAGAATTTCTGAAATAACTTCTGCTTTGCATTAAAATGTAGCTTCTTCGTCTCCAGAAACCGTATCGTAATCGTCGTTGAACACCTTCTGTGTATTCTCTACCACACTGGCGCAAATGTTTTACTAGGAACGTACGCTCCTCAACATATAACATATTTTATCGTATCACATGTTATTCTTGCCGCACTATTTGGCTCAATAGTTACTTAGCTGCTGAGCGCATGGCAAACGTCAAATTTTAAATAAGTGTAGGCAGATGAAATACTGCTGCAAGTTAGTATTTGCCTGAAACTAGTTCTTATATATTATTGTGTCTTTTTACTGTAATCATCACATACATAGATACGTTTAGGTTACCCTGTAAATTTCATACAGATATAGAGATAAATCATATGTCGATTGGATTGAATGTGTTTCACTACTTTTGCTTAAATTTGTCGTTTCCCTTCTCTTCGTTTATATATTATTAGTTAAAGTATATAATTTACTATTTCTTTTCTACAAATGGTATTTTGAATGTTTGTGAATAAATTTCATCTTTATTTTATCAGTTTAGCTATATATGTTTGTAAGAAAGTTTTAAGATGAAGGAAGTTGCATGGTTACACACTTTTGATATACGTAAATGGTTAACAGTTAAATTTACTATTTAGCTACTTACTGTAATGTAGAAGAGTAATTTAATTTTAATTAATTGAATAAATGGCGTACATTGAAATAACGTGTTCACTATTACTTACGCACATGGTATACATTACAATAACATTATATTACCTACTCACAAAAACTTTTTATAGAAAAAATGATAATCATAACAATGTGTTTTTTTCTTATCACACTTTCTATGAAGAAATAAAAATAGTTTTATCCCTTACCTGAAACTAGGCTCAGGTGGTATTAATACACAATTTTTGAAAAATCCATATGTAGGGAAATTGGGATAGATATATTTTCAAAAACTGAAACAAAATAATATAGTAGCGATTTTGTTTTTCAAGGGAACACAGCAAATGTATTTATCAACATTGAAATTGTTTCTATTCATTTATAATTAATTATTTCAATATGTAGAGCAAGGAAATATAATTCGAGAACATTATTTTAGTAAAATTATAATGTACTATCATAAAAAGGAATGTGAATGATTTAGTTCCACGTAGCCAAAATTAGATCACCATGGAACAATTGGGAACTGTTGGAAGCTAGTGACATCATCACGGATGTAGTAAAATTTAGCAACATGTGAGACTATTAATTTGAAAAATTAATTAAGTTTATGTCAACCCACATTACGTAGTATGGAACAGGCCTATTTATCAACTAGTGCCAAGAATGCTTGTGGTGTTACGACTCATTTAGCACTCAACCTAATGGATACAACTTGATGTTGACCATCATTATGCGTACTCAGCTCTATTACGAAACACAATTCTCAAGCAGGTCTACACACTGTTCACAAATACGAGGGAATGTTTCTGTATATTTTTTTACTAAATAATATTAGCCGACAATTCGGGTTACACTCTCACAAAGAATATTCCTCTTCGGTGGAGTTCATACACTTCTCGTAATTTTTTTGACTTTACGTAGAATAGTCTAAACATTCAACCTTTCTTACGGGATAACCTATCACTATGCAAATCTTTTCAGTGAGTTTTCAGTAATAGTTTGACAGATTTGGTTTAAAAAGTTGTACTTAGGACGTAGTTGATCCTAATCATTTATCCCTGCACTAAGCGCGTGGTAAACTGTTACACAAAAGGTCGCTCTAATGTTTGAAACAAAGAAGTTTTTGTGAATAAAATAGTGAATATATAAAATAACTCAGAAACTTTGAATGCAATAAGTCTTTAAACAATTTTAAAGTCGTTAGTACATCGGTATTAACTGGTGACATAATTTACTTCTTACAAATAAACAGGGTTAAAACGAATAAAGGAAAAATTAGTAGAAATAAAATAATATAAAGTATAATAAAAATACTAACTCTTTTGTAATACATATTCGTAATTGATATATAAAAATTTGAATTTGATATATGGAAATAGAGAATATGAAATTTTTTAATTGTTGTAATAAACATAATAGAACAAAAAATATACTTTCATTATTTTTACTACAAGTCTATGTAAAAATAGAAGTAGGCTAATAAAAATTAATAACATTTTCATATGAGTAATAGTATTGTTTGTATACGAAATCAAAAACAGCTAAATAATTACTAGTTATAAAATAAAAAATTACAATAATTGTTATATAAAAAATTCGAAAATTAAAATGAAATTCTCTAATTTGTTAAAAAATTATAAAAATCCATAAATTAAGTTTTTGATCATAATCTCTATTTATAAAACATTAGACAAATTCTCGCATCTTCTTCTGAACATTCTGGAAGTACTTCTTTACCGTCGCACTCTACACATGAAAATCTCGTATGTTCCCGACAGATGAAATAGTTACAATTGACTCAACGAGTTTAGTTAGCCCTTCCTGTTCTTGTCTCGACCGCACAGGTAACATCTTACTTGTTGAGGTTGCTGTTCATCTTCAAGACGTGAAGGTCTCGTTCGCTGTCCAGTCGGTCGTCTTATTCTTTGACGGAGTTCCAATGGCAACATTCGCATTGTGGCTCTTCTGTTCATTTGCACTTTGCACAGTTCCATACGTAGGAATTTTTAAAACGTGTCTTCTATCTTTAGTATCTTGTGTATTACTTCGCCAAATATTGTAACTATTTATACCATCAATATTCATAAAGGTAAAAAAATTACGAGGGGCCATCAATTGGTTTTACGTGATATAGAGTAAGCGTCCTTCAACTGATCAACTGTATCCACCCCGCCCAAACATTTATTGTAATATGTATTTCGGGTTTTAACTTTTCACCACTTTCTGGACCTATTTTGTCAGTGTGATGCAAGGATGAGATCAAAAGTGCAAATTTAATTTTTCGTGGCTCATAAGGCAGAAACGTAACATCGGAGCGACAGAATGATCGCAAATATGCGTCAACATTCTGGTCATATTTTTCCATTTATAAGTGAGGGGGGATTTCCCTTGTGTTTATCTTCAAAGAACTAACATTTGTTATAGGATAGTTATTTAGCAGAGTCCTCGTTAAAGGCAATGATCCATACCAATGAACAGAAACTAAATGGCGACCGGTTCCAGAAATGAGTGATATTAGGCGAAAAACTACATAAATTCCTCAGTTTGTGTGTCTAAAGGGACCTTCCTGTTGTTTCCCCGTATAAACCTCTAGATTAGACGTAATAAATGTCCTGCAATCACTAAGTGCAAATATTTTGATGTCATATCCAGCCAGTATGCTAGGCATATATTGTCTACCCGAACATCGTTCACGAAATGGGTCCAACATTTCTTCAATCATTACATACTCACTAAGAGAATAGCAGTATGGAACGATTGACAAAGTCTACGAAGAGCACTCTTATGGGAGACATTTAGTCAAGAGCATTTCTTCGTTTTCTCGTCTATATATCATCAAAGCGGAGAACACAATGTAGAAACTGAAACCTTTTTAGAAATATTATTTCTCTGAAGTATTCTATACCCAGGCCATCAGTGGCCCGTAAAGCGATTAATTTGGTGTGCGATGATTTTAAGACAACAAACAAATACAGCTCGAATCTCAACTGCATCAGTGTTCCGAGTGCAACTTGCTCTGTTTTTATCGATCCATATTTTTATGAATCCTCCAACTCTGTTTATAAGGCTGTCCGGAAATAATAGCTTTATTGTTTCGATTGGGGTTGTAACTCTCTGGGGTTCATTACTAGGACAATATAGTCGAACGCCTATTCTCTCTATACGTATGATGCTGTGCCGACGTCCTCTTCCTCATAAGTTCTTCTCATCCATATGAGTAAGCCACTAAGTAACTTTGTCTCAGCCTACTAGCTATAATATTTTCTTCTAAGTCTTCCTCTTCCAAATCCTTCAGGGAAACCTCCGATCCCAAATCGTGTTCACTATTCTCAATTGGCCCATCCACAATACTTTTATTTTAATTAAAAAAATTGTTGTTAATATTTGACGCCAGACCATATCATATCACTGAATTTTAACAAAAAATGCCGGGAAATATTATTAAATATTTAACTTTATAAGAGGGTGTATATAATAATTTACATATTTCACAGATAACTTTAGTTAAAATGATATACCATTCCGTTTGGAGCATG
This sequence comes from Aphrophora alni, assembly GCA_963513935.1. Lineage (NCBI taxonomy): Eukaryota > Metazoa > Arthropoda > Insecta > Hemiptera > Aphrophoridae > Aphrophora > Aphrophora alni. The sequence continues at coordinate 113,079,247 of OY740768.1, read as the reverse complement.
GGTGTGTGAAAAAGTTTTGATAATGTTTTTACATCGGTTAGTTTTACAACGTGATGTTGTTTTTTCTTTCTTTCTTTTTTCTTCTACTTTTTATAGTAACAATAATTTTGATTAAAATCTGTAAATCATAAAAAATAAAACGTATCTTAAAACGTTTCTAACAGCGGTATTCAATTTCATTCAAAAAATACCTCCAAAATAATAAAGAAAACATTTGTTATCATCTCACTCGAAAGTGTGTATAGTAATTTAAATATTTCACAAATAATTTCACTTAGTCACATATTTAGAAAGACAGTGTTCATAGTATTTGTTGGTTTACCACTTGGTTTTGTTGAATGGGTGTTGAGAATCGAAGCACAGTTTATATCCATATAATATAAACGTTTTATTTCTCTTATTTTTAAAGTATTAAATTTGAAGCCGCACCTAGTTAGATTTGAAACATATAAATATTCAGAAATCATTCTGATTGTGTTGTACTAGAAGTTATATTGACGATTTTTACTTTTTTTTTAACGTTTTACGTGCACCTCTTAAAAACGTGAGTTGATTTATAACATCAAAACCACGTTTATTAGTTTTTATATGCACAAATTATGGCAAACGTCCGATTAAACCATATCAATATTCTTCTAATTAGCACTTTATTTATAGTTCGGATAGAAAGTAATTTAATAAAAATAAAAAAGTTATTGAAGTTTATATAAATAAGTCATATTATTGTGTTATGTATGATACGAAAATCTACTAAACGTTATACATATATCTTAAAATTCAACACAGCTAAGTATAGATAAGGTATCTTATTGTTACATAGTTTAGAACACCAATTATTGCTTTTCTTAGATAATTGCTCACTCACAAGGTTAAAATACAATCATTTATCTCTTCTTGAGTATAGAAACGTGACCTACTTCATGATGTGATATTTTGGTCTATAATTAAACGTATTTAACGTGATTTTATAAATGTACTTAAAATGAAGATTTAAAAAATTCTTATATTTTGTTTAATATAAGAAAACTCGATTACTCTTAGGTGATTTTCTTTATTTTGGATATTGTAACACACTGAGTTAATATCAAATTTGAAGCACTTAACACAGTTGAAAATTATTTGATTTTTAAAACTATTGTAGATAATATTTACAAAAAAAAAGTCATTATAAGTAATTAAATGTACAAATACAGATTACTTATTACGCCCTAAATTGAAATGTTTTATTTATCTCGCTTGGCATTGAACTAGTTTTACACGACATTGGTAACTTCTAAAAAACTAAAAAGCAACTGTAAATAAGAACTGCAATTGCTCGCTTCTACTTTGATCTATTTCGTTCTTTTCAAACAAAGCCTCGCCTCAGGAAACTCTCTCTCGCACTTTCCATTGTACATGAAAGGCACAGTTTCCTCATATTTGAACTGAAGTCTAAAAAAGAAACGGAAATATAAACAAAACTTCTTTTGTATTGTTCCTAGAATCATGGGTATAGTAGCGCGTTGCCACAAATTCTTTTCATTTCAAAAAGATTTTGAAGTCACAAACCTAAAAATATCATTCATTACTTAAAATTAAAAGAAGAAGTGAAGCATTCACTTCAAACCTCTATTACTGTTGTATTCCTTGTTATATTTACTTGTTGTACAAAGATAAAAAAATATTAGATGTGTAAAATATGAGTTTAATTTGTTTTGGAAATTTGTTTTTAAAGTCAATAGAGATGCTGAACTTTGCGTTATTGTTTTCAATATAGTAGCCTACTTTAGTATACTAAATTGAGAAATTTAGATTGTAGAATAGTATCTCTCTATTATGTTGTCAATACTTTTTGTATGTCTAACACCCTACAACGGTTATCCCATTTTTATCAGATTTCTTATGTGGGAATATTTGGCCATAAGAGGTTTTATTTCATTTATTGGTTAAATAAAATTCTGAATATGCCTCCTATATGACTAAAACAATAGTAGATCACATTTTGTAATATTAATCCTAACAGATCAATACATTTTTTCTCCATAATCCCAGGCAAATGGTGAATTGAATGTGATTAGTTAAAAGATTAAAAACAATAGTAATATAATGTCATACAACTGGAAATTTTGTGAGCTATTTCAACTGATTATAGTTCAATAGGAAGGGTTACCTCCCAAACTAATGAGCTAAGGAAATGGCGATTTTAGAGTTACGAGTTAAAATGCGAAAAAGAAAATATTGTTATAAAGTTGTATATTATTGTACAATTTTTTCTCATGATATTTCCATTAATTTTAGTAAAATAGAAAGTTTTATCGCCCAATGTAATGAGCTAAAGAACATATTTACTCACTCAGAGAAACAAACAAAGTCACACATAATCACTCTATTTAATTGGAATTTGTGTAGATGTCAGTCAAATTTAACCCGTCAAACAGATTATATAATTAATTGAATGTACAGTATGTGTTACAACAAAGTTCGATATATTAATAATGTCCATCTGAAAGAAATTGTTAAAGTTTCTTTATAACCTCTACATCTTACAATGACTCATTTTGTGCAGCTTGGGGCTTTGTCAACAATTTGATCACAAATCAAATTAAAGAATTCTCTTCCCATTACACCTCCAAAATTACTGTGTATTATTGTGTCTTATTAACACAATTTTTACTGCATAAATTGATGGACATAAACGCAAGGTAACATTTTCTAATTGGAAAATTATTTAGTTTTTCTCACCAGCTTTGTTTGCAGCTAAGGATTCAGTCAACAACAAACAAAAATTTTTATTAATAATGTAGGTAATTGAAGACATTATCAAGCCTATTGGGACGATGCCAAAAACACATCATAGCTGTAGGATATAAGCAAATATTATTCAGCTTACATTTATAACAAACATATAAGAAAATCTTTAAATGGTATCCTCAAATAGAATATAATTATACAAATAACGTATATGCATAAATTGCTTTACATACTTCAGTTCTAAGACATCAAAGTAAATTTTCTTATTAGGAAATCACAGTTAGTAGGAATATACTGTGAAACTACAATTTGTTTTTAAACTGCTTTACCTAAGAACTAGACATTCTGGATAAAGGTTAAATGTGTCCACCAGGAATGAAAATAAAACCCGAATTGTCCAATAAAACTGAATGGAGTCAAAGCCACCACTGTCATCAAGGTGCACTTTTCACTCTGGTCTAAAATTTGTTGGTTACAGTTTTGGTAACTAAAATGTTTGACTAATTTTCCAAACGTAGTGTCCCGCGGTTTCCCGTTAGCAGCCAGGATGTATTTTCCAGAGAAATTTCCCGGTTGTTGACAATAGGCTTAATGCCCCTAAACTAGTCTTAGGTGTATCTAGGGATATTTTATATTTAAATATTTGGTTCCGTAACTATTGATCTTTGTAGTAGATATTTGTAGGAAATGTTATAATTTAAGTGTTGAGCGAACCATTACCAGGAATACCATGCGATTGCCCAAATAGGCTTAAACATGATTTAACTATTTTACACGTTACACTTACCAAGTATCGTTTTAAGAATAAATATTTTACCTTTTAAGAATATAAGAGTTAATAAGTAACCGGAAATATTAAAAGATATTCGAAATGATTTTTTCACTACAGGACAGAAACGGAACTACAATATTTAACATAAACTAGGCCAGAATCGTCGATAAGTAATACTTACAAAAATAAATGCAACCTTAACATATTTACCCCTAACTAAATAATTACCATTTATTAAAACGTTTAAAGGAAATTGTATGTACATTTTAATAGTTCAATATGAATTAATTCATTGAAAGTTTAATTATCAACATTAACTAATGATAATTACATAAAATGAAGATATTAAATACTACTATACTAGAGGTCTTCATTGTTGCTCAAACTTAGCGGGTATGCTAGTTTTTTAAAAGAAATAAACAAGTTCGTTATCCAGATATATTCGTTAAATTTTTTAATTACAATAAAAAAAAAAATAAGGATATTTTTTCGACAGAACGTTGGAGGATGTAAATTGGTTGGTGTAATAAACTTTCATAATTCCTCAAAATTGTATCTATAACATTTTCGTTCATTTGGAGAAAAATTGCTTTTTTGTCTTCTTTTTGGTAAAAGAGTTGGTTATGAATATAATAGTTTGATTATGTTTGAACTTGGTGTATGAGTGTGTACGAAAGACACACTTTTAAAAACAAAATTAATTGAAAGATAAGTTAAGATATCGTTTACTCTACTAGATATATTATCATAATTTAAATTTGATTATTTAATCTTATCGTAGAAACAATAATTTATATTACATATACCTTTCTAATTGTTACGCGAAAAATTATCTTAACCTGATAAAAATAATACTTATTGTTTGACTAAAAAATTCCTCTCTATCATTTACTACCATAGTTTAACAATTTTAATGCACTGGTTGTACTTCTAATGTAGGTTAACTATATAATTTATCTTAGTTCTCAAAGTTACTTCTCTGATATTGTTATGTTTATTGTTAAATTGTTATAACTGGCTGCATACTGACTGACAACGTATAGACTGCATTTGTCACATGACCAAATGACGTTTATAATATAAGGAACCACGGGGAATTATAATGTTCTTTCCCACATATGGGAGTTTATTTGGTCGAATTCGTCCTACATTTTGAACTAGGGTAAAGTATTTTACTTTTTCACAAATACAAACTTTTAATGAGTCAACAAAATCAATTTTCAGTATTTTAGTATAATCCAAAAAAATTAGTATGTCTCTATTATTATTTGCCCTCACCTTCATTCTATGTTCTGACCTGCAGCCCAAACGGTATACAAAAATTGGTATTCAATTATTTAATGGGCTTTTTATTGCGTTTTGTTGTCGTTCTGCGCATGCGCATATTTCGATCGTATATTTTCACGGGATATATTTATCATAGACTTTCATTCATTTTTTAAGACGAGATGAAAATCATTCGATTACGTAATCTTAAGTTAAATATCTCTATGTATTTTCGATAAAAAATTGAAGGTTTATGACATAATAAACACCGTTCATATGAAATTATATAACACTAAAATAAAACGTGACAACAGAGTTCATTTTATTCGTTTCAAAACTATCTTTTAGGACGGAGCAAATGTTTAAATTTTACACATTTACCAACAAAATCTGAAAATCATTAATCTAAATATTTTTTTCATTTCAACAAATATTTTTTCATTATGTCTGATAAAGTTAGGTAAATATTGTTTTTTATACCTCCTAAAAATAATATTATGTTTTTCAAATTCATATTTATATGCGTCTTTATTTATCTATGTATGTATTAATAGATACATAATATTATTGTATCCAGTACAAAATCTAACTAAAAAATGCCCTACTAAAATCTCTGCTTGAATTTGTATTTGCGTCAAATCTATTGACAGACTCTCATCCTAAAAGCAATTCAAACGTATACAATAAAGAAATTAAAAAAATTGATTACTTTTTACAGGTTTAACTAACAGGGAGAGTCTGACTACATTTTTTTATGAGATATTGACCAAAAAATCAAAATCATAGTTTTAGACAATTATTATTATTTATAGGCTGATTTAAAATGATCTCTTTTTACAGACATTTTAAGACACTGGTTACAAATTGTATATCTCTTTCCAATTGAAGGGCAATTTTCATTAAATTTAAAATGTATATCCGTTGTTCTCTAGAGTGTTAAATTCAAGTTTGATATCGTTTTTTAATTTATTAAAAGAAATTTTCGTAAATAAAAAATATTTGACATTTATATTCTGCAAATGAGAGCAGCAATATTGTCTGCACACACACACACACACACACACACACACACACACACACACACACACACACACACACACACACACATATATATATATATATATATATATATATATATATATATTGATTCACACAATTCAAGTCCAGAAGCCACAGTTAACAGCATCAAAAATTAAAATAAACCATCGAACATTATGAAACCATAAAGTTTTTAAATATAGGATTATGTGATGTTACAAATAGGAAAAGCAATGTTGTATAACGTAATGATTTTCTGTTTGATGGATTAAATTTTTTTTTTTTTTCAAAATTTACATTTTTATGCATTGCGAAATTAAAATAAACAAGGTTACCAGAAAAAACGTTGTATATTTGCGTCCAATTTTATTGGCAATATAACAAAGATCGTCATAGCATTCTGCTATTTTATCCTAGTGATTAATCACACATTTATTGTTTTCATTACAAATATATCCATAACAAATCAGATATGTAATTAAATAAAGATATAGCAATATTCCGGTAGTAATTAATTTTCTAGTGGCAATTATAACACCCGATATGAGAGACACAATCAAAGTTTGCTTTTCAACACTGTAATTAGCTGAACTAGGTGTGATATTACATTCAGTTGATCTAGTTTAAATTATTTTGTTTTAATTTTGGTTTAGTTGAGAAACTATCATAACTATGCTGTATATGAGATTATTCTTATTACTGTTATTAATTCAGAGGTAAAAATAGTTCTATTCGACTTATGCATTTGATTATTTTGAATTAGCTCAATTATTGATGGTGGGTTTATGTTATTTTTCAGGTTTAGAAACTACAACTGCGCAATTCTATTCAACAAATTTTACGTTATTCAATTTTAAATACTAATTATTATTCCGAACTTTTAAATTGTTTAATATATTTAGTACAAACAACGATTTGTAGTGGATTAGAAATTGATGTTCATTTAGTCAATGAAATATGTGTTTTCAATCAATTCAAAACATTTATATTTGGAGAACCGCACGTCATTTATTATCTGTCATACCACACGTGTAAGCATTTTGATTTCGATAATAGTTGGTATTAGGCATATTTTGGTACCGGTACATCAAACAGTGAATTTAACAAAAATTAATTATGTACTTGGCATGAATCCCTAAAATGCATAAATTCGATTCCCCTTCCCTTAACAGTCTCTAACAATATAATAAAATTTTGTAAGCTTTTACCAATGAATAGTGAAGAAGAAATTGTACGACATCCCTCCCAAAAACTTATTTTTTGGCATAAATCATGTAATCAACATTATTTGACTAAAATGTTAAGCTGGATTCACAATATCTATATATGATGTTGTCACGTTTTAAAAGATAGCATTTGTTAATGCCGTTTTTGGAAATGTAGTATTAATACCGTTTGTTGATTTGCCATTAGATTTTGTACATGCATGCACAAAAATGTTTGTGCATATTTTGCATAAGTTATTTTAACACATGGTTAGTTTCATTGATCTGTTTAAATAAAGGAGACAGTACATTCGAGTTGTTATTAAAATACACACTTAAAAAGTTTGCAAGATAAACATACTAAACAATGATTCAATCTTGGATTTAAACCAAACACTTATGCATTGTTCAAGTATTATTATCATTGAAATATTTTTTGCAGTTGAAGTATAAATCTTGATGTGTTTTCAAATCCATACCCTTTGAGTTTGAATTTAGCAATTTAAAAACGAATTATGAATTTTTATACGATAAATCATACAATATAGGCCTATTATGTCTGGACTGAACATCTGTGCTACTAAATTTGAACCCTTCAGTTTATCACTACAGTCATACAAAGTATTTTATTAAGCATAAATTGCTTTCAAATAGATAAATTCTCACTGACACGGCAAATATACAATTTATTATCTACTTTATTATCAATTTATTATATGATGAATTAAGTGGATAAACATTGTTTACTCTGTAATAGATATTTTTTATAAAGTTAAACTTATTTAGCCAAATGTTATTCTTTGGAAGGGCTGGTTGTACAAAAATTAAATTGTTAAATGACTGATCAATATTTGGAAAACATTTAAACTAGATCGCTACTAGGTAATTCGTTTATTTTTGGATTTTTAACAAAAATTACATTGATCGGATTTTAAAAGTGTTATAGATATTAAGAACAACAAAAATCACGCCCCTTCAATTACACTCATGTTAAACCTTTCCAGCCTCCAAAACTTATTTTAACACAAGTATTGCAGTTAATTGTCAAAGTGTGAAAAGGTTCCATAAACGCCATTCTAAGAAGTGAAATCTCGTAAAATCAATGGACCGAATATTTATTCAATTATTATAAAATGGCTGATTATCAAAGTATAAAAAATGACATTTTAATTGATAAATAATTTGAAAATTATCCATAGTTTAATTTATCTACTTATTTTCATTCGGACATTGGTTTAGGTGATAAACTATCATATTTAAATTGGTCGAAATAATTTGAACCAATTTTATGATATATGACTTTTTAACAGTATTGTTTTTTTAGTGATATGTCGATACGTGTCATTGACAAAAAGATGTTGTATCGATCGTGAAAATGTAATTTAATCAGCAGTTCAATGCGATTTTGATGTAATTAAAATGTTATTTAGATAAAAAAAAAACACAATTTTTCTTTTGTAAAATTCTATAATTTATTTGGTCTAGCCGACCATGGTTTCGCCAGTTACGGCATTGACGAGGCTCTTACAAGACTAAATACAATAAACACCATAACTATTATAAAAGGTTGAGAAAGGCAGGAAATTCCCGTTATCAAACAAAGCTCAAAGACCCGGGGCTCTTAGAAACTAATAGCCTCGTCAATGAAGTAACTGGCGAAACCATGGTCGGCTAGACCAAATAAATTATAGAATTTTACAAAAGAAAAATTGTGTTTTATTTGTTAAAATGGAATTCTATCAAGTACCGTCGGTCATCAGTGTAAACAATGTTATTTAGATTATAAAACAAGTACATTCATATTTCGATTTAACAACAACAACAAAAAATAAATTCCTAATGAATATAGACAAAATATACCACCTTATGTATTCATTATTATAATTCATTTTTATAATTCATTATGGACAAAACGTAAAAGAAATCTATTAAATCAGCACAAATTTTGGCCTGGAACATGTTTCAAGGTCGAAAGACATTGAAAAGACAACTGACAAAAATTAGTTGAACTCTGAATATCAAATTATTGGATAAAAATATAGCCAAATACAATATTATATATTTATTTATTTACCACAAAACAACAACCAATTTGTACACAGCAAATAACTTTATATGTACTACATATTAGGTGAAAAAATCAAATAGAATATCAGAATAAAAACAGTAAGAGTTTTTTTAAAATGAAATTTTATGTTTTCCTTTTTAAAAATTATTGTTTATTTATCTTTGATCACTGAACAACACTTCGTCGTTGAAACGTGTTTGAATAAATAAACGTACTATTTGTGAAATTTGTGTTCAACTTTTATTCTATCAATTATAGTATCTCAAAAGTCAAACTCGATATTTATTTATAAATGTATATGGAGTGTTTATTACGCTAAATATAGTATATTTTGGTTTGTGACTTTAAAGCTCTTTTGAAGCAAAGAACTTGTGACAATTCGGCTTCTATACCCAAATTCTAGAAACAGTACAAAGGAAGTTTTGTTCATATTTCCGATTATTTTTTTCAACTTCAGTTCAAATATAAGGAAACTCTGTCTTACATTTTAAAAGGATGAGAGAGTCGGTTTCCCGAGGCGAAGCTTTGTTCGAAAGGAACGAAATAGATGAAAGTAGCGGCGTGCAACTTCAGTTTTTATTTACAGTTGCTTTTTAGTTCCTTTGAAAGTGACAAAGTCATACAGAACTAGTTCAATGGTAAAAGAAAAAAGTAAAACATTTAGAATATTAAAGCTCCTTGAATAAATAATGTATTGTTCCGTTTAATTTTTTTTTAAATACTCGGTTTCTTTAGAGAAACCATTATCTATGATAGTTTTACAATACAGGTCATTGTAGTTTTTGTAAAACGATCAAAGAACAACAATTTTATTAAAGGACATAATTTTTGGGGGGTTTTAAATCAAAATGTAAAGAATTTTTAATTAATTATGATATTTGAAATTTATTGAATTCATAAAACCTTTCATAAAGCTTTCATTGAATATTTATTTAAATAATTTTGATTTTAACAAACTTACACATAATGAAGTAGGTTACTTTTATACACACAAGAACAGATAACTAAATTGACTAAATGTATTATACTCTATACTTATACTTTAAACTCTATGAGTGAGAAATTGTCTACGCGAAATGAAAAAATGGTTTACTAAACAATGTTTATATAAAAAGCTTTATTTTATGGCCGTGTTATCTTTTAAGAACAAGGTCTGAAGTTTTGTAAAACATAGATCCTCAAGTCAGACATTGTACAGTATTTTTTTAAATTTATATAATGTTCAATAACTTTGATTTACATATTGCTTAACTTTAAACAACATGTATCAAGATTCACACTACTCGAACAATAATGCAATAATTCCATAATAATAATAATAATAAACACTTTAGTGACTGATTTTTCTATCCAATAATTTTGTAATTTAATAATCATAAAATTTTTTTATGTGGCATTAAATAGTATTGCTAGCAGTTTATTAAAATTTGTAATCTACGTAAAATATTTTGTGGAAACAACAGGCACAAAATCATAGCTCAACTTTTTGACGATATTATTTGTTTAAAAGCAACATGGAAACATTCCAGAGTTGCAGGGTGCAATTCCATTGTTTATTTAAGATTGATGTTTAGTTTGTTTGAAAATGCCAAAATTTTAGTTATAGAACTAGCCCAATGATAAAAGTTACAAGTACAACATTGTTTATGTTAAGGCTGATAAACAAAAATATAATTTTTATGTTCAACTACTTAAAATAACTCGTTTAAGTTATTTGCACAACAGTTTGTAGTAAATATTATTTAAAACCGTTAATAATCATGTAATTTTTATATCAAAAGGTGAATTTTTTACTCAACATTAGTATAAAGTTCAAAAGAAAAAAGAATCATAATATTTTGATAAAAATGAATGCTTAAAGAATTTTTTAAGCATAATATATTATATTTAAACATCTTTTAAATATTGGACATAAAACTTTTCTAATCACGGAGTCCAATTTAGTTACTATATATTTTTGTTTTACTTTTGACGAGACCCACACAGATTACCACGACCCTCTATATAACCAACCAACACCCTCAGGCTATCCCTATACAAGTTATTATCTTTGTCTTGGAGGATAGATCCAGAAGTGGCCATATTATTGATGTTGTTTAATCGGACGTTTGCCATCATTTGAGTAAATAAAAAGTAAGAAACGACTATTCGAGAGTAATTATTCTGGTTACCAAGTGAGATTTACAAATTAAAAACAGATGAACATTAAACAACGTGAAAAAAAGTATATAAAAGGAAACTAATTGAAACCTCATATATGAAGCTATCGATCAATCCCATCATCAATATCGGTTTAGAAATAAGCCCACTGTGGCTTCCGTTAATAAAAACTGAACTTAATATTGCCGATAAAAATTCGACTTTTTTCAATAGGGCTGGAATTTTATCTCTTAAAACCAAGATTGACTAATAACGCGATGGCTGATTTAAATCTTGAAAGAGAAGGCAAAAAGTTGTTTACCTTGATAACATTTTAAGATGTCATTTAGACTACTTTCTCTTGGCTCCGGCCCTTTGACAATCAGTTGCTTTCCGTCCTGTGTGTAGCGTTGGCCTGTGTGTGGTGATTTTTATCTAATAACGTTTATATTTAGTCTTAGCTTTGACTATTCAGGCTATTTTAAGACTTGAATCCTTTTCGGAGGTTAAGATTACTTTTAATTCATAACATGACCCTAGGCTAATAGGCTATGTTGGTGTTTTTCTCTTTACTCTTTGTCTGTCACTTTATAACAAGAGACAATTTATACTATCGAAACCTCGTGTATTAGTTTTTCTATACACGAAATGTTCGATTACATAACTTTAAAACCAAAACTGAAGTAATTGTTAATGTGTCAAGCTAAGAAGCTCTTACAATGGTTAATGTGATAATATAATTCTGTAATATGAGTGAAGTGCAAGTTTGAAGACAACTTACCTGGATAAATGTCCAGTTGTGATTAGATTCAGCAGTAATCCAAGTTATAAGAAGGGATTAGTTAGCACGAGCTGGCCAAAACGATCTACTATTAAGTGAATGGCGGAGTTATCTTACATTGTTAGTGAGGTTATATTTTAAACCTCGCATTTAACATTTAATTTGTTTTACGTCTTAAAGAGAGATATTGACACCTAATTTAAAACCTTAATCTTTTGGTTTAGGCGTTCAATAAAACCACTCAACAATGATCCACACAGGAATCTAAACAATCGTTAATGCTGATTGTAAAATTCGAATGACGAGAAAGATACCCTGCCATTCTAGGATAGTTGTTCAATATTAATTGGGTTTTAATTAAAATGGTTCGGTTAATCTATATTAAGCAAGTAGGAGGTTTTTAAAGCATTTGAATGGGGGGAGACTGGAATATTGGAATCATGATTAAGGGGCAAGTCAAATGTTTTAAATGCCAACAACTACTTTGTGACAACTTATTTTAAAGGCTTCATGAAAACAAGAAAAATCTCGGAAACAAAATGACTAAATTTCATTTCCATGATAAAAATATATTGATTCTGAATAATATAATCCAAAATGGCGGGGAGCTTAAAATTTTGAGTAAGTCCTTCCTTAAAAATGGTTATACAACTTCCATACATTAAACGCGACTAATCTACCAATAAATTTGTTTATTTTTGGTGAAAGGGATAGTTAGTAGATAAAGTATTATTGAAATCTTACCTTTGTCAGATATTTGCAACAGTCTCGGTTTTGTGAAACACTTACCCATCAAACATTTATTAACCTAAAATTAAGTTTGAATTTATTTGTACTTTATTTCTGTACCTACTAACCAAAGGTCTCAATTAATTTTATAAATAAACATATTTATTAGTGGATAAGCTACTTGTCATTCATAGTAATTTTATAGTTATTTTAATGAAAAAATCATTCAACATTTGAGCACCCGCCATTTAGGAGAGCATCATCACAACGTAGTTTTGTTCTGGAATTCCTTTAATTAATGGGATATCAATAAGATTTTAAATATATTTCAATTAGCATCTCTCGTTCCCTTAACATGGGAGTTATTTAAAAATATATATATAACTGATCCCACGTAGTATGGTGGATGTAATTGAGTCTCTATAAATCACCATTAAGACTATATTCAGGGGTTGCTGAAATTATGTTAAAATCGTTAAAAAAACAGGTGTTATAAAACTTCTGTCTCACATAAGAGGGAATTATCTAGATATTTAAATATATATATATATATATATATATATATAATTATGTGAGAATATAATATATAGGCTATAGTAGGGTATTATATGTTATTAAGAACTAACATTTTAACAGTTATTGGTAAAAGATACATACCCCCCAATAACATGTTTAAACCCTCCAATAAATTACTAAATGTGTTCTATTATCACCTAAGAAAGCTTCAACGTTTCAAAATATTTTCTGTAGAGTCACTACAATTACACAAGCTATGAACACCGCAATGGTTCGTCTATGTAAATCCAGCGAAACTTTTATAGACATTTTCTCTCAGGTTAATCCATGGATAAAATTATTCTCTTGGGATAAACTGTTTCAACACGAGCATCGTTGTATTTTCTGAATGCCTAGTTGCACGGTCTTGCTGAAACCAACAGTCCTGTTCAATACTTTTTAACAGCTGTGCCATACTTTTTTAATAACTGTTTTATTATAAATAGTTATAGAAAGTATTAAGGATGCGCATAAGTAACTGGATAAAATAGCTTATTGGTATGACGGTTCTTCTTCAAGTGTTACCCATCTACTTAACATCTCACATCCACCAGCATACTTTAAATTTTATACTCGTAAATTTTAATTAAATATCCAATGTATAATTTTTATAAAGATTAGCCTCTTTTAACTCAATGGCAATTATAATGACCGACATTTTTCTTAGGTTAGGTCATTTCGTTCTACCATTTTTTATCTACAGATAAAAATAAAACCAACATGTAATCCTTACGTAGGCTTAGTTAGGTCTGTGTCGAGGTAAAAAAACATTATAGTTATCCCCGTTATAATGACAATTCAGTGACATTGACATATCAATAGTGTGGTGACAGTAACCATAATATCCTTTAACACTACTTATTGTGCACAACAAAACACACACATACATGTGTTTAAATAACCATACGCAATTACACACAAATAAAATATAATAACAAACAATAAATTATAAACGTATTATTAATAAATTTTAAAACTACCAAAGTTTGACAAATCAAAAAGTAATTATCAGCAGTAAACTAATAAATAGAGGAGGTTGTTTACCATAACATCAAATATCTCTTGTAAGCACCTATAAGACAAAAGTCTGTGTCGTGCAAACAAGAGCAGTGGCGGATTTTCATAGAATAAAAGTAGACAATATTGAAGCCCCAACATTTTGAATAATGTCAGAAATGTTTGGTTATAAAATGAGTAACTTTACATGACTAACAAATCAAATCTTTTTTTCCGGAGCTGTTGCGACATATTTATTTAAGGTATTCTCTGATTATTAACCTTAGATAAATTTTAGTAGAATATCTATAACCGTGTAGTACAAAAAATATCAAAAACCAAATACAGTAAATGTGCCTTCATGTAAATTTTATCACCGTAAAATCCCTTAAATAGGGCTCCTTGCATTTTTTGCTTAGGGGTCAAGTAAACGTAAACACACCACTTTATTGCCATTTAAGACTGTGTATTTGTCACTCTTACAATGTGAGGGATGTTTGACAACCAACAAAAAGTTAAATTACTTAACCCTTGAAGTATTATCAAGGTATCAATTCTTCATCACGATTACAAGGTTGTGAGATTATTTTCTAATCTCTTTCTAAGTATTATTATTCCATTTTGCTATTCTGATCATACAACGTTGCTCTGAAGTTATAATGCGGATATAAACTTCAATTCAAACGACATTTATAAAGCCTACTTGTTATGTATGGATTTTACTAAGAACAGAGCGCCTTTAAACCTTCAAGGTATTTTATGGGGGTGGGGGTGGGAGATGGGAAGATATACAAAATGTTATTCACGAATTCAAATCTACTTGTAGAATGCAAACTTACTCCATCTGCATACAAATTTATTTTTCCTACAACCTAAAAATATTGCATACAATTTCAATAAAGGCACGTTATAGAAGGTTGTCTAAAATAGGTTATCAGTATATATCAGTTAATGAATTAATGTTAAAAACCAAAACTGGAACTTTGATTTTAAAACAATATAGATATTTTAATGAAAACGTAAAAGTAATGTAAAATAAAACAGTTTACTGGTATTATGTCGCCTAACACCCAATTTCTATTACACGTTACCAGATGCTTATTTAATAATAACCCTAAATACGAGTCAACACTTATTACTTATTATGTAAAGTGTACGTTCTTTTTCAAAAACATATTCACTTATAACAAAAATCGGCATTCAGTTAAAAGGATAATATGATAATTTTAGAACTTCACTTGTTTTTTATGTTAAGTGCTCGTTGGTAGACATGAACCTTGGTATTAATATGCAGACAAATGTATTCACTTACATAACAAAAATCGGCATTCAGCTAATAGGATAATATGATAATTTGAGAACTTCACTTGTTTTTTATGTTAAGTGCTCGTTGGTAGATATGAACCTTGGTATTAATATGCAGACAAATGTATTCACTTATATAACAAAAATCGGCATTTAGCTAATAGGATAATATGATAATTTGAGAACTTCACTTGTTTTTTATGTTAAGTGCTCGTTGGTAGACATGAACCTTGGTATTAATATGCAGACAAATGTATTCAATTATATAACAAAAATCGGCATTCAGCTAATAGGATAATTTGAGAAATTCACTTGTTTTTTATATTATGTGCTGTTTGTAGACATGGACCTTGGTATTAATATGCAGACCACTAGACTGAACAAAATGATATATCATGTAAACTTAGTTAAAAGACAATAACCTAACTGTACCCAATTTTATTTTGGAAAGATGTTTTCCAACCATTTACAATGAATGGTGATATCCATCTTACATGATAAATTCACATTTGTTAAATTTCAGCTAATATAACTGTTAAAGATATTTTTCAAATGTTTATAACCATTTTCCTAATTTAGTAACTATCTAATTATTTTATATTAGAACACAGGTTTGGCTATTATAGATTCGAATTGAAAAGTTACACAATATAAGATATTACGTTAAAAGATCTTAGGTTAAAGGTTACCAATTTGAAAATAGACTTGTATTTTGAAATTTACGAACCGACCTTTCTGTTTAACGAAATTGTCTAACGACTCAACAAACTGATAATTCATAAAACAAATTGTAATTAATCGGTTGTATTATAAACTCCTCTCCTTCATACACACAAACACCCAATTCCACCCCACCCAACTCACTCATAAATATTAATATACAAAAAGCTAAAGCTGGTGTAAAATTCCTAGTATTGGTAGAATTGGTGAACATTTCATAATATCGAGAATCGGCTTTTGGATTACTGATATCGCACTAGTTAAAAATTCTATTTTACTGTGGGATAGATAACAAGAATACGAGTCAAAGGGGTGTGTGATCCACTGGTTATAGTTTAATCCCACCACAGCCCTCTGTTAAACATCTGCTCACCTAAATACATTAGCTTTTGTTGAGTACAACACACACATTGGCTTCAACTTAACTGAAGGGGATATATTTGCAGAGTGGATAGTAAAACTATTTCCATCGAAACGAAGGTATCGTACCACTAGTGCAGGCAGGTTTCCCTCGCACTCCGCCTCATCCCTCGCTAGCTTTTAGGTCATCTCGCCACAGTGCATTAAAAGTATAAGACTACAAACAATAATATTAGTCTAGAAAGAATAGGTTTTTCATAAGCATAGAAAAAATAATTTACAGATAAAAGTCTTCAAAACTTACTATAAGTTTTATCAATATTAAACATCTAATTGTTAACATTTCCTGTAAAATTTAATAAACAAAAAGATTGTACACGATATAATTAATTGTCAAATATTATTATTGTAGCTTAGAATTATTATTATCAGTTGTAAATAAAAAATTGAATATTCTCTCTCATTACCAATATAGCTAAATTCCAGTAGTGTATATGAAATGTTTGCCATTATGAGTTATATATTTAAATATTGGTTTCCTGGTTTAAATAATAAATAATTTGCAACATTTATATATATATATATATATATATATATATATATATATCTTGTGTATCTTCCGTGTGACTCTTACCTTTCAATGCTTAGAAACTGATAAACCAAGATTCATAGATTGATTATAGAAAATCGTAGCACGGAATTTGTAAGGTTCTTGAAAAAATATGTGAAAACATTCTTGACAGGTGAATGTTTTCTTTGTAAAACTACTGGGATATTTTAATATAACTTAATGGTATATTTTTATTTGATCCAAAACAGATAAACTTGTTATGAATAAAAAATAATAAAATTTTAATGAGTGAAATACCGATTCATATACATCTTGCTTTATTATAACAATTATTTTAATAGGAATAAATTACAACAAATATATAGTTACAAATCAACATTTGGACCACACTTGTCTCATATATATATATATATATATATATATATATATATATAAAATTATTATTACATAGTTTTTTAAAGTGGTCGTGCATTGCTTGAAAACTCTGTACATCCCTATTTTTCTTTGTTTATTACATCTTCTGTGTGTTCCTCCACATTTACAATATGCCCTTTTCTAACCAAAATCAACATTATTGTAAAAAGTAGACAATGAAAAATTAGAATGGAGAGCAAACTGTCGCTACACATGAAATAAAAAATATACGTACTAGAACTAAGTAACAACTAAAATCATTTTAAAACAACTTAATACAGCTCCTCTGACTGACATATCTACATTACATCATCTATTACTTAAACTACAAGGTATCTAAGAAATTTTTATTCTCCTTATCTGTGGTTTCAAAAAGAAGTATATCTTCAAAAAATAATTTAAAACACTTCTCACTTAAAAATAGATCTCTCTTTAGTGTAAATTCAACGAGTGAAATTATAGCCTTAACTTTAAATCAGCCTTTACGTGACGTACAAGAAATGGTAATTTCAACCAGAATATCTTCCCTTTTAAAGTCGTATCACAAGTCATTTCTCTTGTAGTTCTTAAAAGAAAGCTTTTACCTGCAATTATCATTACAGATTAATCAGTATGCAGTTAATTCTTCTGTATGCAATTACGTTCAACTGTGTCCGATATTAAAATATTACTTTCCACGTCACTCATTCTTAAGTCTAGTCCAAATTGTAGTTTCCTATATGTTTCTCCATTATATCTTGCCTCATTGTGTACACGCAGTAGCCACGATAATTCGTTGTCAAGTAGAGCAGTATTTATAGCAATGACTATGTTTTTAATTATTCTGTATACATGAGTGAGTATGCAATATCAAATTTCGTTTACAATTAGTCCCCTTGTTTAGTCTATGAAGTGTGTAACAATTTCACAAACTAAAAAGCTGATATCTGGACAGATTTATGATACGAGTATATAGAAAAACTCTCTTGATGCAACATTCAAAACCAATATTTTTCTCTCATTAATACTGAACATTTTCGACATCGAGAACTATTCACTCATTTTGTACATGATAGAGTTAAAATAGAAATATTTATAATGTTCAGTAATAGTTATTCAACTTTTACGCTTTAAAACACAATTATTGTAATGTTGGATATAAATCTTTACATTTACAAGTGACGAAAACTTCATTATAATTTTAATTTTAAAATGTGAGTAATAATTTTTAATTTTGAGTTAAGACTTTGTTTATTTTCTGATTTACCCACCTTCTATTGTCAACATATATATATATATATATATATATATATATATATATATATATATATAAGAAAGTTGTAAAATATAAAACATTCATCATAAAATCAACAAAATTGGAAGAATTAAAAGAAATAGTTCTATTAGTTAAAAGTATTAATGAAATACTATATTACTAGATATAACTGAAATTGATAATTACCTGATCGAGGCTATATACACCTAGTACTACCATGAGTTCATACATGTTGTATGAACATGTATATATATATTAGCTGTGATACACATTATTTGGCCTTTCCGACATCACAGAAACTGGACCGTAACCTAGCCCGACATAATAATGTAATCAGTTGATCCTCAGCCTCCTAGGTAATGGGGTTGGTGATCCCGATTACTATTAAGATTTCAATACGGACACTAACCACAATAAGAGGCCGAGTGACGGTTAGTCAGAACGAGTTAGAGATCTCAATTTAAGTTGTTTAAAAAGACAATAATAGGATCAGGATAACGAATAGTTTGTCATTGATCTATATTTATATGAACAAATCAATATCCCCAAAATATTTACTAATCAATTTTATGATGTTATCAAGAGTATGCTTGATCCCTTATAAAGTTTGGTTTTTCTACCTCATGAAATTTTTCTATTATATATATATATATATATATATATATATATATTATCTTCCTGTTAAGTAGCATGTTTTAGTTTGTTAATATTAGTTTAGATTTAATACTTTTGGGATTTTACTTTTCACTTAAAAAGATATATTTGTATGCAGTATTATGAGAGAATGAAATTAATAATAAAAATATACACCAATATAAAGGTGAACGTCTTTTATATAATTACCTTAAAAACAATTCTCATAAAAAAAACTCATTTAAATGACATTTTCTTCATAATCAATGATCCTGATTGTAATTGGCATTTAGGTTGGTTATATCTTTGTTAGTATGTAACTTGTTAGTAATATTAGTGCTGTGTTTAGATTCCGGTAGATCTCATCTTACAAATATTGCACATTTATATACTGATATTTGTTCCAGTTTACCACGAAATGTGCCTACATTATGTTGTAAAGTCTTTGAATATTTTTGTATATTATTGTAAAGGATAAAATAAAGCAATAAAGTTTGAAGTTTCAAAATGTTTTAATAATATAAATGAGCTACAATTGTTTCGTCTTGTGGCATCATCGGGCAACTGCCAAAACAATTCTAGCTCATTTATATTATTAAAATATATTGAAACTTTAAGCTTTATTGCTTTATTTTATCCTAGAATATGGAATTTCAACAAGAAATATCTGCTGTTTCATTAAAATTTATTATTGTAAAGTTATAAATTTTTAAAACAAATAACCCCTTACAGTTGTATCCCACTTTCCATGAATCTATACTGTACATCTGTTACAGTTTTAAAAGTTGATTTGTTCAGTGTGTTTTAATTATAAATAATTATTATTTAGTTAGATAAATAAACTAATTAAATTATTCAATATAAATATAATTATTTTTTGTTAGATCCAACATTAAACATAATCTATTCAACGTGAATGAGTTCAAACATATGAAAGAAATAATGACTTTATTTATTCTACGTCGTTCAAGTAAGACATAAACTTTTAACTTCACTGTAAACTTTTCTTTTAACGACCTTTTAAAATGCTACGTGTAATGTATGCACTTTAAAGTGTGTAAAAGACTTTTACAGCCCGAAGAATAACATTTTCTTCTACGTGTAGACTATAGTGGAGTAAAAGTTAAAAGTATCGATTGTTTACTTCAACTATATTTAGCAGTACCATGTAACAAATAAATATGATGACTTAGTCATTAAAATGTCTTCTTATAAATAAAGTATTTCTTTTTTTTTAATTTGGTCATTGTTTTAGTAGGTACATTGTTCCGTCATGCAACACTCAAATAGAAGTATTCTAAAATCATTTTTAACTATCTTGTTTAGAACAAAAATGTATATTCTCTACATAATAGTTTTTAGGTCATTTAACACTGAAAAGTTCAATACTTAAGAGTTCGTTAGAGGATTAAAATGCTGAAAAAAAATGCATAACTGTAGATCTGAATTTAATAATGTAAATTGTAAACCCGGTCGTATTTTCAATATGTTCCCCATTAAAAATGTGGATTTATTTAAACCATTGTATTTACAAAAACCAAAATTAAAATTAAAAACTAAATCGTCGTGTATAAAATAAACAGTTTACAAATATTGTACAAACGTCTTTGCACATTCATGCATAGCACTAAACACCAACTCAAAATGTAGAGAATTAATTGCAATAAACCTAAAACTCCAACTTCCAAAATTGTAAAAATAATAGTTCAAACTATTTTAATTAACATTTTGTAATAAAAAGACCTACGGGCCCAAATAATATCATTTGTTATTATCTTCCCAAAAATGATGTTTGTTAGGTTAGGTTAGGAAATTATCGCTTAAAAATGGAAAATCAACCATGAAGAGTCATATTTCATTTTCATACTAGACAAATTAATTACACACAAACATTATTTAGGAAGTTCCGATTTTAAATATTCACATTTCAATAAAGTTTCATTGAAATTATTTGCCTTAATTTTGAAATATTCTATTTTTTCATCGACGCCAAGGTTGTTCCTCTTTTTGAATGGAAATTACTATTTTTTTTTTTATTTATTTTTTTTTTTTTTTTGCTGTCGATATGGTCAATAATACATTATGTTTCGTTCCTTAGATTATACATTTTGTTTAAATGTGATCTAGTGATAGAGCCATTTTTGAGTTTGTAACTTACTGTGTCCGAAGATATAAACATTAAAGTTTCAATAAATAAAGTTATTAATAACATTTTTATTGAATGAAAATTGAATAAAATGGAGAAGATTCATTTTTTTTAATAAATGATGTACTGTATAGCCCATTAGCGAAAATTACTTTATATTTGTATATTATAGTCTTATGAGCTTAGATTTTATTATTTTTCTAACTTTAGTTTAAATTACTAACTTTTAGTTTTAGAATAAAAACATAAAGAAATACGAGATAAAAAAGAAAAGAGTTTTTCTTAGGATAATCAGTTGATTCTGAGTTCAATAAGTCAAAGGAATGGTGGAGACTAATTTCTCCTTCTATTCGACTATGGATTGATCAAAGTTTTTTTTTATCAAAGTTTCCCCTTATTTTTAACACTGCTATTGAAGTAATCAACTTCACTAACCTTACATCTATCTAAAACGTACCTGTTTTTTTTTTTCTTTTTAATCATCTGTTAATACTTTCAAAATTCAATTAAAAGTTTAGTTCCTGTTCCATTATAACTTTCCAAGAAGAAGATTAAGAATAAACATCCATCAAAAATCCAGGAATGGTACAAAATAACGCAAGGGAGTATCCTGAATTATATAAAAATTACCAATCCAATATTCAAAATTTAAGAATACAATACAAATATCTCAATATATTCTCTAATGATTTTTGTAAAATTATACCAAAATGTAGGTTCTAAGTTACCATTCAAAAATTACTGGGCACCGTCCCTACAATACTGGTTCTGGAATTGTTATTGAAAAGGGAAAATAAAAATGGGCCCTGACGCAAACTTCACAAATTTAATAAATAATGCAAGTCATTTATGTCCAATATGAAAAAAAACTATAACTCTAATAAAACCGCCCAAACCCCAACTAAATAACAATTACTGATCGTGCTTCAATTTTAATAAAAACTAAATACAAACAAAACCAAACCAACGACGGTCAGAGTTTGAGTCTTTATTTTAAATTATTCACGAATCGTATTTTATCATTTACTTGCAATTTAGTAAATTGTTTTGTTATACAAATTTTTACTTTTCACTTAAATATACCGAAATCACTTGTAAAAAAAAAAGGCTATGACGTGGAAGAGACTGTGAAAATTATGAAACTGTGATACAATGATGTATTACATGGGTTATAAATTAATGTAATTTAACAAAGGATAAATGCCAAAATACGTGGAGGCAGAGAATTAGACAGGATATCGGAGAGTGGCGGAAACAGAATAAACCGATTTATATAGTATATATTTAAGATACATCTCAATCTACAGATGACATACGTAATAGGAAGATCTGATTCTTGGATTCAGGCACAAAAATGGATATGAAAGCAAAATATAAAATAACCTTTCAATTTCTTTTCACAATTCTCTTTTAATACTATGTAATATGTAAGAAAGAGAGATAGCATATTACTAAAATTGTGTGTGTGTGTGTGTGTGTGTGTGTGTGTGTGTGTGTGTGTGTGTGTGTGTGTGTGTGTGTGTGTGTGTGTGTGTGTGTGTGTGTGTGATGCTATTTTCGTAAAAAATGTTCAGAATAAACTTATTAATGGAAAAGAATAAAACATTACGGTAGAAAGGATTCCATTTCGTTGTATTTTTAAAAGAAAATGTCGTATCCTTTCAGTTTTGTTGGAATCAATGGATGCCATTAAAAGGAGCATATACTCTTGGGAGTTTGCCCTTTTCACTGTCTGACATCAATGTAGTGACAGCCGTCAACACAAATGTCACTGAATTCCAATAACATCCTTTCAAAGCCTTTGATAGCGGGTTTCTTATTATCAAAAGAACTGGAAAAGCGAGGAGGCATTTGTAATATTTTAGGTTGGGATTTTCATATAAAACGAATTTGAAAGACTTTTGATACAATATTATAATATTGTTTAAACCATTATTCAGGGTCATTGAAAAAAAGTTGACGTATTTCCATCTTATTTTAAAACTACATAAACTATTACAAAATTTTTAATTTCTACCACTTAAATTATTTAATAAAACTTATGGAAATTCGCAATTAAACTTAAAACAATTACACCATCTGTTTTTCCTAAGATATAGAAATCGAACAAAATATGACATATACTATTTGTCGACAGAATGATGATCACCCAGATTTCAGTCATAATATTCAATCCGTGTTTAATGACAGTTATATTCCGATAGGTCCTGTAGTACAACAGTAAACACTATAAAACTCATGTACGACTGAACGTTGAACAAGTTGCTAATTATAGATTGAAGGCGACCACTAAAATATACTCTGAAAGCATAAACATAATTGTTTTATTGTTTAGGCTTTTGCTTATAAACTTTACCTAGGTCCGATTTTTCTACTGAATTTTAAAAGTAAGCCTAACTTTAATCCAGATTAAATTTAATGTTTTGTTTACATCTTGATATAAGTTTTCAATTTTACTTTAGTTTTGTAGTAATTTCAGTTTTGGTTTAAACTGATACTTTTAAAATTAAAGTTATTTTAACTGTTGGCAATCTTGCATGGGCTTCATCTCATTATATATAATTAACATGATATAGCTTCTATTTTTACCTATTGTTATTCCTCAATCGATCTGGTTTTCAATAAAATTTCTGTTTTTTTACGGGTCCTTTTTTCATTAATTTGACAACAAATTCTTGTGAGTTGATTTTCTCTATATCGTAATTAATGTAGATTTAAAAAAATTGCGCAATATTTGCATTTTAAAATGAATAGACATCGAATTGATGTATAATACAATAGGCTACGTAGCAAAATAGAAAACTATCAATTTCTTGTCTCCGCCATTTTGGATTGGAGTCTCGGAGATGGGATTACTTTACACCAATTTTCTCGTCTAAATGAGGGCTTCAAAATGAGGTATCACAGAATAGGGGTTACTATTTAAAATGTTTGACTTTCAACTCCCCACCCCCAATCAATCAGTTTGCAGTACTAGATTTCTACCTATCAATATTTAGTGTTACAGCTTACATTTGTAATTGGGCAGGCTAGAGGAATTCGGTTTGCAGTACTAGATTTCTACCTATCAATATTTAGTGATACAGCTTACATTTGTAATAGGGCAGGCTAGAGGAATTCGGTTTGCAGTACTAGATTTCCACCTCAATAGAATTTTTCAATAAAGTTTAAAATGATATTTCTAAAAATTACATCTGTGTTCCCTTCCCTTCATTAAAAATACTGAATTCATCTTTAGCCAACATGTAAATAGCAGGGTTTTGCTAGAATATACTACTATATTTTGTACCAATTTTTCTCCAGTTTAACTGTTTCATTTTAATTGACACTCGTTTCAAGCTTACGTAGAAAATATTGCCACATTGGTCTACTTTAAATTACTATCGCTTGACATTTTACACAGAGGTATGTATAATTGACTCCTTTCCGTTAGCAAGGGTGGTTTATACTAGTTATTTTCTTTAAAATTATGTATACTCGAAAGGGTATACACCCTCAAAATTTTTTTGCTGAACCCCTTTATAATAATGTTCGGGATAAGACTAGGTTCTCCTATAACGTTTTACCAAAAGCGTTATTAATGTGATTATTATTCACTCATTCATTGGAAATGTAAAGAGATCTAACTTGTAATAAATAGAGAAATGAAAAAACAATACTTGTTCTAGCTATCATGAACGTTTCAGACCTAGTTGTCGCCTTAAGACGCCTGTGACCTAGTTGACGCCTGTAACACTCAATTATAAATTACAATAATAAATTATATACTTCCGCCAAGCTCTATATACAGATTAATGTGCAACTAATCACCATTTCAATCATGTAATCATTGTGTACATACATCATATTATGCACGAACATCGAGTTAGACGTTTTATTACATGTTATTTGAATAATTTCTATAGTCCATTTCAAGTTTATTTGTCAGTAAATATGCAATGGCGTGAAGCTGTTATATAACACGCCTTAAAACATGCGGCTATCTCTAATAGAGGAGTAATGTATAGGCGGGAAATTTGTAATTACACATTTCATTGTCTGCTGCATACTCAAAACTTTTGTAT
The DNA here is from genome assembly GCA_963513935.1 of Aphrophora alni. Taxonomy (NCBI): domain Eukaryota; kingdom Metazoa; phylum Arthropoda; class Insecta; order Hemiptera; family Aphrophoridae; genus Aphrophora; species Aphrophora alni. The sequence continues at coordinate 113,053,500 of OY740768.1, read as the reverse complement.
TTTAATTTGTGTAAGGTTAAATAGAATAGATAAAGATATAAAGATATTTACAATTGAATATGGTATATTACAGTCTTTAAAGCAAAAAGTGAATCAAATAAAAATAGAGGGAGTAATATATTGTTAATTAAACATATTAGACATTGAAGAAGTACAAATTAGCTCAAATATGTACAAAGCCCACAAGAGTAAAAAACAGTTAAATATTCATTTTTCTCGCAAAATATCTGGATTTTGATATGTTACATATATATATATATATATATATATATATATATATATATATATTAAGTTGATATAAATGTAGTTTAAAAGAAAATTAGTATTGTGCTATGATCAGTCCAAAAAAATATTATAAATAATACTGTATGTAAATGAGTCCCTAAATACACTAACAAATCAAATGTATCTTTCATATATAAAATTAGTAACAGTTTAGTTTGTACTAGAAAAATATATTGCATATATTTTTTTATTTTGTCATGAGTTCCAATACATAAAAAAAAATAAAAATTATTTCAATACTTTTGTAAATTGCACTTACAGGCCTAAATTTCCAAATTATATTCAAACCAGACAAACCCGAATTTTTTCAATATATTGTGAAAATATCTGACTTCATATGGCGCCAAAATAGTTTTAACCAGACTTATAAGCAAGGGATAATGTTCCCATGGGTGCTTATATGCATTATTTAAAATAAACACAGCAACTATACAAACAACACAAATGTGAATATTCAGAAAGTAAATCATTAATAAATATTACATTAAAAATATAATATCATTATTTTACATCTTCAAAAAGTGAGTAAATTTCAAGGCGATCCAACATTTTTATGATAGTTAAAATGTCCTTTGATTAAGTAAATTGTCTCTTAGACTGAAAACTAAACATGAAACGCAGTATAGCCTTTAAGAGACCACTAACATAAATCGAATCGTTATTGTATAAAATAATATATCTTATAAGAATTTATGTTTTATGATTTGAAAACTATTGCTTATAATATTATCAAGACTCGCGAAATAAAGTTATATAATATTGTTACTTTAAAGTAATAATCAATTTCGTTAACCAACACTCATCAGATATATCAGATATAATTAATTAGAAGTAAAAACTTTAATTAGAGTCTAGGTTCTCTTCATGTAGGAAACTTGCAGAGGCTTACTATATAATTTATTTCTAGTATGGAGTTTTAAGCGAAGTCGCTTCGTTCAGAAGTCTTTTTTTTTTCTCAATTATTCCTGAGACAATATTTGTTTGTGGTTTGGTACTCGAATTTAGATTATTAATTATCATATTTCACCGCAATTTAAAACTTAGAATTTATTATTTTCTGACCCTGACGTTATTACAATATTTGAGGGCTACTGGTCTTTATATTTTGTTTTACCTTTAATAAATTTAAAACGACAGATAGATTCTCGCTTTTAAACGACATGGGGAAAAAAATTAAAGATTATTACTTACTAAGTCATTCAAACGTCGTCTTTTAAAATACAGTTTTTATTATGGAAATTGATGTTTTGTTATTTTACCTTTTTTTTATTATTTGTTTTTATGTATTTTTGATTATTCATCTTTTAGGGTAATAGGTTTTATTTTATTTTATTTATTCTTACATAAAATTATTTTTTTAAATCGTTTATTTTTTATAACTACGGAACCGCCATTTGCGACGAATATATTTTGAAGAATTTTTCAAAATCATCACAACACCTTACATGATATTAAATATATTTCTTCTTTTTTTAATCAGGCAAATCTAACTTATGTTACATTTCAGGATAGGCGTAAGTACAGACATCTGAAACGATTCGAAGAACTATAGATTTTCTATGTCGTTTATCCCATTGACCAAAATAAGATACTAAAGTTTCATTAAAATTGTTTCCTAGGAATATGAACCAAAAAGTGAGACTATTTTAAAAAGATATATATTTTTTTTTTGTAAAATAAGGTTACTCTTTTACGAAAAGGAAATCAACTAACAAATATTCACTTGACAACATCTATTATGTTTTTCTGTCTGGAAACCTTTTTTATTTTAAAGATATATTCTGTGTAGTCAATGTTGATTTTTTGAAACTACAAATATATTTATATATATATCCTCTAATTCCACTTACACTACCATAGAAATCCATTGATTCTTCATCACTCAATAAGTGAATATAAGTCTACAGAAGGCGTTATTTTAAACGTACTCCAATCCAAAGAAATATTGGCTCACTGTATGAAAAGTGTCGTTAGGATTAATATTTTATAGTACATTCAATGAGATGAAAAGCTAACAAACTTACTTTTTATTTATTAAAACTGAAGTTTGTCTTACAACTAACAAGACAGCATGACTATTAAATCCACAGCCTTGACTCAAGTCTTGTTCTGGTTCGCTCCATTTCAGTTTCGCTCTCGTACATACTGACATTTTAAACAAGACCAAAAACCCGTGAAATCTATGCAGCTATTTTATTAAATTATGAGTTTTGAGGTTTTAACTTATTTTCCCCTTTCTCCTTCATTGTAGAACTTAATTGGTATTTGGTTTAGTGTATGTGTGTTCAATGGTTGTGTATCGCAAACTTTAAACAAATTATAGCAAAATGTCCGAATAAACGAGTAACAACAAGAATGCGAAGGTTACACGTCCCACCAGACAGGAGTCGCAACTTATCTGAGGTGACGCTATTAGGTAAATCATAAGGCTTGGAGGATCTGGTTTGAACTGGTTTAGTTCAAGGTCAGATATATTCATATCTGTAGTGCTGATGCAGTCTACATAACTCATTAAGAACACAATAGATATTATTATTACATCATCATCAAACGTGTATCTCAGTACGATGAATAAATCTGTTCAAATAACATCTCATTAATATAGTCAAGAATACTTGATTGCGTCCTGCATCGCTTCGGTGGGATATATCGAACATATTAAGTAAACAGTGCACAAATATTATACACACGTTCTCACATACACAAACCTACTTAACTCTAATTATTTAGCATGTTCAACAATGTATTGTGGGAATTTAAAGAAACTGACAAATTTTACCCAAAATCATTATTTTCACACGATAAATAAACGAGTGGAACAATTTCATAAAGATATAATTTAAATAAAAATGTATCATGTTTTTGTTTTAAAATATTCTACTGATCAAGGAAATGTATTTATTGTAATATTATTTGGTAAAACTATATGTGGATATCTATTTTGCGAAGGTATTGGACTTGGAGGCGTGGCAACATATTTAAAGGCGTCCCTAAAATTTACCGTTTTTAGTTAATTTGAAAAGAATTTTATACACATAAACTACTGAAAATTCAGATTTCATCATTAAAACACAGTCGGAGAGAGAGAGAGAGAGAGAGAGAGAGAGAGTGTGTTTTGTTTTTTCATTTGATGATAAAACTAAATACCACGACATTAAAAATCATTGGTCAACTTTCTAATACAACTACCATTTCGGAAGTTATCTAAAATTCACATTAGTGAAGTCCTATCAGGTAAATTTTTACCGTATTTTAAAAAATTGTGAAAGTATAGGTCTCAAACTAATACACCTAACCAAATATATATATATATTTTTTTTTATTATGAATAAATTATTTAAAAATCAAAATGTAAAAATAAAATAAAAGCAGTACAAAGAAATTTCCCTGTGCTTAACTTCTACTTTACCACTATCCTTTTCTTCCATTATCTTTCCTCCAATCCCGCTTGTCCCATAGTTTCAGTAATCCCACGGAAGACCTTCTTAGTATATTCATTTCTGTAGATGAAATTTAAATTTAAATTTCCATGTCTCCGTGCTGTAAGTAACTACTCATAACTATTAATAAATAAATATTTAGATATTTATAACAATGTATATTTATATTTACACGTTAATTTTTATTGTTTAAAAATGTGTTTAACTTAAGAAAATTCATTTAACATTACTCTTGTTGATGTTCCTTGGTTAATTTTTCTTCATGAATCAATTTTGTTTTTTGGTTCCTAAATACGTGCATTACTCATAGCCATTAATTACTTCCCTCTCCTTTTCCAATACATCTTTACCCACTGCCATAAACTAAATTTTATTTTAACCTATATTTGTATATTTATGTTTATCAGAACCATCACGAACTAACGTCAAGAAATAATAGTGTTTGTTCTGAATTGTCTCAAACCCATCAACACATTCCAGTACAGGTGTTCTCCATTTCTCTATTACGGTAACCATTTTGTAATAGAGAAGCTCTGAAAGAGTCTGATTTCTTTTAATTTTTTTGTGTAAATCCGTAGTATATTTTTCAATAGTTATCTGTTTAAAATTACAATTGTCCAAGATCGTTATTTTATTGTTAGAATACTGTCATAATCCTTTTCCAATTCAATGCATAATAAATGTGTGGATTAATTTTGTGAAACTGTTTTGTCAATTATTTATCTAATACAATATATTTGTATCAGTTTTACATAACTTTCAGTGATACATAAAACAAAACTAATAATAAACCAGAACGAAGTGTCGACCTAGTTTATTAAAATGACTATAATCTCATTGTACAATATACTAAAGAAAACGTTCTGATAAAAGCCTATCTACAGTAGTAGGTTTATACATAAATAACATGATAATCATATCTGCATTTAATTTAATAGATATTTAAAAAATTATGAGAATAAAAATTATAATTTTAAAGCTGAAATGTATAAATTACAACAGTGAAAACTTATAGATTGACAAATTTACAAATTGCATAACTATAATGACTTGTGAAATATTTTTGAAAAGCTGATTGAAATTATTAAAAGACAATATATATATATATATATATATATATATATATATATAACGTAATAATATAACATTATAACGTTAAAAATTATTATTATTATATATATATATATATAATATAATATATATATATATATATATATATATATATATATATATACGTGTTCCTACGTCTGTAATAACGTGGTCTCTAATATTTTATCTGCATTTAACATACGAATGCTTAACTTTTTTTAAACTCTGTACACGGCCACCAATATTATCTAAAAAATAATTATTATCGAGGTAAGAGTAGTATTTTAGGATTACTAATGTGACTTTACTTTTCATCTAAATATAACAAAAAAAAGCCAATTTAATCGTTTATTTTTATTGGGTTTCCTACTCAATACATCACCCGATAATAATTTTTTTTTATATTACTGTAGTTAGATTTAAAACAAACGTTATAAAATTTGTTTGAAAATGCTTAATGTAGTGTAAACGTTCAAAGGGAAAAACCTAAAATGCAGGATTTAAATATATAACTTATCCAAACTTAGGAAAACGAATTAAATTTATAAACAGATTTCGTCATACAATTCCATGGACAAATAAATCTGATTTTACAAACTTTTATGTACGTACGACGATTGTCGAAAGTATTACATAAAACTGACCGATCGATGGTTTATACTAATGTGAGATTGTTAAAATTATATGAAAATCGCTAAAAGAGGGTGACCGTGAAATGCAAAATTTAAAAGCATTAAAATTTATCTTTAGAAATATTTTAACGATGAATTGTCGTTTGATTATAATACAAATATAATATTGGACATATCTTATGGTAACATCGACAAATAGAGACCATGATATGCCCACTGTTTGTACCCATGTAATAATACGTCAACATTTTTAGTATATTTAGTTTGTTTATTTTCAAAGCTAAAGTTGCTATTTTTGATATTTTTTATCAAATTTAGACATTGTATGTGCGATTTTACAAAGCAATCAACATGTTCGTTAACTAGAAATGTCGGTCTTGTAAATTTTAAAATTATAGCGTTCTAAACATTGTTTAATTGTGCTAATTTTCCACTCGTACATCGTTCATTTGCTCATTTCATTCAGGTTCAAAATCTGTATTCAATGACGTCCAAAATTATTTTCTACGATACAAAATAATGTACCGCAGTTTTTACCAAAAACAAAACTTTCAAGACATAGAGATAAAAATCAGCAATAATAGCAGGTTGGAATTTGAGTTGAATTTTGTTCAATTATAATATGACCTAAATTTTACAAAATGTTGTACATGATTTAAAAAATCGTTGCAAAATTTAAAAACTACTGCTATTCAAACTAATACATTATTATTATATAAGATATACTTATCAACCCTGAAGATATTGATGCGGAGAAACCGGTAGGAGAGAACAATCCGTGTATGGTATAAAGTAAGTTTAAATATTTGTAATTATATATATATATATATATATATATATATATATATATATATATATATATAATTGTGTATAATATATATAATATCGAGATTACCAAAGAGCAAATTCCCTAAAGATTTTGAATTGAATTCAGTTAGCCTACATGCAAATGTTTAATAACTTCCCTAAATTTCCATGTATTAATATTTTGGAAACCATTTTTCTCGTAATTTTAGCTGAATTTAATCCTATTTCAAATAATAAAATTCATAGTCATACTACGAGGTCAAAAAATAGCCTACGTATGATCTGTGTTAAAAACAAAGTGGGTTCCAAAAATTCCTTATACAGTGCTGTGAAGTTCTATAAATTTCTGCTTTCTTTTATAGAAAAGCAAAGCTCCAAATCAAAATTTAATAGAAGCCTCTACCAATGTCTGGCTTCTAAAGAGTTTTATTAAGTTACTGAGTTGTAGAAGAATAACTTTAACAAATAATTTCTTAGTGTAAGATTTATAGTGATATGTCAATGTTAATGTTGTTTTCAATGTTTTTTTTTTTTTTTTTTAATTGTATCCTAGTTATTTTTAAGTACTCTTGTATTATCTATTCGGTGTGCATCAATTTGTACTTGAGTGAAGACACGTGCGTTGTTCATCTTTTTATATTTTTGTTCTTAGGTGCTTAACTTGTACTATTTATACATCACCTGTTGAGGTTACTATAGAAGAACACGAATAAAATTTAAATGCTCAAAATTAACATTACAAACCTAGGTAAGGGGGTGGCGTAAATTGTATCTACATTTTGGCATTAAGTTTTTTTTAATCGGAACTTTGTTCTTATGGCAGCATTATACATAAATTGTGAGCCTAATTTGTATTTTGTTTCCTTTAGGTGTGGCAGAATGTTTATGCACCGTTTATTTTGTAACTTTTTAGATTTTAATTTTCTAATAAAAATACTTTTGGTTTCTTTACTTTATTTTGGTTAGAGTGTGTTAGTACACCTCTTAATAAATAATTGGAACTCCAATATTTTCTCTGACGAGTAAGAAATTATCTTCAGGCGATGTATTTACATTATTAATTTCATTATTATTGCTCACAAGTTGTTATGGTTTCTGCAGCATATTTACTCAAGTTTCAACAACCCTTACTTCTCGAAACTTTACTATAACACTGTTAAGTGACTTCCTAAAAACAACATTCAACTCCATCCCAGTACTGTCTAATTCGTTTTATCAAATAATCCAATGTACACACAGATGTTTATATTGTGTAAACTTTGATCAAAGTTATGTCTGTGTTAAGATATATATATATATATGGGTGTTGTGTGTGTCGGATAGAGCATAAATAACATTATTTACGGATACATTTCTTCTAAGGAAATACCAACAGGTCATACATATTTCTTCTTTTATGCAAATTATGGAAAAAGTAAACAAATAGTATACAGAATGTTTTAGGTAACATTTCGTTTATTAAAACTATAATTTTAAGTCTATTATTTAATTTATGTAAGGCTGGGCTATATTTAAGAATATATTTTTTATTTAATATTGTTGTATTGTTATTTAACTTCATCATTAAAACTTGTAACTAAAGTAGTGGTTTTACATTTTCGAATTTATTATTTAATTATTTCTCTTTTTATTATTTAATAGCTAATAATACATACTCTTTCGTCTATTAACTGTTTCTGTTCATAGGAAAATCTTAATAGAATAATATAAGCTATCAAACACTTTACTACATATTTTACTAATTAATAATTATATACGCAAAATGGGAATTTTTCTGCTGTTCAATAAAAATAAATTCTTAAATTTCCCAAAGAGTAAATTGTACATTATCACAATTTATTTCGCATATTATTTTACGATAGGCGGTTGTAGTGCTTAAGATTTAAGATTGTAGACTCTGAGAAAAAAATAATGCACCAGCCGACCTGCACCAACAATTTGGGTGAGTTCGTGTTTTATCCGGTATACTACTCTTTTCAGAAACGTCAGTGGTTAGTAAATGTCATGTTGAAATGAAAGTTCTTTGCAATAAAAAACATTGCTGTTTGAATGAATTTAGCAGCGATTTTATATTAAATCAGAACAAAACTTTTCTATTAAAAAAAGGTAAACATTGTAGAATTTAGTTTGATAAAATAAACAGAATTTGTTTAAACCTATAGACAGGTTTATTTTGGTGGAAATGACTTTTCCTTTAGGTGGTCAACATTTCTGACTATAAAATAACATTTACATCCTATTTTCAAATTTTAATTAAATTAAAATCTAATTTTTGTTTTCATTTTATATTTATTTTTAAAAAGATTTATTTATTTTTTTGATTTTTTTTTTCACTTATTGATTTTCATTACATATGATTGATTTTATTAAGTAATTTATTTTTTGTATTTAGAAAAGATGTAAATATTAATTTACTTATTTCCCTTTATACATTGTTATTAGCGTGGTAGGTATATTTTTTAATAAGAAAACACAAAAATCAATTTTACCTTTGTAATTTTATAAATCACATGAAGTATATAAGCCTAATTTTTAAGTAACTTTAATTTTAATTAAGAATTTAAATGTTGTAAATCGTCAAAATCCAAAAGAACTTTGTAATTTTAAAAAGACCTGATTGTTATATTTAATAAAAATAATTAATAATTAATTTATTTAATAAACAAATCATAATAAAATTAAAGCAAAATTAATTCAGCACAAAAGAATAAAACAAGCAACGTTCAAATCAGTATTAGAACTGTTTCTACACAAACAATACATGAGTTGAAGGATCAATATTTTAAGAGGGTAGTAGCAAGCTTGCAATTCGGATTGGGGTTGGGCAGTGCATTTTTTTTGTCAAACTCTTGACATTTATTGAAAGTTGCTTTGTAAGTTGCCTAACTTGAAGGCTGTAATGCTAGCAAAGACTAATCTCATTTTCGAGACATTTAAATGTATTTAGAATTAAATTTCTTTTTTGAACAGAAGTATTTAAGTTAGCTGAGTGAATAGTATGAAATGTTTCTGATCAGATCCCTAAATCATAACGTAAACAAACAACATACTTTTCTTAACTTTGTTTATCGGCCGCTACTTAAGCCGGTGGGATGTTGTTTATTCGCTGGTTTTTGAAGTGAAAACTTCTATTGGCGCGTTAGGTACTTTTTGAGATGGACTTTTTCAATAGAAATCGCGTCACGCACAGTACCGTAATGCAACTTTTGGGATGGACTTTTTCAATAGAAATCGCGTCACGCACAGTAGCGTAATGCAACTTTTGGGATGGATTTTTTCAATGGAAATCGCGTCACGCACCGTACCGTAATGCAACTTTAATATATATATATATATATATATATATATATATATATATATATATATATATATATATATATATATATATATATATATATATAGACAACGGATACGCGCGCACAGCGTATATGTAAAACTCATATATCTACGAAAAATGTTGCACAAACTTTCTCACATACCCATATATATTAAAACAAAAATCTACGAAAAATATTGCACTAACTTTCTCACATACCCATACGTATTAAAACTAAAAATCTACGAAAAATATTGCACTAACTTTCTCAAACTCATATACATAGTCAAACTAAAATCAATGCAAAAAATATTGCACAAACTTTCTCACATACCCATACATATATTAAAACTAAAAATCTAATATAGCACTAACTTTCTCAAACTCATGTACATAATCAAACTAAAATCAATGCAAAAATATTGCACAAACTTTCTCACATACCCATATATATTAAAACAAAAATCTACGAAAAATATAGCACTAACTTTTTCAAACTCATATACATAGTCAAACTAAAATCAATGCAAAAAATATTGCACAAACTTAAGTTTTCACTAGTATACTTAAGCACACCTAGTATATTTTTCATTTACATATTTTTCTACAACCTTGTCTTGGTCAAATATTTCGGTAGTGTGTGATAGAACAAATATAAGTAGACACCGTCATAAATTAAATTTTTAGAAACAGATATGGTTTTATAAACCAACATAAATTTTAATAAACAATGAATATATTTTTTTGGATCTTTCCAATAATACAACTTACCTTATTATTATTATTATTTTAATCAATTATAATTTTTTTTTTGTCCTCAAACATCTGAAACAAATGTGGAAAAGGATAGGAAAGTTTGATAACTATTAAAGAATAGTTTATTTCAAATTATAAAGGTTCAGAGTTGGTTGTCCTCAGACGCTTCTGTGAGTGTAATATGGATCGTTGAGTTTAGTCCTCCGGTTCACTCTTTCCCTTAAGAACCGACTGCCAGAGTTGATCAGTAGAACTTAGAACTGGCAGATTACAATTTCATCATTGACATTTGTAATAGGAATAACACTTTATTAGATCGTCAATAATAAATAAACTGTTCGTATAGATCGCATTTCCACGTGGGAAAGAAGAAAAAAAAAAGGAAAAAAAGAAAAAACAGTAGAACGATGTTACAGTGGCTACTAATTCACTTACAATTACTTAACAACAAGAAATAACTTCTGGCAACCTTAGTTTAAATTGTGTACATGTGTAGCAAAAGAATATTTTGGAATAAAAAAATATTTATATCTATAATACGTAGTAAACTGGAAATAATTACTATTATTGACTGTTTCCACTACTTCAGCATTATTTAGAATTTTCAATTCTGTTCAACATATAATATCACTTAGTACTTTAGCAATATAAAATTTGTATATTCTACTAATGATAGTTTCGATGTTTGTGAATAAATTCACACCTATTAGATCAGGAAATCTTTACAATTTAATCAGAGAGTAGTAAGAGCGCAGACTCTTGTGTAGATCATTTTCATCCCTGGTATTGCTGACTTTTAATATTTTAACAACTAGTACCTTTATCCAAACATTTGCTTTTTTTATATTGGTATTTATCTACAAAAAAACAAGGTGTGGTTCAATAAAATATAACCAAATAAATACAACAAATAATTACTTTAAAATACGGAATTATTACATAAGACACGTGCTATTTACTTGTCTACTATTTTTAAGTGGTTTAGAAATGGATTTAAAGCTCAGAAACTTCATTATGTTTTAAAAATGTATATTGAGTCCAAGACAAACGCTCTCTTCCCACACGAGACCTGAACTAGATAAGTTTCAATTACTGACCAGTCGTAAACAAACCGATTTATTTTCTTTACGAATTAAATAGTTTATTTCCAATCTTCTCAGGAATTGTAACCATAGACAACGTAAACAATCACGTAAATCTAACACTCTTATCTCTGCCTTAAATTGCAGACGACGAATAACATTCCAAGAAACATTTATTAGGTTTTAAAATTAATTGCATTAACTACATAACTAAATACCAAATACATCTATATTTTAACAGCCAGATGTTAATAAAAAATAATAGTCATAGAACGTTATTTATAACGATATTCTTTAAAGTGATTGATTATATTATATAAATATAGGAAATAAAATGGTTTCCTATTTTATTAGGAAAGGTCTAATTTTATTTTAATCGAAGACATACATTTTAAATAATCTTTAAAGTCCGCCTGTCTTTCTGAACTTGCGTATTATGCACAAAAAATCATAGTCGCATTACTAAATTAAAAATTGCAATTAAAAGAGCCTTTAAAGTGAATATGTTTATTACAGGTTTAAAAATAGTTTCTCTATATAGTTGAAATGAGCTGCTTTTATTAAGCATGTAATTCCAAACACTCACACAACTATTTTATAACTTGGTGCGAGGGTGAGCTCAGGTTTCCTGCGAGCGACCGTAATTTGTTATTTTGTAATTCTATTGGTTGTTATTTATAATTATGTTCCCATTCTGATCCCAACATTACATGAGCTTCAAAGTAGTGAAATCGACTCTATTCTTCTGTAACTTGTGTTTATGTTTTGAAGTGTGTGATGATACTGAAAACATTAGTAACTTTGCACATGCACATTTAGGGAATTAACTACAACCGGAATATAAAATTAATTTTCAGTCAAAAAAATGAAAATCCCTGGAGAGAGTAGTGTCAATAATGATGCCTCATTGTATTTGATTTTAAATTTTGTTTTTAATCCATTTTTTTTTTCAATCTGAATTTCGGTTATGTCGACCAAGTAAATGGTTTAAATCATAAAAAGAGTCGATTTAGGTAGGAAGAAGATAAGGAATATAGCGTAGTTTCACTTTAAGAAATAAAAAACAGTAAAGACGTAGATGACAACAAAACAATAAAAGATTGATAAAAAATTGATATTATATTTTAAAGAAAGGCAGGAGACTAGTGGAATGTTCGTATGAATATTTCAAATTTGCGAAACAGGTTTCATTGACACAATATTATTCGAGCGGAAAGGATTCAAACGTGTTTGCCTTGTAATCTCCACTTGACTCCTGGAAACTTTTCCTGACGGTTTCGTTCACAGAATTGTGGAATTCACAAACCTATGGATTGATATTAAAAGACTCTCTTAAAAGAGATACAAATACCACCGATCGAACCCAAATTAACGCTGTACTTGGATTTTGTATGTAGCAGGATTAATGAAATATTCCCATACAAATTAAGAAGATTTGTGGGCAAAAGATGGTATTAGGATGAAATTTTGTTGTGTAACCATGTCCATCTAATGCTTTAAATTTCTGCCTGGTGCTATTTATGTTTGACGACATAAGAAGAAGACGGCAGACACTGGCTCGGGATAAGTTAATTGACCACAATACTATCCGTGTTTCAATAGATTGTCAATTACTTTCTGATTATTATTCTCTTAGTATCACGGCAGACTAAATATTGAGGGTATTTTGAGGGAACATTTTAACATTGCTAGTATAAATAGTTTGGTCATTTAGTAACAGCCAATGGCGATGTTCATAATGGCGTCATTTCCTCTGCGGAAAACATATTCTTTCCCTGCAGAAGAAAACTACATTGAACGTGAGAGGAAAAGAGTAAGTAACATTTCAGTTAAAATTAACGAAGTGTAAATTTTACAACTAAGCTTTTATTTAATCAGATTACAGAAGTGTTAAAAAATAATACTAATTTACCAATTGTGTTGCGAGAAAATGTTAAACAGTTTACTATTTTTATGTAACTCTAAAACATAAGTTTTTAATTGTAATTAAAATCAAATGTCACAAGTTTAATTTATGTATATAGTTTTAATAAATATTTGTAATTGTTTATAATGTAAGTTTTTTGTAATTTGTAGTCAGATGTTATGAATACAATTTATTTATTGACCTTTGTGCTGTTTTATTTACTAATTTATTGTAATAAATTTGTATACTTTTAATAAAATCTTGAATATATTAAATAGTTGAATAGGTTTAAAACATTAGTATTTTTCTTTTAATTTATTTTTATGTTATGATTTCAATCTATGTATCTTAATATATTATTGTAATAACACTTGTGTGTCACAATGAGCCGTCGGCCCCTTCTAAACGTTAAATTTATAATTGTTTTTTATTGTTCTTGTAATAGTATTTGATATATTATTTCTAGATATTTTTCAAATATTCAAAATATACGAGAACTAGGTAAACAATACCGAAAAAAAATCTTCTATAAATTGAATAAAATTCTGACGTACTACCAAATTCTGTAGGAAATTGGTTCAAGTGTTTGAGCTGCAGAACACTGCACAGACTACAGACGATAGACAGGCAGACATAATTCCAAAAATAGCAATTAGAAGTTTATGTTTTTTATCCAAATCAACTCTGTGGGTGGCACGCCTTGTTTTACTGCTTTTCTGTTTGCGTTGAGAAAGCCGCAAGTAAAACAATTCATGATATTTAAAACTTAACTTTTTCGTCAGTGGCATTAACATGAGAATGCTCGTTGATGCTAATTTTGGAACACGTGCCAACTTTGAAATCTATTTGCACCAACAATAGGTATCTTGTAAATCATGCAACCTTGAAATTAATATGTGTCTCATATTGTTTCCATGTTGACGCCCGATATTACTAAATCAGCTGTTTTATTGCTTTACAGAGTAATTATCGATTAACGAAGAAAATGCTATGTTCAGCCGATATAAAAAAACAAAGCAATTTCGCGGAAAATTATGTTTATAACTCAGGACATGTTGGATATTTATAATTAAGTCCAATGTAATGATAATTATTTGTAGAATATTTATATAAAGTGTTTCATTTTATTGCCGTAAATTTATTTCACAGTTTATATTTAATGGATTTACCTTTATTTAAAACTACCAATGTGTTTCCGTAAGTGCTTAACATAAACATTACTTTAATCGAAGAATGTATTGTTAATTACAATGATTTCCAATGGTTGACAATTATATAGCTAATAAACAGTGTACAGATGTTGAAGAAACTCTCTCTTACTCATATACTAAACTAAAAACAATTCAATTGTAAAATGAATTGGGGAAGATTCAATGACCAAAAGGTTTTTTTAAAGTATATGTTGGGTGTGTAACGATTTGTAGCACATTTTGCTAAAATGTAATCTTTACAAACTAAAACACTTATTGGTAGCCATCTCTCTAAATAAGATAGAAAATAACCCAACACTCCAAATTGCAAATTAATCAAAAAGACGGTTTGTGAGTAATTCAAAAAATCAAATCGAATCCTACGACTATTTACGGATAAGACTTCTCGAAAATAAAAAATGATAATTTCCCAAATATTTTAAACTATCAAACTGGAGGAAAATCGGTTTTTACGTTGAAAATGTAAACCTTTATAACAAATGAATGACTGAAATAATTCGAAAAAACAGTTCATTGTACTTATGGTATCTGAAAAATGTATGGTACCAAGAAAAACATAAATTTACTAACCCATAAATCTACAAGTGATAAAATAAATATGACATAAAAAGAAAGTAGGTTTACATTCCACATTCGCTTTAAATTTAATGGACTATGAAGCAACTAGGTCCGACTGTAAATTGGAATTCTGCTCCTTGATAAACGTTTGCCCTCAACATAAGTAGAGTTAAATTCATCAACTTCGCTAATACAGGCCTGTTTATTTAACTTATATGTTCATACTTTCAAAATTTATTCAAAACTTTATTTTTTCTCCATTAAAACTTTTGAATAATTAAAGTAATAATTAACATCCATCAAAAACTAGACATGGCTCAAAACAACTGATGGAGTAATATTGAATATAGCGTTCTTACACACCCTTCCACAACACATGCTCAATATGTTCAAAAACCTGTTATGTTCATGAACAAAACTCAATCATCGAAATTTCTCAAAAATTGTTCAGATTTAAATCAAATGTTGTCTCTAAAATGGGTTCAAATAATCATGTAATTTGCCACCTTCAAAAAAGTTGATTCTCGAATTATCAATTAAAGACGGAATAAATACTTCAAAATCAACGCTTGCGATTTCTATCAAATTTAGGTGAATAATTCAAGATTTATATCCCTAACCAAAGTGCGAAACTAAAAACAAATTATTATTACGGTTTCTGAATAGTTTTGACACAAAACGTAACCGACAATCAATAATAATGTATCCAAATCTAAGTTTAATATGTTAAATGTTAATAAAAATATTTATAATTCCAAAATTAGACAGCATAAAGTAATTAGTAGTTAAAATCATAAAAATCGGTTGAGCCGTTAAGACGTAGTACTAACGCAGAGTTTAACAGATATTTCTTTGCCGGATATTCGGAAACACGTATTTTTTACTTTAGTACATTATATGTACTAAAGTAAACCCAGTTTCTTTACTACATTATGTGTGGCTTATTATACCTCCGTTGTTCATGCAATTGTATTTTTGGCACGTCATAGATTGTTGCAGCTAAGGATTAATAATACAAAAATGACATAAAAGCTATAATTTAATTAAAGGTAATTTCATACTCCTAACTTAAGCATTAAAAACAATATTAAATTATGTCTGGCTTTGAAGATTTATATTACGGAATTTTAATATATTCAGTATGTTGGAAAACTAATTACTATTCTGATCTATGACACGTGAGTAGACATCATAAACTTCGATAGGTTTTCTATTCTGTCCATTTAAATATATATATATATATATATATATATATATATATATATATATATATATATATATATATTCAGCGACTAGTTTCTCCCTTTATCCCACTTTGGATTTTATTTTGCTCCTTGAAAAAAGTTTGTTTCACAATTAGTAGCACTATTTAAATCATCAACTTTACTAAACCTATATATATTAAAAACAGAGTTTTTTTATTTTGTTTATCTGTTTACACTTTCAAAATTTAATCAAAAACTTTACATCCAGGTCCAATATAACTTTCAAAGAAAATGTTTAAGAATAAACACCCATAAAAAAATCCAGACATTGCTGAACGCTGAGTTGAAATAAATTGCCTACTGGTTGAAATAATTAAACATCATTCTCACAAACCCATACACAAAACCAAATACCAATTGTCATCAAAATTTCGAAGGAACCTGCCATGTGAACAAAACACAAAATTCCTTTTTTTTAACATTAGCCCCGATTTAGATATAATATTGTAACATGTAGTTTCTGAGATGATCGGTGGTGGGCTCAAGAATCATACCGTTTGTCATCATCCCAAAAATGTCAGTTCGTTATCGGTTAAAATAAGAAAATAAACCACGTGTCCAGTTGTAGACGTACAAACATTCGTGTGAAGAGTTTAAGGTTTTATTTATAATTTGTTATGATTTAAACTAAAATTAGTGAAATGTTTAAGTGCTACGAAAGTTATTTTCTGCTCTGGCTCTAAACTTATCCTTCTGATTACCCTCAGTTTGTCTGACACCACAAGATGAATATGAGTTGGGTTCGGCTCTTACTTGATTGCGAAAGATTATAGATTTAATCCTCGTGCAGACTGAAATTGTAGGGTAATGACCAAATATGGTTAGAAAAAAAGGTAACTTGGATTATGGTTGGGAAGGATATATTTACGATAGGCTTTACGATGACAGGAACTCAATGTGCTTACCATGGATTACCAAACTGAAAGCCGTCTATAGGCTACTAAGGCCTTTTCCTGATTATTGTTCCTGTATTATGAGTACAAGAATTAAATAGAGATCAGAAAATAATTTTATTAAACTTGATTTAATATTGTAACCACGTGTCCAAAAATAGAAGAATTGAAATATCCATGAAGCTGGAATTTTATACTAACTATTTTTAATATATTCGGTTGTATGTAAAACTGCTGACTTGAATGTTTTATGAGATGTAGTAAATATCTTGTGAACTGCAATAAATTTTAAAATCTATAACTATTTCATAAATTAAAGTTTAAATCTTTTACATAATAAATTACAAACGAATGACAAAATGTATATGAAGGAAAGGTGTAGTGTTTCAATTTTAATGTCTTGTACTAAAATTAGATTAATGCTATTAAGAAATCATTATAGATAGCCAACGATAAGAGAACTCATGCAATATTGGTTGCTATTAGTAATTTTAATTATTTTCTCGTTTTTATATAAATTATAATATATTTACCAGGTATCCAACTAATACCCTAACATGATAGGACGTAACTTTCTTTTGTTGTTTTATATTTATTCGCTGAGTTACAAGTCTTGCATTCCGTATTAACATATTATACAGAGCGCTAAACTGAACACAATTAGCTATTATATTCTCATGTATAACTTTGATAAAAAGGGACTACTGAACAACTGTTTCAAATCGTCGTTATTTTTTAATTTTGTACCATGTATTAAATCAAAAATAGTTGTGATTACTAAATTCAACAAAGCGCTAATCGTAACTAACTTATCAAACTTACTACAATTCAAACTAGTACTGATAGTTCAAAATTTTTTCTGATAATGGGGTTATGTTTTTAAAATGAGGTTATGTTTTTACCAATTTATTATTTTTTTAGAAGAAATTATTGTTTTCTATTTTTATGAATTATTGAAACTTCATGTTGACATCATTGAGTCAAGAATTTTAAACTGCACAAAATGATATAATGTGAGGTATTACAGGTAAAATGTCATTCTTGACTCATTTCAAAATTTCACCATATTTATGCTTTGTTCTTTCCTTTTGTATTGTTTTTAATTAGTATATGTTGTTATTCATGCTCATAAAATTAAACTTCTTTTTAATATGTAATAACAGATTGAAAGGAAAGACGATTACAAATATCATATATTTTAAAATATTCTAACGATAATTATTTTATTATAATTTCAGAAATATTATATAAATCAAAATTATGAATTAATTAGTCATACCTTGGATTGTCCAACATATAAGGAAAGTTATTAATGATGAAGTCCAAATATACTCTTTAACACTAACTCTGAAATATTTAATTTTATTTGAACTTAATTTCCAATTACTTTTGTTTTTTATTTTACACTTTAAACTATTTGCTCAGGGGGAGCTCTTTAATGAACAATTAATACAGTGAATGAAATTTTAATAATACAGAGAATTGCAATTTTAACAATTTAGTTTCCAATTAAAGTCTATAATTAGTACAATACCAAATCCACTTTTGTTGTATTCCTATGTAAGTAATCCAGTGCTGATAGTTGAGTGAAGAACTTCCACTTTATTACTTGTTAATGATGTTCACCAAACACTACACTGTACTATGTGATTTATCAATAAAATGATTCACTTCAAATTACCATGAAGATGCACTCAACACTTCGTAGATGTACCTCTTTAGTACTGCAACGAAGATTACTAAGGTGTTAAATACTTTTACTTTGTAAAAACAAACACGGTTAAAACATACGTGTTAAAAAACAATTATTACTTTACTATTACTAAAACTGGAATTATAACTTATAGGAAATACCAATTTCTACATTAGGAATACTTTTGGCGTTACTTCGCCGACCCTATGCTATGAGTTTCTCCCCAGGGCTCTCTCTATAATTTTTACTTTGTCGATGCTAAAAAATACTTATTCCCTCTCTCTTAATTTACTTTAACCAATGAACGTAAGCAGCTACTTTTTGTCAGCCAATCAAATTTTAATGTTTCAAAATTGTGACTGTTTAGAAAACTGTTGTCCCGTTATATTTTATGAGTTTTGTGTGTGATTGTCCTTAAGTTTCTAATATTATAGTTATTCATGACTTAATTGCCTACAATGATTCTGGGTCTAATTTAAGTGTTTTTCTCTTTTTTTTTCTTTAAAGTTGTGAATGGTGTTCTGACTGATTTATAACATAGTCCCCTAACGTTTCACCTTTGTCGGCGATCACTAAAATTTTAACATGTGTCCAACAGATGTATCTATTTCTATATTCTTTTTAAAATATTAGACCATTACTGGAAAGCTTATTGATTTCGTAATAATATATTTATTTATATACAAATCTAAAATCATAATTGATTTGTTTTTATAGTGATGGATTTTTAAATGTGTGGTATAAACAATAAAATATTTCTCACAATCTTATATATTTTTGTTTTGTTTTTATATGTTGTACAAATTACAGCTTGTACAGAGTTTTACATTTTTGTTATTTAATAATCTGTTCTTTCCAGTAATAAATATATTGTGTCTTGTATTCTTGGCAAAAACATGTGTTACATATTAAATATTTTATCCGTTCTCTCTTCCACAACCATAGCCAGATGTAACGTTTATACCGACAAAGCTTTCTCAGCCTTTCTATTAGTAGAAAGATGCATTATTCATATATGAACCAAGACTATTGAGTTAAGATTCTTCAAAATAGGTTACATATTCCTATTTACGCAAAAGAATTACATAATTCTTAATTTCTTATAAAGTTATATTAATTGTTGTTTTTGAAAATGAGGAAATAAACTTATTTCTATTCACTAAAATAAGTGAATAGGAAATATATCATAAACTAAAATTCACTTATTATTTTTCCAAAACTCTTACGTTGGTAGAGTTATATAAACTCTAAAGTTTACACATATTTTTATAATAGTATATGAAGTGTTCTATTTTGATTTTTTAAACCAACCATTTCAAAAACTTATATTTGCCTTATTTATATGTAAACTTTGATGAGTCAAGGATGTACTATTAAATAGTTTTGTTCCTTTTCTACTACATCATCTAGTACATATATGATTTTCAACTAACACTTACACATCGGTGACTATTTAGTGTTACCGAGTGCACAGCTTTTCAGCACTGCTGCTCTAGCTGTTTCAAGAATTAATTGACAAGAACAATAATATTATACATTTATATAAGTGTTATAATCATTGAAAATTATCGATAAGTATACGTAATTTGTCTTGAGGAACAATAGTTTTAATCTAAAATCTAAAGTTTTACTTTTGTTACTAAAATATATTAATCTATTTATATTGTGAGATTTGCTTTTTCACCAATTAAAAAGTAAGAAACTCTTATTATAAGAATAATAGATGTATATCATCTCTTCCCTTTTTCTATGGCAGTTTTGCGAAGTATAATATGATGACTATGTGTTCGGACTGACTTAACATTTTAAAGTTTAATTTTAAGTGTTCCATGGAATGGTTAAATTTTTGAGTAACTTGCCCATGGGTCCAGAGTGAGAAGAAAACTAATTGTCACCTAAATTATCTTGAAAACCGGTAGTTCGAATGACTCGAAATGAGTTCTGCTCTTAGTACAGGGTATGTCTCTCATAGAAATAAACTTTCTTTTTAATCTGGTTTAAAATAGTCAATGTGAAAATAAGGACTGATGCCTTAATTTTATGTTATAAAAGTTATAATTATTCTTTAATTTTGAATAAAATTTTATATATATATATATATATATATATATATATGTGTGTGTGTGTGTGTGTGTGTTTTTATTTTTTGTATTTTAATTCGCCGACTTTAATTTGTAAGCAGGTAAACTTGTATACCCAAGGATTGAATCAGTTTAATGATCTCGAATGTTGATTACAAATCTTTTTCAAACTATAAAGTAGTCGCTGAATGAAGTAATTAGGAGGTGAAATTGTTTCACTCAACTTTTCAATTTTTATTTATTCTCAAATTGCTTCTGTCGTAAAAAATCTTATATATGAATGTGAATGTAAATTTTAAAATAAATTGTTTTAGAAACAGGGAGTTTTCTGACCACTCTCATAGTGAGAATTGTAGACGTGATTTATTATAACATCTCAACATAGTTATTTCAGAACAGTTGCTGATGGTAGTAGTAGTAGTTTCTTATTAACTGCATATAACTGGGAATTATGTCTTCTAGCAATTCAAAAACTTTGAATCTCTTTTTGTAAACATTTTAAAATTTACTTTTCAGTATTATATAATTTGTATTATTTTTATTATTTAAAATAATTATGAAATTATTTGTTGATTTAGAGTTTATAATTTTGAATTCTCTGTGAATTGTTCAATTCCGAGTAATGCAGTTCAGATATGAGAATGTAATAACCTTAATTACGTATGGTTGACAAATAAGTAGAATCTGGAATTCCCCCACCATTAACTTATTCGATGTTTCGTTGGGCAGCTTAAAGTTTATAATCGTTCAAAATTAACCTTACAATTTTAATAATGATAAAGTATATATATAGTGGGACTAAATAAATTGTTTTATTGATTATTTCGTTCTTTTAAGCGAACTGTTGTCTAACAAAATGAACTATTGTGTAATAATCTGATTTTAAATTTGAATTTACTTCTTTAATAAGAGTAGGCCTAAATGAAAAAACTATTAAGATTATATATAATATGTTAATAAATAGATAAGTTGTATTAAGCAAAACTGTTTTTAACAAAATAAACTATTTTGTAATAATCTGATTTTAAATTTGATTTAACTTATTTAAACAGGAGTAAACGAAAAAGGTAATGAGATTAAGATATGTTAATAGATACATTACTTCAGTTTTTTTCCCCTATAAAAATATATTCTCTTTTCAAGCGTATATTAATATTTATATCACAAAAGTAATGTTTTTTGTAAGTTTCCTATGTTTGTAGGATAAATAATGGCTAGGTTAAATAAACAATAATGTTATTACATACAATTAACATATATATATATATATATATATATATATATATATAGAAACGTTTAGTTGATTGTTTACTTTAAAATTTAAACGAAGTTTTCCATGTCCGAAAATAAAATTACAATTTATTATTAAGAAAATAGTAATAAGAAATTATTAAATAGTTGCAACTATTTTCAAATAGTCTATTATAATTTTATTGCCTGTTATGAAATCGTTTGCTAAAAACGAAATGTAGGAAATTAAAATTATTTACTTCATCTGTTTTATCTGCACAAATTTGAAACCTATAAGTACTCGTAAATGCGTTAGAATATATTCAAGAATGTATAAATATATAGATATATGTAACAATGTTTTAACACAATATGTACAATGTAATACGTAAGACTCTATTATTTCAATGATATATAGTGACAGTTGTAGTAATGACAATCCCTTTGTTTCCCCTCTCCGACTGATTTTCTATTTTACGTAAGTTGACTTGAACCTTGAAATACAGACAGGACTAATTACCTCAAGTTGTATCTCTACTAAAATGGTTTTCTTGTATCGTAACAACATTTTTCTTTTAAGTTTAAGATTATACCATTCAATGCCTCTTTCTATTTCTAATTTTATTTCGTAAACTCCGAAAGATAAATGTCCTATATATAACTAAGAACCACAGCGTTTCTTTTATTTTATCTATCTTACAATGTAAGTTCATGGACGTTTTATAACACATACATTGATGACACGATGTTTACCGCAATCATTCTTCAATTATGTAGCTATCCTTTTTTGGCACTAAATGTTTTATGTAATGATTTTTGTTATTTATTTAACTTTTTACATATCCATGTGAACTAATACAATTAATTACTGGTTACAATAAATTACTAATAAAGATTATCTCCGTTAAATCAATCTTCAATTCCTTTACCACTACCCTCCCTTACATGCCATTTATAGTGCAAGGCAAACTGCTTTAGTTTACCTGCCCCACTTTTTAACTTGCATTCCATTAATAGTATTTAAATATTTCATACCATTTCCTTTAGTTTATCTACTCTGTTTGCTATGTATGCTTCAGATGTTTGTATGTTAAATGGTAGATCAACAATATGTGGGAACACAAACACCTGTCTGCAGATAATCTGATCGTCAACTTTAATCTTTTTTTCTAATGTGTACCGTGTACAAAATTACAGTCTTAGGATTTTTTTTTTTATTGTTTTATTTTTTTGGTTTTATTATTATTCACAGTAAAGGTAAATAATTCATTATTATTAATTTATTCATTTATAAAGTTAATTAGTATATTTATATTTGGGAATTTGTAAACCAAAATTTTGGATTCTTTTTTAAAATAAAAAATGATTTATATTTTTACAGTTATCCATACGTATTTGTTTACGTATTACAAGGCCTCTATCAGTAGTGTCGCTATAATATAAGAAAAATTGGATAGCTCAAAAGTGTTTAATAATATTCTCTACTTAAAAATATAGTACTGCTTGGAGTTTTATAAAGTCATAATCTAATTTCTAATCATTTTCTACAAAACTAAATATATTGAATATACAACTAACTACATTATATAGTTATATAGTTCATAAATAAAAGATGAAGTTCAAAGCATGAAAGATTAGTTAAAATGAAAACTTAGACATTTGTGATAAATAATCTTTATATATTCTTTCAATTTAAAAGAAATTATGTTACCAAAAAAATTAGAATTTTCAAATTTTGACTTTTATAGAAAGTTATATTAATTCAGGATAAATTATATTATATTAAATATTAAATTAAATTAACTTCGGGCTTTCTTTTACTAAATTTATTGTTACATTAAAATAGTATACAAATTATTGTTTCTTTATTAATAGTATTCCTAAAAATGAAAATGAGTTGACGTTAGTTTTTAATGCAACTCAAAGCTGGTCATTAGTAAAATTAATATTCCTTATTATGGACTGTTCCATGTTAAGGGATTTATAAAAAATAATATAATTATTTGCTATTATAATCATAATATGTACGAGTAAAACTTTGTACATGATTTTCACTTTTTACAAGTTACACGTGATTAATTCGAAAATATATCACAAAGGTTCTGGTGAAAGCACAACCCCGTAAGCTAGTAAAGAGAATATCTTCAAATGATGCAATACATACTTTCGACGTCAATTATATATACTTTTGAATCAATGTCATCATTATGGAAAGTGAAAAGACATTTTTTTCATTTCACCCATTATCATATTGACATTCAAATAGACATAATTTTAATGTAACAGGCACAGGTTGTTAACGTAAATCATAATCTTACTTTATTTATTCATATTTGTTATCTATCATTTCAATACTTTATTGTCCCGTAGGTATATTAATAAATGTTTTTGTCTGAATTTACGTTAGACCTTAACTTTTTAATCTAGTTTACAAAACTGAGTGATATTTATGTAATAAACATTGTTTTTTAAAGATAAGTAAGACATACATATTTGTAAATACACATTGTATATTAAGACCAATAAACTTCTTTAATTGAGTACCCAATTATACAATTCGGGATTTATTTTTGTCTTTATATCAAAGTAGATATGGGTTCGAAAATGGCAAAATATTGTTGTGACATCTTTTACCAGAAATATATTTATTCAGATATTTTATTTTATAAATCCGTCCACCCACCCAAAAAGTATTTTTCTATGATAACAAAAGTGAATCTATGTTTGTTTTTTCAATAATCTATGAAAATGAATTAATGATTTTAAAATGCATATTGTTTTTTTTTACCACTATTGCACAGGCTTTTGTTTTTTGTATCTGCTATAGTTACAAAGACCAAAATGAAATTGAATAAAAAAAAATTGTACACCAACCCTACACCAATATGTTTCCCCACATTAGAACACGGACGAAAAGGATTGGATCATTTCATATTATTGATAAATTAATAGGTTTTGTTTCAATTCATAACTTTAAAAATGATTTTAAAATTCAACTAATTTATGTAAGGCAGAAATGTATTTCCACTGAATCACTGCTAGATGTAACCTCAAGTTCGCACTCCTGAAAGAGAGTGAGAGAGGGAGAGGTAGAGAGGGGGAGAAAGAGAGGAGGGGAGAGCACAATAGTTGCTCATCCCGATAAAACCGTATTGTTACGAACCACTACACTTGATATTTTAATTTCAATTGTTGGTCTGTTTTTACTGCGGATTTGTAATTTTTGTAGTGACGGTCGTATATTAGTTTTAGCTATTTTGATTTTTAGCCCTGCATTCGTTTGTTTTAGTTTTAGTTTTCCAAGATACATTTAGTGTCCTACGATACTAGGCATGTTTTTTATGTTCTAGGGGTGCTTGATAACAAGTTTGATTGTATTCTCGAAATATCGCATATTAAGTTTTACATAACCCCTGACAGTAAATAAACAATACCTATAATATGAACAAAAAATCATTAACAAACAACAGTCGAACCAGAATTGGAGAGCTTTAAATATTTTATTTTATATTTTTATTAGCATAAAAAATTTAGATTGTGGATGAAGGTGTATTTTACATTAAGTCTAAGTGTATTTCATATATGTATATGTGAATCTCAACTACTGTAGAGGCTATGATTTTGAGAAAAGTATACTAAATGACCACATTTATTGAAAAATAAGTTATTTAATTTAAATAATTTACTTCATATTATTATTGTTATTAATTTTAATTTTGATTGAAGAATTTTTTTAAAATTATTGTGATATTTTATTCCTAGAATAAAAACCATAAAAATGTTTCGAGAAAGTAGTAGTTGTGCTTTTAGCATGAAGCCTAAGTTTACCCCCCCCCCCCGCTTTATACTTTCTAAGTACGTTTATGTATATCAAATATAAATTAAAACCCAACCAAAGCTTTTTTTCGTTTACTTTTTTTCTATTGTTTTCATTCAATACATTTTCCTTTGGCATTTTAAATTGAAATAATATGAACAACTACTGTTCACTATAGGCCTAATATCCAATTATTTTGGGGCTCGTTACAGAGTGTTTCAAAGGAATAAATTATGTAATTCTACTGAAAGTTTTAACTATTCGTTTAATGTGTTGTTTCAATAAGTAAGTGAATTAAACTAAAGCGATTGACAATCATCCTCTGTAGAAACATAGAAGTTTTAATCTTTATTTTCATTTAAAGGTAGAGAAAACGTTTTGAATGTTAGCTGTAAATCAGAGGATAATGGAGTGATCCAGGCTATGAAAGTGTCTTTTAATTAAGTGTATGAATAACAAGTAGAATTTACGTTTGCCGTTAAAATGCAACTTTACTGAAGCTGAGTTGAAAGCAGAGAATTAATACACAGTCTATATAAGTAATGTCTTTATTTATTTATCTCTCAAATTATAAACGTTACGAGGTCACAGCTGATACGCTGAAATGATATGACGCGAATTTGTTGTGGTGATTTTAATTTGATCTTTTATTTACAGATTGCCAAACTGCACAAAATGAGTTATTAAAAAAATTAAAAAGATATACAGGAATCACCAAAAAGCTGTAATTCTTTTTATTAACAATAAGGTCTCTTGAAAGTTATTTCACAATAACTTTGAAAAGTCCATTCTAGTTCCCGTTTTGTAAAAGGTTTTCCTAACCGATTTCGTTTTATACGCCCTGTTTGAAATGTAAATTAAAATTTTTAATATATAGTACTAATTTATCATTAACCAATTGGTTTTTAAGTAATGTCTTCCATGTTAAATGTGCTTTCCAATGAAATGCAGCATAATAAAAAGAACTAACATAACTAAACTACATACCTGGTAGGGGATGTTATTAAAAGTAAAAACGTGAGCCTTGATATTTCTTAATTACACAAAATATTAGAACCATTTAAGTTTTTTTAAATAATAATTATGATTATATTAGTTTTTTTTTTTTTTTTTACTACTTAACTTTTAACGAATGTCGGTTACACACTAACGTATCAATAAACGTCTAGGGCTTAATTTAATAAACATAAGGTGCGAAAATTAAATTTCATGTACATGACTATCTAAAAAATATATATGTTTGAATCTATTACCTACCTAACATTTTTACAAATATTTTATGTATGTTAAGTTCTTAATAGTAAACTAACTTTAGATTACTAAATACACTTTGAACACCTTGTTAATGATCACTTCAAAAATTATGTTAATATTCTAATAAAGTATAAATGTTGTTTATTTGAGTTAGATAGATTATGTATCTAAATGCCGAAATCTGGATAAACTAATGCAGTGAAATTTCCAATCATGTTATCAAGATTTGGACTTTGGTTTAAATAGATAAAGCATTTTACTTTTTGTTTGGGACATGTAGGTTTTTCTGAAATAAGTTAGTATCTACAGTATCAAGCGAGTGATTAAATCTTAATTCTGTAGTCTACCGAAACATTGAAGTAAAGCTATATACAGTTTGATAAGCAATGGAGTTGAATGAAACTGAGAAGATAAGCTGATCTGGAACATTCGTATCAAGAATTATGTGATTTGTTACATGCAATCTCAAAAATTGCAGGGGAAAAAAACAAGCGAGAAGTGTATGCCGTGAGATGGAAAGCAATCAAAGATAGCTCAGATGGTAGAGCGTTGGCGTGTAAGCCAAAGGTCCTGGGTTCGATTCCCGGTCTATATCGTATATTTTTCACTTGAAATAATTATTTAATAAAAGAGTGAGTTATCTTGCAAATATCTTCTTATCGAAAATAAAATATTTAAAACTGGCAAACTAAATTCAACTGTGTATTAATATCTAAATCTGATAGCTGTTAATAAATGAACTTTCGATATCTTCGTCTGCAGGGTATATGTGATTCGGGGAAAATATAAAATGTCCAAAAATCGTGGCACATGCAATTCTGTTACGGCAACAGTTTACTTTCTAACCTCGCGTTTTCAAAAAAGAAAATTGAGCATACATTAGTTCCCTAGCTCACCATTAAAATAATAACGTCAGTGTCGGAAAAAACAATATTTCGTTCTGAGAGTCGTAGTTTGGAAAGATGACCTAACCAAACCAAACCAAACTTAACCGAGTTGCAAAGATACTTCAGGAACGCCACATTCATAAATAAAAGTTTTCTCATGAGGGGGTGGCGTTTAAAATACTGATAAGGAAACATATTAAAAGAACTTAATCATATAATACAATGTGTAAATGGGTTTAAATGGGAGTTAATGATTATAAATGATTTAGTCGTGTGTTAGGGGTAGCTGTTCTGTGTTTATCAAGTATTGCCTTATCGCTTACAGCGCCCACATTTATATTGAGACATGTTGTGATTGAAGCCCTTTGTCTAACTGTTTAATAATTGTCTCATGTACGGTCTTTGTGAAAGGTTGTAGATCTGGAGAAATTAATATTCTTAAAACCTTGAATGCGAATGTGAGTGTCCTAGACTGGTGCAGAGTAGGTGCTCCTACGTAGCAAGTTATACATTTTGGTGACTGTCATCAATGTAAGAGGTCTTGACTTGTTAAACGACTAATACAATTGTGAGAATCCCATATTAGCTCTTTGATAATGTAGTTTATATAAACATTCTTTGTTAGTGCCCTACCGACGACAACCAGATAATTATTAACTTATCCTGTCTAGTGAACAATTAACTTAAACTCTGCAACTCCTAATAATAATTACGAAGATGAACGCTCTTACCTCTAACCACCTGCGGGATATACTCCCATTATGATGCATATTTTGTTAGACATAATTCATCAGATTTCATTGGAACTATTTTTTTTCAATAATAATTAAATTTTGAATATAGTCATTTGTAAATAGCTATTACATATTATAGATATTTCCATTAAAACAATAACCTTAATATCCAAGAGATTTTTTAATAAATCAGAAACTTTGTAGGATTACAAATTTCTTTAGGGATGAAGTATTGGTTTTCAAAAAATATTTATTGGTATTGAATAGCAATAAATTAAATAACTGGTGAGTTATAAATTATTATTAAAGGCAATTTTTGAAATATTTTAGAAAGGGAAAATAACCTATGCACTAGAAATAGTTTTACTGTTAAAAATGCTGTAAGAATCATAATTTTCCCTCCAATTCGTGAGGTAAAACTCCTAGATAACACAACGACTGGAAGTAGGTTAGACCAAATAAAAGGATACGTCCGTAAAATAAAATTAACATTCACTGGAGTGTTTAATTAAATATTGTTTACAATTTTTTTCTGAATATATTTAACTTATAATTTTATTTATGTACTAGTATTAAAATCATGTAGACGACTTTATGTAAATATTGTTTTTTTTTTATATTACACACTAAGGCAATTAAAAATATGGTTGTATATTACTAAATTATTCAAACTAATTTAATTGCATTCTGATTTAATAAACAGAAAAACACTGCTAAGACAAGTTTTACATTACAATATATCAAACGTAATATTTCTACTTAAATTCAATTTGTTTATATGACTATTATTTTTTGGTGCAAAATAATTTTAGAGAAAAACAAATAACACTAATTCTAATACATTATTCAGGTCTGCACACGTGACTTGTATTTATATTACCGGTATAGAAATGCTAAAAAACTATTTATCTTAAATTGAATATATATATATATATATATATATGCAATCTCCAATAGAGTCGGGACACAACTCATGTGTTCCAAATACGTCAATTCCAAGATTTACAATCCGAAGAAACCTGTACTAGATAAGTTACAGTAACTTTGGTAAGCCAAAGTAATTTATTTTCTGTCTGAATTTAATCTCTCCTTCCAACTCTCTGAGAATAAACAAAAATCATGAAATAACAAACACCTCCTGTTGACTCTCTATCTAAAAGAACTTACTTCTCTCAGTCCAGATACATAGACTATATGTGGACTTGTTTCTTTCATTATATATTTCAAAACAATCTTTGAATTAATGTTTTTTTTTTATTTAGTATAGTGTAAATATTAATTGTTAAGGATATACAAGATGGATGGCTCTGTAATACGCCTATAAGTATTTATACAACAAACCATAACAATATTTTCGTTTCTGTATTAAAAATATTAAGGACGAACTAAGGATGTTTGAAAATCATAACATTTCTAGGTTTTCTTGTACTATAATATGTAAATGAAATTCAGGGAGTTTCAAAAATAAGTAAAAATTTTAAATGGTTGTGGTTTCGTTCTTTGATGTTCAATCCCCAAGATAAACTATTTATTGTATTGGGATATAATTGGAATTTACAAATCAGCAGTTATTGATATTGCTGTTTTCTGTTACCATAGCAACAAGTTTAGTCATTGTTCACTAATTTGAAACACAGGAATCTAGTAGGTGGTAAAATTTTAGTAGTTTACAGTTTATTAATTGATTTTTTTGTCCATCATGACCTCACCTTTACTAACACTCATCACATTGATTCATTATTATTATGAATGTGAACGGAGTTTATCATTCGGTTTAAAACCTTTTGTTCTCACAATGGCTTGAGGACGGACTATGTAGTGTAGTCGCGTATAAAAAGCTTGTTAGTAAGATTGTCCGTTTGAGTCATCAAGAGGCCAATAAGACCTTCAATCATAAGTGTATAAAAACTTGAAAAAGGAATTAGGTGAGTAAAATGTCAATCCGTTACGAAATGATCCGTTACGAATGTCAATCCGAACGAGCATAATATAAAGAAAAGCATATAAAATCAATAAAAAACACAATCTAGTTTAAGGTTTAGTATCAATATTCTAAGATGAATTGTCGTGGATTAAATACAAAACCATAAAGTAAAAGCTTTTTTTCTTTAAGACAGAGTTAAGTTGTTTTAGGCGTGCTTTCGTGTTTAGAAATCGCAAAAACTATGTACTAGCGTCAGGAGAAGTAACTTTTAAGTGATATTGAGACAGAGAATGTTTGTCTGCGCCTGACATTATAATACTCGTGTTTGAAAACATTCACTTATAAGTGAAAATAAAAACATCACATACGCTTGTTCTAATACACATCTATAACCAAATATTTTACTTATCGTTAAATTATGTTTACTTTCCTGTTTTATTTCTACAGATAAATTTCATTAAATGACATAATGCTACCTTAATATTTAACAAATATAGAATATAGAATTTTATTTTAGCCCAGGCTAGCTCAATTTGATTTCGCACATATAAAGCAGAAGACGGAATACCGTGTAGCCACGTGCAGACAGTAAGTTATCAACCATATATTTTTTATCTTTAGGAGGGAACTACTGTATTAGTTGAATCAACTTAATTTTTCTAATGTTTTCATTAAAAAGAACTCCATTTATTTTAAAATAATTAATTATTTTTCCTTTTTAAAGAAGACTAAACTGTCACTTTTTATATTTATATCACATGGTGAGGGGCGTTGTCCATTACTATAACACTTGGTTCATTTAAGATCTGTATCACTTGCTTACTTATCCATTTTTCAAAATTGATGGAATTCATCTGTCAGGGAAAATCACGGGGTTCACAGCCAGCAGTGAAAAATTGGAAAAATATCAGTATTTTTCAGAAAACTATTGGAAGGCACAATATTAAAGACGACTTCTCTGTTGGAAGTACTCCTGCTTTTAAGCACTAAGATGACATCTTTACCAGTTTGGCTGTACCAGTTTGGTTTTCTACCAGTTCAAATTTCCCTAATTTTTTATAAGTATGTGCACCTTAAATTGACCAAATCTTGCCTTTCTACCAACATTCTACTTTTTAACGCACATGCCTTCCACCTAATCCCATTTCTTTTAAAATCATTGAAGAGTTGTTGCCTTCTACTTAAATTCTACTTTATTGTAAGGTAAGAGTTTAGAGATTGTCTGAACAACTTTTTGATAAAAATAAAAATCTTGTATTAAACTCCGAATAATATCACGATAGAAACTGTCAATAAGAGAATTACGGAAATGATCACGCTTCCGCTTTTACCTGGCGTTGACAATAAATCTCCTTCATTTTCCTTAACTTCATTATTAATTTCAGTGACACTTTACAGTATTTTTCTGTTCGTTTCCTTCCTTTATTAAGTGGAATTGTTGGTGACTTTAATTCTTTTTCGTCTTTACAACGTTTAAGAACAAGCAAGGATAAATCTTCACAAATTTAATCTAACACGTTTAAATTTTTGATTTTGCGTTTGTTTCAAAATGTATGAATCTAAAATCCGTAGCGATATGGAGCATTTCAAATATGATCTAAAATCTCAAGCGTTCATTTTAAGATATTTGTAGGTCTTAGGACACATGGTACATTTTCTTTCATTAACTGATAAGGAAACGACATTTTAGAGGTGAAGTTCAACAATATGATTCTAAAGTTTCGCAACATTTTATCTAAATCTGAGAAAAATTTGAGAAATTTTATTTATGAGTTTTGTTCTTAAGCAGGTTTCTGCCAATATTGTGAGCATAATTTGATATTTGGTTTTGTGTATGGGTCTGGGAGAATGCTGAAGCATTGTTTATTTAAATTAACTTATACAGCCGCAGGTTGTTTTGTGCCATGCCTGGTATTTTTCAGATGTTTACTCTAAATCTTCTTCTTGAAAAGAAATAATGGACAGGAAATAAATATTTGGTTAAACTTTTAATGTATAAGGAGATGAGTTACAAAAACTCAGTCGAAATTCTAATAAAATAGGAAGAACTGTCGAAAAATCCATTTCATCTCTCAGCGATCAAACAAAATATGATTTACATTTTCACTATAAATACATAACAACAATTGAAACTATTGTGAACTAAAAATCAATTAATATTTTATTTATTTTTATTAAAATTGTTTAATTTAAAATACTACCAAACATCTATAAAAACAATCATGAAATACTAGTCTATATCATCCAATTTCTTCATTAAATACATAATTCTTTCATTTCTCTTAAAGTAGCAATTTTTATCAGAATTTAACTGATCTGTGTTTGTCCTTCAATAAAAAAATACTCTACTTCTTTTTCTCAGTAATTTATTAGTTTAGTAGGTATTTCGTCTCTAATTATTCAGTCCAAAGTAGTAAGTAATAATATAGCTTTCTTACATAACCCTGAATGTTATGGTGCAAACAAACAGTTTTGTGTTTATTTCAAACCATTTAAAAATAATATCCATTTGTAAATATTCATTTAAAATTTAATCAAAATTCCTATCAATGGTTTTAGATGTTTGTACTTCATCTACAACGGGATACCTAATACATTTTCTTTCTTTAACATAAAAACTAATATTTTTAGATGATGTCAAACATTATAACTCTAAAACATACTAGAATCACATTTTTATAACATTTACCTAAACTGAAAATAATTTTAAGAAATTGGAAATTTTGGGATTTGTTAATATGTTTTCTGTATGGGTGTGTGAGAATATTGAAAATAATAATTTAATTTGTGATAAACCATAGCGTTATTTTGAGTCATGCCTGGAATCTTGATGAATGTTTTATTCCTAATGTTATAATTGAAAAGTTATAATGGATCAGAGAATAAAGTATTGATTGAATTCTGAAAATACGAAGAGATATGGTAAAAAACTAAGTCTGTTTTTGAAAGATATAGGATTCGTGAAGACGATGACGTCAATGGTTCTGCTAATTGTAAGGGAGAACTTTTTATCAAGAAGTAGAATTCCAATCAATAGTCGGATAAAGGAAAACTTATCTCTGAACATACCTTTGTATTTAATATGAACTCTGAATAAAACCCCTAAACTTTATAACCTACTTTCTTCATGACAAATTTACATTCTAATTAATACGTAATATATCGATGGGTCAATAAATCAAAATTTTTCTTGGCACTATAAATGTTTGAAGTGTCAATACCCAATAAACATAGTTGTTGATATTATGTCAATCAATCGCCTATTGAAATCCCTTACACTCTAACGGAGTAAACTGATTACTATACAAATTGATATGTTGGCATGTATGAACATGTCTAAGAGATTTTTTATATTTATAAATAACTCAAATTTTTTAGCCAAAGAAAATGATATTAAAATGCCAATTTTACAAAATCAGTAAAAATTTTCTCATCTAGTTTTCTATGACCCTCAAAATCCCTAAGATCGCAAACTAAAGACATTGGTAGATATCTCCGTAAAATTTCATTTTGGCAGTTATTTGTTAATAAGGGGATATTAACTACAATCATTGTAAGAGTTACACAACCTGAAGTTTTAAAAACCAAATTAAATCCCCAAACCGCAAAGGAAGGAAAAATGATTTTAATTGAGTAATTTGAAAACAGTCATCAAGATAAATTTAATTTTTATAAATTATCAGCGAACCTATTGTTTACTTGGTTTTGCTATTTTGGGTTATCGATAACAGATCCGGGATTTTAAAGAAAATGGGGACTCTTAAGAAGAATGCAATCACTATGTTTACCACAATTTAGCAATATATGTCCAAAATCGTAAGTAGAAATTATATAGATTTTTCCCTTATTATTGCACATTGCCCCATTAATTTTCTATGTGTATTTTATTCGGTTTTGTGTGTTATTGCATGGGAACGTTTTTCCACTGTTTATTAACAATGAAAATCAGTAAATTGTTGGTAAGGGACTTACATATATAAATGGAAGTTTAATGTTTACTGGTATTTCTGTTAAGCACTTATGCAAACAAGTTGCTGATTGTTAATTTTAAGTAAAGGAAGATCTAATAAATACGATGTTTTTGACTATAATACATCCGTTGGGAGTTCCATAAGAGACAGAGATGTGACCTTTGTTATTTAGTATTTATATTTACTACATTAGAACTGTACTACAATATAGTTCTCTTCACTTATCTATAAATTTATTTACATTTTAAAGTAAGCGAAGCTGAACTTCCAGTTGAGCACATCAATCGTGATGTACAAAATATTACCACTTCTACTGAAGAGTATGGTTTAAAACTTAATTGATCAAAAATCTAACCTATCATTTCAAACTATACCCGACTACTAAAATCAATAGCCCCGGACACTTTTTTCTAAACTAAATATTGAATATGATATTGTTGAATACTAAAAGGATGTAAGAAGTTTAGAACTATTAATAACAAACTATCTTGAACTGATTAAGTTACTGAAAATACAACAAAGTATTTTCAGGGGTACATACCATAAAAAAAAATTAAAGATTTTATCCCCATGCACATTAAACCGCACTATGAAAAGTATTTGATAATGCCCCGCGTCGCATACTGGCGGCAAATAATATCCAAATAATACGACTGTCGCGATGGCTAATAAATTCCAACGCCCTTAGAATTATTTATTAAGATTCGTATTAATTCAAAACACTACCCTATACTATAAACAGATTACTTTTCAAATTTCATGATTTAAGATCTTATCATATTTTAGCAATGTTACATTCTATTCTGGAATACCGACTTACTTGGCAATAAAGGTTTGTCTTTGCCTTAAATATCAGTGCTATACGCTCCTAATCCCAAAACACAGGACGGGTTAACAAATGCTTCACTGTAATAGCCTATCCCTTGTGGAACGCGTTTCCGGATTATCTCAAATCTATAGATAGATACCCCATGTTCGCTAAATATTTAAAGACATATTACATACATATTCAAGATCTGGACTAACTTTACGCCCAGAGTGGTTTGTTATTTTATGGAATATATGGTGTAAATGAATGTTAGGTTGTTGTACTTAGTGTAAATAATGAGTTAATGTTAAAAGAACTATTTTGTTTGATAATTGATTTGTAATATCATTTATTTATAAATTATTTTTAACGTCTAAACTTGTTTAATTTAAAAAGTTCTTATTATTATTAATTTTATGTTTTATTTTAATGTGTGTTCCACTACGTTTAACGTTGTTGTTACTTGAAATTATATTTTAATTGATCTTATTTTGTTTTTGAGTTTTTGTTTCATGTTTTGTTTAAATTGGTGTTTAATAATTTTTTTGTTTTATTGAATTTTATGTTATATAAAATAAGCTTAATGTATTGTAGATTTACGTAGAAGAGAGGACCTGATGGAATAACTTATCTCTTAAATAATGACTTCTTTAATTCTCTTCTATATCGTCTAAGTGCTTATACGTACATCAAATATAAATTGAAACCCAACCCCATCATAATTTCCTATTTCTGTTTTTTAAATTCTTTTCCTACAATAAATTTTTCTTTCACATTTTACATTAAAATAAATATCAACAACTACTATTCACTATAATATCCTATTGTTTTGGGTGGTCATTACAGAGTATTTTAAAGGAATAAAATTGTGTAATTCTACACAACGTTTAAAGTATTGTTGAATAAGTAATTAAATAAAACTAATACAGTAGACCTTCATCCTTTATAAAAACAAGACAGTTTTAATGTTATTTTTATTTTACAGTGAAGAAAAATGCTTTAAATGTTAACTGGGGGTCAGAGGATAATGTAATGCTTCAGGCTTAACAATTTTTTTAAGTTAAGTGAATGCATACAAAATGTCATTTATGTTTGCCACTAAAATATACCTTTACTGAATAAATATGTAGTCTATATAAATAACGTTTTTATTTATTTGTGTTTGTATTAATATGCGCTACAGACACTCACATGAAAATGATGCGAATTTGTTTTGGTGATTTTAGTTTGTTTAGCTGATATTTAGAGTTTGTTAAACTGTCGAAATAACCTATTTTAAGAAGTTCTCAAAATTTTTTACTACCATAATTTGTATTAACAATTTATACTTATCGAATATTATTTCACCAGAACCTAGTAAAAATATTGCTAACCCGATTTCATGTAGTTAAAATTATAAAATGAATCTTATATTTTTAAAATGACAAAACCTATTTGGCTCCTTAAAAATTCTTTATTTTACTCATATAAACAACATATTTTACGAAACCTAACAAGGTTTTGCCGGCAAGGACCCCATTTTTATTGATTGTCCTCTTATTTGATAAATAGATTTATAGTTGTGTGAAATGTTACGAGATACAAGATACAAAACTTAAATGTTGGTTGATTTGTTACTGTAGTGATCGATTGACCGACGTATGTCATAAACAAAAAGGTTTTCTTAGAATCCATCTTCTCTAATAGCATGTATTGAATCAATATTGACAAGAAACATCAGTCATAACAAAAGCCTGCTTTTTAAGGTGTAAGATATAAATGGAGCGCTTTTCCTCAAATTTAGGATAAATATAAATTATGAATTTCCAGTGTGTTAGTAAATATTGTTGATAGGTATTTCGAACTAAGGCTATATTTAAAATAACTAAGAATAACCTTCCTTATTTTATTAGAATATTAGTATTTCATACTTTTTTTTGTTGTTGAAGGTTATTGATAGCTATTTCGGACCAAGAATATTTATTTCGTGTTAATTTAGATATAATTCTTGATGTTTAAATTCATTATTTTAGATAATAATAAATTTTCATTATATGCCAAAAAGAAGCGCTGTCATCACAGGCGCAAATTTCTAACATGATTCTACGAAAATATTTTAAGCACGTACAGGTGAGATATTTTACTGTGGTTTTTATACAAAATTCACATATTTAACACTCGATCAATTAGACATAGTGCGATCTAGAAAAGTTTTTTTTGTATATTTTTTTTCCTTCCATTCGTATTTTTTGGTTTAAAATATGAGAGTTTAATGTAGGATATTTTATTAACTTATGTTATATGTCGAAACATATACGCAAGGACAGTGAAGTTGAAGGGCAAAGTGGCTCATTGAGATACAAAGTTAATACGGCAGTATCAAAAGCCAAAGTAGAACAGCATATGCCAAAGGTTGGTTGGCCAAAGAGGGGGACATAGCCTTAATTTGAGGACTCTGGTTACCAGGCGACTTAAAGTTTTCATTAGCCTTAAAAGATATGTAAGTAGAGAGACGACAAAATGGAGGTGGATAAAATCAGGATTTCACCAAACCCTGAGGCAACTACTTCCCAATCATTCCATCAGGATCTAGGGGCTCTATGAGGGCATACGCAACTTGTGATTACATAAGTGAGACATCGACTCAAATACCTAGGCTAAGTAGAAAATAAGAACAAGCGTCATTCAGAAGCGAAAACTGAAAAGAGGAGAGTCAGTGGCAAAGAGGTTACCAATAAAAACTAGTAGTAGTAGGAATACCTACGTGTGTGTCTGTTACCAAATAATACTTATACACTAACCTGTATATGCCATTTAATATGCAAGGTAGACTTCCTTAGTTTATCTGGCTTACTTCTTTCATTTTCCTCCATTTAATGGCACTTAAAAATTGTATTTTAATTAACGATACGTGGGACCATCAACACTTGTCCACAGATAACCTAGAGGCAAGTAAGCTATAACCTTTAAGCTGTCTATCATAACATATATAGTATGTCACAGTCTTTAAAGTCATGTCAAAATTTTGTTGATTTTGTTTAAAACCTTTTCTCCTGTTATTATTAATCTATAAAGACGTTTAGAATATATTATTTTTAGAATTATGTTATGATTTTGTTAAGTAATTTTTGCAAAATATAATCATTAATTTTGTATAAGTGAATACATATTTTTTAAGTAGTATTATATAGTGTTACAGTAGTAAAAAATAAATAGGATAGCTATCATTATTTTATAATATTATTCTCTATTTTCAAATACAATACAGCTTGGAGTGTACAAGATAGTAGATTATTTATTTCTTAGTTTCTTATTCAGTATATTAACACTGCATATAATTATAGAGTTCATAAATAAAGCATGTGACTCAAAGTATAAAGGGATAATTCTTATTTAAAATCGTTTAGCGTCAAAAGGAATATTTAATAAAGAACTAAGCTTCACAAAATATTTCAAGTAAAAAAACATAATTTACATTATCAGAACAGTATAGACCTTGTATATTTTAACATTCATAGGTAATGATACTTAATTATAAAGCCAAAAATTCATTTACTAAAATCGCAGCAACAAGAAAGTAGTTTACACACATTTAAAATGAGTTTTTATTGATTCAAGCATTGATATATGAGAATTATTTGATGTCAGTATGTTGTAACTGGCAGATTGTCATTAGTACAATTTGTTATTATTATCAATAGCTTATTCGATGTTAGTGTATTTATTCAATATAGCAACGTATTTCTCCTTATAATCGTAATACATAATAATAAGACTTTGTATATGAATTCCAAGGGACACGTGGATGTCACGAGTAATTAATTTGAGAAATACCAAAGTTTCTGTGAAAGCATAACTCCGTAATCTTGTAAAGAGAATATCTTCAAATAATGAGATAGATACTTTCAACGTTGACTCGATATCAACATTAAGGAAAATTGAAAGTGCAAGACTTTCTTCATTTCACTCATCATCATTGTGATATTGAAGTAGACATAATATTAATGTCTCAGGCACAGATTGCTAAGGTAAATCATATTCCTATTTAATTTATTCATATTCTTAGTATATCATTCCAACATTTTATACTCTCGTAGATATTGTCATAATGCCTTTGTCTGAACTCCGATTAGGCCTCACCTTTTCATCTAGTTTTGCTAAAACTGAACTACTGCAGATTTTACACGTTATTTTTAGTGAATTTTTTTTCCTAATTATTTATACAAAATCCAAAATTCGAATGCGTTACTAAATAATTGCATACGATTCATTTAATTGAGGAACAAGGGAGGGCTATGATAATGAAACCTAACGAAAACAACAAGAAGTTAAAACAAACATCAGTAGTGCCGTTAATCTATCAACTAGCCGCCGTATTTCTAGTATAATTAGTTGATTTCAATCTTTGTCACATAGGAGATAGGCTCTACTACTTATTTACTATTTACTAAAAATAACTGTTTTTCACATTTCAAAAGAGTAAAAATTGAAGAGAGTTTTTGGAAGTATATATCCCCGTAAATCATATGTTACTAAATTTTGCTCAGCTTGGTGATCTGCACATAATATTGATCAAGATCAATGTCAACAATGATCCACTAATATCAATAAAAAAATTCGCGTTCTGTCACGTCTGTGTATCAGTTACTAGTAAATTGAAGTTTCACCATAAAGTGAAAACTTATAAACATCATTGAATTGTTGTTTTGTATATGTTGTTACATTTTTTTGCGTCAACAAATTCAGTACAAATAACAGTGTGTAGTACAATTTTCAACGGGAGGTACAATATGTCTGTCTAATTTTAATTGAGTTTCATTATATTCTACATTTATACATATCACAAACGGAATTTTCATATATATATGAATATCATTGTTTAAGAAAATTAAGAAATCTTTATAAATACCCGTTCTGTGATTAGACGAACAGACTTCATTACATTGAGTAGTCAATATACTCCGGTATTTATTTGTCTATCAATCTATCAATTTAGATGTGGACTTAAAAAATGACATATCATTGTTGTAATATATCTTTACACCAGAAATTCATTTCTCCGTGTATTTTATTTTATAAATCCGTACACGCATCATAAAATAAAGTGGAGGATCACTTTGTATAATAATCTAAATGAATCATTGTTTATTTAGTTTAGTTTTTTCAATAATATATGATCAAAATATTGTATCTATTTAAAAGAACATTTTATTTTTATCTTTATTTAACCGGCAGTAATTTTATTCTGCTTCAATTCATAGAACAAAATAGAATTAAAATATTTCATAACAAATTTGTACCAAAATGTTTCCTCGAATCAAAACATGGACAAATTAACATTAACCTTAAAAAACTAAGAATGTTTGCACAAGATATGAAAAGCTATTATCATTTCTGTTCAATAAGATTGAATAACTTAGAGATTAGAGAGTGCATATTATAGACAAAGATAATATAATAATTCGGAAAATTGTTATCATTTACTTAAATAATAAACTAATACACAATATTATTAGTATTAACAGTAAGGTACTGTTACGGCAGAAGTAAACTGTTTTAACTTTCAATATGTTACTCATTGCCAGCAATCCTTTTTTGAAGTTTTTCATTCAGTACATATATATTACCAATACACGTGTTTCGGACTTTTTACATCCATCGTCGGGTGGTCAAAACACAATTAAAAACATTTAACATAATTTATAAAAAACACATAACACAATTGTAATAAACTGTTTTAGTTTCTATCTCCTAAATAGGTATATCAGAAATATATCTTCAATGATTCACCGCAAGGAGTAACAGAACTATAATTTCTCCAGCTTAACTCCAGATAGAGAGGACAAGGTGTTGTTTTTATCCCTATGAGGTTACCAACCGTGCCTTTTGGTATTAGTAATTTCTATTATTGGTGTACTGTTCTGTGGACATTTAGTTTTCCTGATCACGTTTATATACTAATTGTAGCTATTTCGATCGCTCAAGCCTAGTTTTAGCCATGGGTTCCTTTCTTTTAGTTTTAATTTCCCACATAGTCCTATGTTATTATGTTGGTGTTTTTTCATTTTTGCCATGTTCTAAATGCATTTGATGGCGAGAGTTAATCAGTACTCTCAAATTGTAGTGTGTTAGTTTTTATTTACCAAGCATGTCGGAATGAAATATGTTTAAAGCATGAATAATCCATCTTTATTCAATAACAAACCAATTATGAGAGGTTTTGAAATTTAACTTTGCAATTTTTGTTTTATGTAATGGTTCTAGTTGTATGTCTGATTTACATTATATATAAACTTGTGTAGAGAAAAGATCGTGTAAAAAGTATTTGTAGTATAAATTTTACTAAATTATGTATACATTTTATTAATGGATCCTCTATTATTTATTTTAAATTGGCTTAGAAAAAGAAAAAAGAGAAAAACTAATTGTGACATTTAATCCCTAGTACTGTCAGAATAACTGAAAATTGAAAAACAGAATAATTATAATTGTTGACAATATTAGTTGTGATTTTAAAAATAAAGCCTGCGTTTTTTCCTTCTGCTCTTTTATTACTTGTATGTCAAACATTGTATGTATGTTAAATATTATTTGAAACCAGGCTGCAGCTCTTCTTATATTTCCAATTTTTAATCTTTTTAAAAGTTCCTCTTACATTTTACATTGAATTTAAATATCAATGATTAATCTTCACTACCTTAAATTGTTTTCGACATCAAGGTAGTAGAATAACCACATATATTACAGAGAGGTAAAATAATTTAAAATTGTATTATTTTGGAAAACGTTTTGACTATTCGTTTTATTTGTTCTTGCAATATGTAATTAGCTAAAAAAGTAAAGGGATTCACCTTCATTCTACATAACACAAAAGTTTTTAATGTTTACTTTTATTTTAAAAGTAGATAAAAACGCTTTCGATGTTGTAATCAGCGTTTCAGGCTATACAAGTTTTTTAAAAGGTAATTGCATACATAACAAGCAGCATTTGCATTTGCCGTTAAAATAAAAGTTTACTGGAGCTTAGTAGAAATGACAGAATAAATAAACAGTCTATTTAAATAGTCCAAAATTAATGTATTTATTTATTTGTCTTTAAAAATAATGAACGCTACGTTCTAATAGTGTATAATTACCACGCGGCTGATATCCTGACACGATATGACAGATATTTGTTTTGGTGATTTCAGTTTGACATTGTATTGATACCTGCAGATTCCTAAGTTGTTCAAAGTTTTCTGATTAAATGGTCGAATAGGACTTTCATACAGAAAAGCTACCAAAAATATGTTCCAATACGTTTCCATTTTGAAAATTTAACTACAACTATTTTAAATAATAATGTGACTTATCGAGTATTTGGCTAACCGATTTCGTATAGTTGGCTCTATTAAAAATGATACTTAATATTTTAACTATAAACTACTAACTTACCATTAAGAACTAATTGGTTTTGAAGTTGTTCTTAACTTTCCAATAAAGTGAACATGACATAAAACATATTTTAGGATCCTTTAAAAATTGTTATTTTACTCTGAGTCACGAATCCTACCAAGGTTTTGCAGTCAAAAACCACATTGTTTGTTAATGATTGTTCTCTATTTAGCTGCTTCCATTGAATTTACCTTTTAATGTAAAGTAAAAATTAAGCGTCTATCTATTATCTATTTATATAATAGCTAAGCTTTAAATATCTATCATTGCTATTTTAGAACATCACGACAGTTAATACAAATTTATATCTACTACTTATTGTCTTCAAAATGGTACCACTTGATAGGGGTTACCATTTGAAAATTAATTTGCCACTCCAAATAAAACAAAATTTAGAGCTATGACAAAATTATCTTATTCCATAAGTAAGCTTTTTTAGTACTATAAAATTTCACAAAGAGAATTGTATTCATTCAT
The DNA here is from genome assembly GCA_963513935.1 of Aphrophora alni. Classification (NCBI taxonomy): domain Eukaryota; kingdom Metazoa; phylum Arthropoda; class Insecta; order Hemiptera; family Aphrophoridae; genus Aphrophora; species Aphrophora alni. Next base: position 113,009,971 of record OY740768.1, on the reverse strand, counting down.
CATTCTTAAAACGTCACGATAAGGTTGGATTTGTAGGACACCAAATACATACTATGATTTAAAATATATACTCGTAAAATAAATATTCACTAAATTAGATCTCAGTACAATGATTGGCATATGATATTTTGAATCGATATTGCTATTGTTGTTATTAAAATAAGGAACTCTAATTTTAAAACAATTTTCGACCCGATTTGTATGAAATAGACAGGTGCAGAGATCGGTTTTTAGTTTCTATGCAAATTATAAAAATTCAATCATGAATACAATTTTAAGAAAGTACTTTTGATATTACTGTACTTTCTGTAATGAAGGATCAGCGACACTGTTTAAGTTTGGATTGAGTGATTCAAAAACAAGGATTTTATTCCATCAGTCGCACAAATTTTAAAAGAAATTTGTTTCTAAATCAATTTTATAAAAATATAAAACAAAATCTCAATTTTATAAAGAAACTGTTCACAACCACTTCGCAGACTCTTTAACTAGCACGTTATTGACTAAAAGCGGAAAATCTTGCGGTTATTATCGCCTGACCCTGGAATACTGTAATAGTAAGGGTAGAATTATAACAAAACATTTAGATAGAGGAGTAAACACGCCAAGATATAAGTTATACTTTATAAGAAAATCTCAACATTGGCTTCATCTTTATCACAATGTTTTCTCTCCTCTACATTAAAATAGTGTTTTCAATAATGAGGGTTACTCTTTTTTGATTCTTTCTTTTTTCATTTTTTTTTTCATTTTCCAGATTGCTAGATTCTGTACCTTTCGATTTTGTTGTAAAGTATATAACTCATACATATTCAATGATTTTAGTTATCTTTCAAAGAATAGAGTATTCCAATTCTTTCTGACATGTAATGAGTTCTAAATGAAAGTGTGTGTATTTTTGATAAGTACGCAAACAAAGTTCTATTGTTAGTATTAAATAAAGGTAGATATATTAAATATGAGCTATGAAATAAACGTAAGGTAATAAACTAAAACCTCTTTCTACAAGAAGTACATAAACCTTCATCGTTGCATGGTACTCAATTAAAAATCTCTTAGCATACTCCAAGTAATTCTAACATACGCCTTATTTCGAAATTGTTCATTGTTTTTAATATCAGCAGAACAGTTTTCTTTGTTATCCAATGACTCCTTAAAGCAATAAAACTGTTAGCATTCACCATGACAATACAACACAATTTTACTATTTGTCTTATGTAGATAAATAAGTGTGTATAAATGATGGTTTAAAAGATTACTGTAAGTGGCCATTGAAGTGACCATGAAGTGGTTATTGAAGCGGTATAAAATTTTCTGAACACGACACCCAAAAAACATTCTTCCAGGATGGAATTAAAATTCTCGTTAAAAGATGGACTAAGTGCATAAAAGTAGGAAGGGATTATGTTGAAAAGTAATGCTACTATTATTTATGTAAGTACAATAAATATATAGATTTTCTTTTTCAATTTTACTTTACTTATTGACTTATCTTGATACAATGAATTACTTTTAATTACTGGTTTAATAAATACTAAAAAATATTATTTCTTAAATAAAAGTTCATTTCCTTATCCACTAACCTCTTTTATATATCTAAATTCCAAGACAAACTACTATAGTTTACCTGCTCCACTTTTTAACTTGTTTTCCATTAATACCATCTAAATATTTCATACCATTTCCTTTCGTTTATCTACACTGTTTATGTATGCCTCAGGTATTTGTATGTTGAATGATAGATCAACAATATGTGGGAACAGCAACATTTGTCTGGAGATAAGCTGAAGGCAATATGTAACCTACCACTTTAAGCTTTATCACGTATAAAATTACAGTCAAAGGATATTTTTCATTTTATTTGTTTGTTTTTTTTTAAATTTGTTTTTATGTTTATTCACCGGTTAATATTATTTTTTTGAGATATTTAGCGTATGTGTATATTAACCGTCTTTTGTGTATATATTTTGTTTAGGGTGAACCTTTTGAAGTCGGATTTGCGGCATTGTATTCTACTAAATTAGACCTTTAATTTGATGTACAACTCGACCCACGTTCTCATTTAAGATTTTATTCCGACTCCTTGTGGGCCGTCCCCCCGAAGTGGTAGCGGCTCATTGAAATTGTGATAAAATAGTGTTTTATGCCCAGTAACAGTGTACCAAGTTATATTGTTCCATCTGTAACGGTTAAAAAAATATTAACCCGTTCCGGGACATTTCACCACCCCTGTATGTATATATATATATATATATATATATATATATATATATATATATATATATATATTTGAATTGTAAAACAACTTTGTTGGATTGTTTTTTTTAAATACAAAATCATTAATTTTGTAAAACTGTTAAGTGATACATGTTTCTTTATGTATTACAAGGCTTTTGTTTGTAATATTATAGTAATACAAAAAAAAATGTAATAAATTTTGGTACAATAATATCTGTTTCAGACAGATAGAAGCAAGGGTCAGTTTTAATTTCCTTGGAATTAATAATTATTCAATAATAAGTCGGATTTCAATAAGAAAGTTTGGATATTAGTTATAGTAATCAAGCATCAAGGTAAATCATACATTTTTTAATATTGTTAAACATTCATAACTATCAAATAGAAAACAAATAATACATAAATATATTACTTTAAATATATATTAATTTAATTAAAAAACTGTTCACAAACAAGTTGCAGACTTTCTCCCTTATATGCTATTATTATTATTTTTAAAACTCATTGATTCTATATTTTATATAAATTATTGTGAAACATTACAGAATATACAGGGTTATTCTTCATAATTTTCCATTTTTAAATCTTCAACATTTATTTGGTACAGTAGGTTATGTAGTACTTTTTTATTCCATTTTGTTAAACTGACTTAATACGTATTGATGTTATTCGTGCTCGGATAAAGGTAAACTTTATTTTCATATACTATACATTCATATATTATAAGAGATATAGAAGAAAGATTCAATCAAATATTGTAAATTTTAGAATATACTTATTTATATAAAAGATCTAAAAGTTTGATTAATTTGTTAAAGATTGTCAAATATGTGACTTAAATAAAACAGTTTTCTCAAAACCCATCATTTCTAATGTCGTCCATTGAATCGAACTGAAAAAGAAAATAATTACTATAGATGAAAAACATAAACAGTGTGAATTGTTGTCAGATGCCAGATATAAAAGTTTGAAATGTTTGTTGATTTGTTACTGTGGTGATGGATTGACAGACATGTGACAAAAACAAAAAAGAAAGCTCTCATAGCATGCACAAAAATCTTCTTTAACAGCATAAATTGAATCAATATTGAAACGATACATCAGTTGATGATACAAGCCTGCTTTTTAAGTAGCAAGATATAAACACGGTGATAACCACAAGTTGTTCAATGGAATGAATTTAGTAACTCCAGTAGACACAAATATAAAGAATGAAAAAATAATAAGTAACTATACGTTAAAGGTATTTTTAGCTATTTCAAATCAAGGGTATATTTAAAATTGATATTAATAATCTGACATTTACTATTATTTTAATATTTCATACTTTATTTTATTTTTTTGAAGGTTATTGATAGCTATTTCAAATCAAGGGTATATTTAAAATTGATATCATTAACCTGACATTTAATAATATGTTGATATTTTATACTTTATATTTTTTGTTGAAGGTAATTCTTAGCTATTACAAATCAATGGTATATTTAAAATTGATATATATATATATTATATGACATTTACTAATATGTTCGTCTTTCATGATTTATATTTTTTTGTTAAAGGTTATTGCTAGCTATGTCGAACAAATGGTGTATTATTTCATTGGTGTTTATTTAAATGTAAATCTTGTTTTTAAAATCATTGTTTCGGGTTATAATATATTCGTATTGCATGCCAAAAAGAAGGGCTGTCATAATAAGAAGAGCTATTCAGAATAATGATATATTATGTATACATATTTGTTCTTTACATTGATATTTCTGGTTTAAAATATGAGAGTCCAATTAGAGAGACTACCGGGATATTTCGATACCAGAATAGTTACGAAATAGACAGTGGATTTAAAACTAAACTGTATGAACCTATATATAGTGTAGCATGCAAAGAGTCTTTACATGGATTTCTTGTATAAATCCTTCTTTTGACAATGTGGTGGGATGGAGGATCTGTGTGCAGATTCAAGTGCGGACATAAATGGCTCACGCATTGCAGAGTGGACAAAATATTGACGCAGCTAAACTTTTTGGGATGCGGCTCTAAGGGGAACAGCCTTAATTTTGGGACTCTGGATATCAGGCGATCTCTAGTTTTAATTAGTATTATCTTATCATGAGGGGCTCTGCACGGGTGAACCTTTATTTCCCTAGCTAACAAATCCGACCATGAGGAACTTCATGAAAAAAAAACCGGAGAGTAAAAATAAAATGGCGTTTTACCTAATTCCGTGAAACCCACTTGACACTCATTGCAGATGGACATATTGATTCTTGAAGGATCGACCCAAGCTGCGTTTTAAAAAGTGAGAGATAGAGTTGAACATCTCAATATTAGTAGAAGTGAGAAAAATAATCTTTCAGAAGCCTAAAAGCACAAAGTGAGAAACTGAAAGCCTTTGACAAAGTGGCTTCCAATACAAATCAGTAGAAGTAGAGATACCTGTGTGTCTGGAGCCGTCAATATGTGGAAACGGAAACAACACCAGCAAAGATGGGATAGTCTTGGGGGGCATTCTCATCGTAAATTATTTCCTACAGATGGGCTTGGAGGGACAGTATTGACCTTAGGCATAGGGCAATTCCGGCGAATCCTGGGACTTCTTACAGGATGCTCTAGTGTTAGAGACTTCCTTAGGATAGTGAAGCATAGTAGTTGCACAATAGGCCAATGATCGCATTCCCATAGGCCGTTTAACCCTGTACCCTCTCATTTTAATTAATTCAGATCTAAATATAATGTGCCTTAGGTTCTTATATCTTAGCCCGTAAATATTTAAAGCCTACGTTATTGCTATACACCTCTTCGGCAGAGATATCCCTAGTAGGAGGAGTTATATATTTTTCTATTCTCCACTAATATCACTAGATTCATTCACCTTCCAAGATAAATTGGGACACATTTAATGTAGTGAATGATATATCAAAGTACAATAACGTCATTCTGGAATGGGTGTAAGGTCATGAAGGTATTGAGGAGAACAGGGTGTCCAAAATATGTCTTAATGGCCAAGTGAGAAACGTGGTTGAATTCACGACAGATTATTAATTAATTTTCCGCTGAGAGGAAATAATACGGCTTTAAAAGGTGAAGTGGGAAGTCTTTTTATTTAAATCAATAAAGTACCTTTCACTGAAGAGGACAGACAAAGTGACCGGTCGGTGAATTATAATTACAAATAATAGGAGTTTATGAGAACGAAACATCTATCGGTTCTTCTACTATGAATATTGAAGAACACCTCCTGTAGTGGTGTTTTAAATGCCTCTACTTTCAAGATTTGCCGATTCGAAAACTTTCGTGGGATTCATAAGAATCCCATGGAGAATCTGATAGGAATTATAGTCGGGAGGTATATATTCCACGTTTAATCAATTTTAAGTCGTAGTGGAATAAGACCTCGAGACCCAAGTAAATTGGAGGATATCCATTTTTTATTGCAAAAAAAATGTATATCAATTTATTAATTAGAAAATAAAAAAAAACTGAATTTGTATTAATTCAAGTATCGTTAAATATGAAAATATTTTGACGTTAGTGTGTATTTTAACTAAAATTTTGTCATTAGTAAAATTAATAATTATGAGAATCTTTGATTTTTTGGTATTTATTCAATATAATAATACTATTTCTCTTTATAATCATAATACATCGAAATAGGACTTTTTATATGAATTCCAAGGGACACGTGTATGTCACGAGTAATTAATTTGAGAAATACCAAAGTTTCCGTGAAAGCACAACTCCGTAATCTTGTAAAGAGAATATCTTCAAATAATGAGATAGATACTTTCAACGTTGACTCGATATCAACATTAAGGAAAATTGAAACGCCAAGACTTTCTTCATTTCACTCATCATTTTGATATTTAAGTAGACATAATATCAATGCCTCAGTCACAGATTTCTAAGGTAAATCATTTTTCTATTGCATTTATTCACATTCTTAGTATATCATTCCAATATGTTATACTCCCGATTGTCATAATGCCTTTGTCTGAACTCCGGTTAGACCTAGCTAAATCTGAGTTGGAGGTATTTATATTGATGTTTCTTTACTTCCTAATTATTTATAGCTACCTAAACAAAATCCAATGATCAAATGACTTATAAAATGGTTTATTGCGATTTATGTAATGTTGAACAAGGGTGGTCTATGACAACAAAAATAGCGAAAACAGGAAAAAAATGAAAATAAACATCAGTAGTAATCTATCTATTGCCTTATTTTTAGTAAGATTTCAATTTTCAATGCGAGTTAAGTTTTACTACCCATTTTCTATGTAGTTACAAAAAAAAAGTTTTTACATTTTAAAATAGCGGTCGTTTGAAGTGATTTTTTGAATGGATTTTACCCTGAAAATCATATTTTAGTTCATTTTCCCGAGCGTGGTAAACTGCACAAAATATGATAGCAAGATCAATATAAACAAAGATCTACTATCTATAAAAGAAATTTACGCTCCCTCACGCCTGCGTATCAGCTACGTGTAGAGGTTATAGTATCACCAACAGTGAATACCTATGAATCAACATTGAATTATTGATATAATAACCTCTATTGTTACTATTGGCGTAAATTTAATTTGGAGACATTTAGTAGGAATTACAATGTGTAATATAATTTTAAACACTGAATACAATGTTTTAGTCTAAATTTAAATACATTATTATTATTTTGTATATTTATTATAATATAATATTTATATAATATATTTATATCAAATTTTAATAAAAGTAAAAGATATGTGTTTTATGCTGAAACCAACAGACCTCATTATATTGAGCACCTAATATAATCTAGAGGATTTATTTGTGCCTTTTACTGTCTTGCATCAAAGTAGAAGTGTGTGTAAAAATGGCACAATATTTTTGTGACATATATTTTTAATGGAAATATAATTATTCAGATATTTTATTTTATAAATCTGTTGCATTATACATAATGCATCATACATAAAGTGGTGGATAAAGCTTAAACCTAAATGTTTCCTCAGATCAAAACATGAACAATGAATCTTTAAAAAATAAGTGTCTTTGTAAAAGATCTGAAAGTCTATTAACTTTTGTGTTCAATGTAATATAATCACTTAGAGACTGGAGATTACATATTTCCGATACAAATTATATAATAATTCCGACAACTACCATCATTTGTTTACATAAAAAACCTATCAGCCTAACTAGTACTTAATAAGGGACATACGGCTTCCATTTATAAAACTGAATAACTTTTATCTACTTTAAGTAAGCCAGAAATGTAATCTATTGATTTACCGCAAGGAGTGACTAAAGTTCTACAGCTAAACTCCAGAGAGAGTACAAATGGTGGTTTTATCTCCCGATAAAACTGTAAGGATACGAAACCCATCACTTGGTATTTGTAATTTCTATGTTTGTGTGCTGTTCTGTGGACTTGTAGTTTTTTTGGTCACGTTTATATATTAGTTTTAGCTATTTTGGTCCCTCTTGTACAATCTTAGCATTTCTTTTAGTTTTAGTTCCTCACCAGTGGCGGCGATAGCGGGCCCGCGGTGCGGGGGGCCCGCGAGCTGGGAGGGCCCGCGAGCCTTGACCGGGATTTTTCGGGAAATTTTACCGGGACCCGGACCCGCGACGGCCCCCCCCCCCTATCATAACAATATTTTTATGAGTATAGTTAAGAAATTACTAAAATAAGGTAAAATGTCTTCAGACAAGATTCTGCATCGTGCATCCAAAACGACAATAACCATTATTTTTTAGAGACCAGTATTTATTATTTAATGTCATGATACGAAGTATGTGTATTGTTTATTGTTGGCCGATAAGTAATGCAGCTATCGCTACGTCGCGCATCGCGGTGACTCACCGGCGCCGGCCGGCGAAAAGATAAACATCCGGGAAAAGATTATTGGGAGAGGGGGGCCCGATGAACAAATTTGCGGGAGGCCCGCGGGTTCTTATCGCCGCCACTGTTCCTCACCCAGCCCTATAATACTAAGTCATGTTGTTTTTTCCATATTCTAAGTACACTTGATGAGGAAAGTTTTCTGTACTTTCGAAATGTCGTGTATTAGTATTTATTTACCTGGATGACAGAATAATGTATAATAACTATTCCGAAAATTATTCGTAAAATAGACACTGAATGATTTATATCATATATATTTACAGTAAGTTAATTTTTAATAATGTACCCTTTATTATTGTTATTTATTTTAATTTGGTTTTAAAAACGTTTAATGTGACGATTTATCCCCAGTACAATCAGAATAACTATAATTCGTGACAATGTCAGCTGTACTTTTAGAATGAAGCCTTCATTTCTCCGACCGCCCTTCTTTTATAGCTTGTATGTACCTTAAATATAAAGTGAAACCAAGTTCCTCTCATGTTGTTTATCTAATCTTTTTTTAAATTTCCTCTCATTTTTTACATTGAAATAAATATTAACAATTTGCTGTTCACTATCTTAAATTGTTTTCGACATCGAGGTAGTAGAATAACCAATCAATTAATTTGAGGCTCAGCAACTATTACAGAGTGTTATAATAATTATTTTAATTGTATTATTTGGACAACGATTCTATTATGTTATAAATTTATTGTTCAAATAAGTCATTAGTAATCAAATTAAAGCAATGAACCTTCATTATGTATAGGAACATAAAAATTGTAATGTTTTCTTTTATTTAAAGGTAGTAGAAAACGCATTAGGTGTTAACTGGAATTAGAGGATAATGTAATGCACCAGGCTGTAAAAGTGTTTTTTAAGTTAATTGAATACATAATAAGTAGCATTTACATTTCCCGTTAAAATAAAAGTTTACTGGAGCTGAGTTAAAAGCACAGAATAAGTAAATAGTCTATATAAATAATCCAAAAGTAATATCTTTATTTATTTGCCCTTCACGATAAAAACCTCGTGATCTATAAAAACCTCACGATAAAAACCTTGTCTTCATCGTATATCCTTGTTACGCAGATGAAACGCTGACATTATATGACACTAATGTGTTGTGGCGACTTTGTACTGATAACTGAAGATTGTTAAGTTGCTCAAAGTTTACTAGCTCGAACAGGCGCTAGATAGAGAAGAGCTACAAACAACATATTCCAATATGTTTCCATTTTGACATTTAACTACAATAATTATTAATAACATTATTACTATTCAAATGCCCAGCTTATCGATTTCGTATAGTTGGCTCTATTTAAAATGTTATATAACATTTAAAATGAACACTATTATTAACTAATGTGTTTAGAAGTACTATATTCTATGTAAAATGAGCTTTTTAATGAAGTGCAATACGAGATGATCACATTTGAATCCCTTTGCCAATTTTTTTAACAAAATCATTATTTCATTTTGAACAAGAAACAAACAAGTTTTTTTTTTCTGGCAAATAGTAAATTTTAGTTATTTTCCTCTTATTTAGCTCCTTTCTTTGGTATCACTTTCAAATTTAAATAAATATTTCAGGGATATAGCTTAGTTTTAAATACAATCAACTGCCATTTTATGTAAGGGGAACAAAGCCACCACTTTGTCACTACTCTGAGCAGTAGTCACTACCTTTGCCAAAGTCTGAGCAGTGCTGTCTCTACTCGTTATTTCCTTTAATATGATTTATCACTTGATATGACTTATCATTACTACTATAAAGAAGATTTGGTTAATTGATCACTCTTAAAAAGTTATGAAGGGATTGGACACCTAATATATGTACTGTGATAAAAAAGAGTATACTCTTGAAATAAAAATACTAGATCAGTTCTCAGTATATAGAAATATGACTTTTAAAACTAATAATCATAATTGTATTATTAATTTAAGGAACTTTCATTTTTATTAATTTTCGTCAATATCTGTTTTTAAATAGACAGATGCACTGGTAGGTTTTTAATTTTCTCGCAACTGATTAATATTCAATCATGATTCGGATTTTAATAAAGAACTTTTGATATTGCGTTCTGTAACGTAGGATCAATGATATTAATAAATTATTAATTGAGTGACATTCATAACAATTAACTCAAAAACAAGGTCTTCATTCTATCAATGGCAGAGAATATAAAAAGAATATATTTTCTAAATAACTTTCCTTCAAAACATTTTTAATTTTAAAGAGAAACTTTTCACAAATTCTTCGCAGACTCCCTTACTAGCATTTTGTTCTGCTCAGCAATAAACTTCGTCGTCCTTGTTGCTCTGGAACAAAATAGCATTGGAAGATAGTAGCCCTGGAACAATCTAAGAGCATCAGGGTAGGATTAGAACAAGATTTGGATAAGGAAGTGAATACGCACAAAAAATCTCATCTTTGACTTAATTTTTATCACAATATTTTCTCCTTCCAAACCCACTAGTATTCAACTGTTTTTCTAGTGCGTTACACCGAACAATTGAAATCGTGTTTTCAATAACAGCAGTTGATTGTCATTTTTCATTTCTTTTGCCAATTAGAACAGATGACTAATCTCTTTAATCTTTGATTGTGTACATGATTAGATTTATCGATTTCCAAATTTTATAAATATACAAAATACAAGTTGTTACAAAATGTCATACAATTCCAGAATATAATATGTACATTATATAACCCACTTAAAGGCCAAATACAATGTATTAACTCATAAATATCCAGTGATTTTAGTACTCTTTCAAAAAATAAAATACAGTAATAGAGTTATTTCTGACGTATAACGAGTTCTAAATAAAAACTTTAAAAAAAAAAATCAAACTTTAAGAAGTAATAAATTTTAGGAAGAAATGAAACTGTCATCATCGATCATTTACGAATATCATGGGAGCAATATCACTTCCTGAGGGAAATCGATATTATTTTACTAATATATCCTTAACCATTTTAACAAAGCCAGATTTAATAAATTTAAATTTAAATTTATTCTGTAGAACATTCTGTCGTTAATTTACGGATATAGAATTTCGGAAGAATTATATTAAGAAGTAGATTAGTACAGAATTTATCAATATAAATTAATATTATATATCTGATTAATTTTCAGTTAATCTCATAATATTTAGAATTTTTTAAAGTTGACTTTAAAATTGTATATATATTACGGCTCCCAAATATGTCAATATTTTTTTTTCGAAAGTATGAACTTATAATTATTTATGAGTGTAATGAAAACTATAACATTTATTGTTTTAACATTATATGTAAAATGTGTTTAAGATGTTGGATCGTATGCTTAACTTTTTCTAGTAAGTAACTAAAATGTCGCAGACCACAATCATAACATCTACTTTAAAAATAGAAACAGCCTTTTTTTTATTATTCTTCGCCTGTAATTTTATACATATAGTGATGTAAACAGTGTCTTAAGTGTAGATTTGTGTAAACTACAGTGTAATTAAATGTATTTGCACTAACAAAAACATTTGTGCTATGAGTAAAATAAATACGTCATGGATTGATGATGAGTTTTCGTTAATATATCTGATTTAAGATCCTCTAAATACAAATATAAAAATTTAACTATGTATATTTTTTTTTGTACCTTAACTAGACGAATTTTGGTCAAACTTGGTATGTGGGCATATTTAAATCGTTTCTAAAAACTTCAAATAAGTTCATATTTTAAATAACTTAAAATTTAATAGTACCGATTAACCAGCTCTAAATTATTTCTATAAAATATTAGTGACATTTGAAATTTTATAAACTTAAATAAGTCATAATATAACGATATGAATATTTTGTAAAATACTATATAAAACAGCTTTAGGATTCGTTTTGGCTTTCACCAAATAACTTTACAAGTCATGTTTTGAATTTACTTGCGATTTGTACATTAGCCACTATTTCTTTTTAAAATTACGACAACTATCTCATCTAATTGAGCTAGATTGGTATTTCGTTTTATGTATGATTATATGATGTAGATCGTCCAATGTTTATGTTCCGTTTATTTGTTTCGTGTAGTGTAGTAAATAACGAGTAGTTATTATTAAATAACGTCTCTTCAAATCTATCTTTCATCATATTCTATCTCACTAACTCTACAGATACACCCAGACGTGATCCAGGACACTGCTTCATCCCATTATACAAACACTTCCCAATTTTTTGTTGAACTTAATACAACACAAATAAACTTAGTTATGTAAACATTTATAGATCTAGTGTCTACTGAGATGTGGGTTACGTTTATTTAGCCATTAGCAGGATAAATATTACCAGAGAAAATAAATACACTTTATCGCCAACGAGTAGAAATTTATCGACTCATCTCTTAATTATTAGCAATAACATTTTTATTCAGAATAACACGAGTCACTCATTATTATTAAGACAGAAGCTAATTTAAATATTGTTTATAAGTGTTTAATACATTATTTTGTTTATATAAAAAAAGTTACCCGTTACTTCTTTTTTAAAAAAATCAATTTTTTTGAACTCCCAAGTAAAATATGATCAATAATTAGTACAAAAATCGAACTTTAGAACATCTTAACATTACTACTTTTTAACTGCCAAGTCGTAATATTACATCAAAATCAACATACAAACCATTATTTTTTATTTTTATTTATGTATTTTGTAAAATGTAGAAAATCTTAATAGAAAGCTAGAATTCCTACGTCTACACTTCTTACTGAACAAAAAGCACTTCTCCTTCCTATTCGAAATACTTTCTTGTAGTATAAGAAGTGAGGAATGAACAAAACTAATAGGCTCTTACCAATAATTGATTTTAACAAGATTAAAATAATATTGTATGTGTATATTGTGCAAGTCATGAGACCAAACACCAGACTGGAAAGAGTTCTGTCAGGAAAATTCTCAATCTTGCCCATCTAGATTGGAGAAGGGTAAATCAATAGATTAGAGCTAACTGTAAAGTTCAAGATGATGCGAGACGTTATTTTACGTTAAATACCTTATTAGCGAGAGTACATCTTCTGTTTTCTAGCACTGTACTTGAATTTTAGCTAGCTCGTCAGCTACTCTATTACCGCTACTCTTCTTATTAGCAATCGAACCAGCCTCGACGAAATTAGTAACTTAATTCTGGACATAGAGTGGACCACGTTTCTATTGGGATGTATTTCATTAAATATTCCAACAGTTTCCCGAGCACTCTCATTTGATCAATAAATAAAAAATAATGTTTTACTCTTTACTGTATAGTAATTCCCTATACCATATTCACGTATTTGTATTCCTAAACTATTACCAATTTATAGACAATCAGAAAAATAAATACAACTTCAGTGTAATAGAGATACATTACCGAACCACTAAAATAAGCAGCATTTACTATCTACACTGGACGTCTGTTCCCTTATCACAGTTTGTTTCCAAGAAATTGTTGTCTGTGTAAGCCTGCCTCTTAAATACTGCCAACCTTTGCTCATGTTTACTTTATTGTTAATTATATTACCATTCTAAGTAGTAAATAAGACATAATAAATGGGAAATAGAATCATATAAAACAAGGTGTGTCATAAACTTACATTTTTGTCATTAATAAAAAATAACCAGTCCGATATAAATGTTTATTGCTAAATTGTTTCTTTTTTTATGCCCTTTCATTTGAGGTATCATAAGAGATGTGTCCCCAATTATGATTTTAAGAGAGAGGGAAGGTTTTCCCGCACCTCCAATAGGACAGACATACTTCCCACTACACCTCTATATGTTTCCAGCAAGCTTAATATTCATATATTTTGTGGTATAGCAGTATTTGAACTAGCTACGCTAAAAAACACGAGTCTGATTTCATTAAAAAAGAGGGAAAATAATTTACATCTCAGTGGCCTGGTCTTCAGATAGATCACAACAGTTTGGATAATTGTTTAATTTGGTGATTGTATTATATATGAAATGGGAGTCAAAGTGTTAACTTTTATAACATTTATCTGTTAAATTGTATCATTTATCTGTCTCATTGTATCAGAGTCAAATTAATCTGGTTGGATTATCTGCATAATAAGAATAAATGGTGTATTCTTTTATTGCATCGAGTGTCTCTCATAACTCTGTATTTATATAATATTTCAATGTTGTTTTCTATACTGCACTATGTGGGACTGGTTAATAAATATTAAGTGTTCAGCATAGGTTGTAATTTTATTTTTATGATGGAGATATTTTTAGAAACGTTTAAACTCCTGTTAGTTTGTCCAATGTAAATTTGTCACAATAACTCATGATAACTTATATAATATTCCGCTGTTTGAGTGTAAGTATTTATCAGAAATGCTCTTGTTCAGTTGGTGAGTAAGAAGACTATTTAATGTCATGTGCGCTCTTTCATACCTTTTTTTTGGAGAAGATATTGCGTACTGAGTGTTCAAGAATTCTGTCGTTTGGGGTCCTAATTTATTTAAATTTATTGGGTGGCTTGGTAGATGAAGTATTATTTAGTTTGTTTCTTTTCCATCTATGTTTGCTTCAGCCACCTATTGAAGGCTTCGGTCAATTATGAAAGAGTGGTAAACGTTTTCTTGGGCTATGTTTTTCATAATGTTTATTTCATTGGTGAAATAATTGTTGTTCGTTGGACGTTTCAGAGCTTTATCGATTAGACGGTTGTATGTCTTGATTTTTACATTAAACCATACCAAACGTAACATTTCTTCTTACTTTAAATTTGTTTATATACCAACATTTTATTGTACAAGATTCATTTTAACTAAGACAATTCTAATTCTAATTCATTATTAAGGCCTAAATATATGTTTTCTTTATATATACATTACCAGTATATAAATGATAAATAAAACTATTTGAATCAAATTACAAATCAACATGCAATCTCCACTGCAGTCTTAATGGTATAAATGGGACATAACTTAGTAGCATTGTCATATGAAGAAAATACTTCAATTCCAAGATTTACAAACCCACGATACTGGTGCTAGATTTGTTACTGTAACTTCACAATAAATAACCAAGTAATTTATTTTATGTCTAAATCAAAGCTATCCTTCCACCTCTCTGAGAGTAAACAAAAAGCCATGACATAACAAGCCCTCCTCCCTCCATCCCTATATACTCACATCCTTATATCTAGAAACATAAATTACATTAGGATTTGTTTCTCCTAGAATCGTATAGTTCAATAGAAACATTGAACTGTTGTTTTATTTATCAGTTCTTATGGGATGTTAAGGCATTTTATCAAGGCATTTTAATAGGGTTATACGCATTTATACATCAAAATGTCTAACAATATTGTCATTTCTTTATTAAAAATGTCAGATGACAAACTAAGCAGTTTTGATAAGTCGTAATATGTGTAGGTTTTCTTGTACATAGAAGTGATTGAAATACTTGGTCTTTCATATAATAATTAAGTTAAAACGTTAAATAATTACGGTTTTGTTATTTGTGCTGTTCAATCCCCAAGAGAAACTCTTTATTGTATACAGAATATTTAAGATTTATTAAAGCCTAAGATTATTGCCATTGCTAGCAACGAGTTTTTTCAATGTTGACTAATTTCAAACGCAGGACTCTATTAGCTGATAAACTTTTGTAGCTTACAATTAAATAAATGACATTTTGTTTTATTTCATCATAACCTTATCTTTTGAAAACGCATCCCATTGATTCAGTGTTATTAAAATGTGAACAGAGGTTATCAGCCAGGTTAATAAAGTTTTGTACTATCAACGGTTTTAGGGACAGACCGTGCATTATAGTCTTGTAGAAGAGGTTTGTTAGGATGTTTGTCCGTTAGAGACATCCAGAGACCTCGAAGACCTTTAGCTGTAAAAGAGTTGAAGAACTGAAAGAATAAACTATTAAAAAACTACTTAAAATAAATGTTAACACTTTAAGAAAAGCAGTGCATAGCATAAAAGAAAAACTACTGCACCCCCAGGAAGAGAATGGCTGTCACTTGGAACACTTGTCTTTTAATAAACCTAACAAATGAGTATGTGTTTTAATTTTAAGTTTTTAATACATTTTGTTATATATTATGAAACAAATAAATTATAGCCAATTAAAGTTTTAACTTACAATTGAAAGTCCCAATATATTTGAATAAATTCACATTATGGGATAAAAAAATCTATACTAAAAATGCCAATTTTATTAAAATCAGTGATTCTCATATAATTGTTTATGATCCTCAAAATCCCAAAATACCCAAACTAAACACATTGATAGACATCGTCGTAAAATTTCAGCTTGACAGTTATTGGATAATAAGGGGATATTATTATGATCATTGTAAAAGTTAAACGATTTCGGAGAAAGCAATATCGTTCATATTTATGAAATGTGAAAATTTAAAAACCAAACCAATTCGCCAAACTCCAAGTAATGGAAAATGTTTTTAGGTAATTATTTAGAAACAGTCCACGATCTAGGTTTTTATAAATTATCCCCGATCCAAAATTGTTTGCTTGGTATGTCCTACTCGAAAACACGCAATCATCAGAAAAATTAAGAAAAATTCAATAAAAATCATTTTTTTCTAATATTTTGCCAAATTTTAATAATATTTGTTAAAAAGCGTAAAGAGAATTTAGGAAATTAAAAAAAAAAATGTCTTGTTCTTATTGGAGATTTCTCAATTACTTTTGTGTTTGAATGTCATTCAGTGTTGTGTATGGTTGTATGAGAACGTTTTTGCATTGTTTATGCAAATATAAGCCAATAAAAATCAATTAAACTTATGGTTAGGGACATACATATATCAATTGACGTATAACGTATACTTATACTTCTGTAAAGTACGTACGCAAACCAATTTTCAATTGTTAGTTTTAAATAAAGGTAAATCTACTACATATGATCTACAAAAATTAGTTCATTAACCGTCATCATTGTATGGTACTCAATTATAAATCTCTGAGCATTCGCTAAATCAAAATTGTTCTATGTTTTTATTATTAGCTGAACCGCCTTCTTACTTAATTACTCGGTAAAGCAATAAAACAGCTGATCTAATAATGTTGGCGGTCACTATGATAACATCACACAATTTCAGTGTTGGCTTTATGTAAGGAAATAAATGTTTTTATGTGAAGACGTATACGATGCTTTTTGGTTGGCGCCAATAAATTTTACACGAAACAAACCCAAATGTCACTAAGCTGGCATCATCGACCTCTCACATGCTAACGCATATTGGTGAAGCAATTTTAAAACTATGGCATCATTGAAGCATATATATGAAAGAATACTACTTCTAATATATTCCCTTATATTTGTGCAAAGTTTTTGGGTTCAACTTTCTCTATATAAACAAAACAACAGTTAAAAGAAGGTGTGCTCACAGATATATCTTCACAATAATGTAAACTTGTAAAAATTTGCTTTTTGAAATGACTTCTGTCTATCGACTGTAGTATATAGTCAAAACGAGTGAAGCTATTTCTATCAATTAAATAGTGAGGCTATTTTAACTTTTTTGAGGTGTTTTAAATGGTTTCTATAACTTTAAAATTGAGAGCACCTACCATATAACCCTAAACTCACAATTCCTATTTTCTCAAAATTGACTGTAAAGATCATATAAAACTATTTGGTTCCAATTATGAGAAAAATAAATAATAAAGATTTTTTAAATATGAAAATAGAAATATTTAATATTTTTAAATATATTTCTCAAAAAGTGAATAACTTTAAATATCCTTATATACCACTTATCTATCGTAAGATGTATATCTGGGAAACCATGATGGCAAAAAGTGTTCTCCAATGTTGGTTGATTTATTACTGTTGTGATGGATTGTCAAATATGTGACATAAACAAAAGGGCTTTCACAAAACCCATCTTCTCTAATGGTGTGCATTGAATCAATATTGAAAGGAAACATCAGTTCATGAGACAAGCCTGCTTTCTACAGACCCACAATATAAACAGTTTACTTTTCCTCAATTTTTCACAATACTGATTTTATTAAACTCTGAACAAGATAAATAAAGTATGAAATAACGTAGAGTAATCTATAGTATGTTAACAGTTATTGAGAGATATTTTGTAACAAGAGTTTTTTTTATGAATTATTTCTTGGATATAAGAAATTTCGTTAAAGTATTGTAACGAAATAGAGGGCTTCCAAAAGGTCAGTGTTCAGAAGGCCATAAATTGTAAAGAGTTGAAAGGGTTGACAGCTAGAAAAACTATTCTACATCAGTCACGGATCTCAAGGAGTCAAATAAACCATTCCAAAAGTCAATGCCTTCAACCGAAAATATTTGAAAAGGACCAATGAAAGGAAATTTCGTCAGTCCTGAAATAACGTAAAAGATTTAAAATAAGCCAATGAAGGAAGAGGATCGGAAGAAAGCGTTTCAAAAGAAACATTATAAATAGGGGTGGAAGAGAAACGCACGAGGTTCTTTTGGTTGTTAACTGATTGAAGGAGGGAGTTCCGGAGCAAGTGTTTCTTTAGTAGAAAAGAAGATCGTTGTGAAAGATTTAGCCGAGATCAACCGTCAAAATTAAATAATAACTGCGTCTTTTTTGTATAAGTAATATTAATAATCTCCGAAGAATAGTTAAAGGATAATCGTCGTTTATAAGTTTAGAAGAGTCATCGTCATAAAAGTGTGTGAGAAATTAGCGTCGTTATAAAAGTGTTTGAACAGGAATATTAATACAATAAATTAAAAGTAATCGTCGTCACAAAAGTGTGTGAGAATACAAGTTTAAGAAGGAAAGAAGATTCGTCGAAAAGATTAAGGCAAATCGATCCATCTACTGGCAGTCTACATGGGAACCACGTGCAAGGAAGCAGGAACATCGGAGCTGTGATAAAACTTCCAAGCGATAAGTACAAATTAATGGACAATCTCAATTAAATAAACTACAACCAAATTCTATTTTATATGTAAATTTTAGTCACCAAAGAACCAAACGAACCCGTGAAGAGAAAATAAATGAAATTAATAAATAATAAATTTTAGTTAGCCGGAGCATTTTATAAAAATAATTAAAAGTAAAAAATTTAAAAGAAAAAAATTATGATGCACTCTTATTTCTTTATTTTAGGTTAAGACATTGTAGAATTAGTAATTTATATTTAACTATGTACTTAGAATAAGTAGTAGATTAAGACGTTAATTGTATAGGTATTAAGTGTATCAGATTTAGACAATAATTGGTTTTTATTGTAAATGATTTTTAAACTTAATTTTATAAAAAGAGAAAGTTAAAATTTAAATGTGTTGAAGTGTATTTGTTATAGTATACTACACATTGTAAAATAATATCACTTAACCATCAAAAATCTAGTAAACTTTTAATAGTGCAATAGGGAATAGTATATTTTTTTTGATATCTCATAGGGTTGAGTAATGGGGATACCTGAACTTTTGACATAAGTTTAACATTTTGGAATCTATTACCTGATATGTCATTATGATAAAGGGTCACTGAAATGTGGATAATGGAGTTGTGGAAAGTGAAATAACATAGCTATTGAATATCTACGACACTTCAATTCTCCCCAACAATATATCAAACCTGACAGAGCTCTGCGTCAGGGATATACTTAGTCGGAGATATAGAATGCAAACACCTAAGCGGAACTAAAACCGCACACCACTCAAACTGATTTTGGACAGTTTTATTATGATCAATGATATATCATGAGACAATGAGGTCACCCTGAAATAGGTACACGGTCATGGATGGGTGAAGACTATTTCTGAAAAGCTAACTGAGAAACATGACAGAGTTATCAACTGATTAGTGCAGAGTGGTCGATTGATTAGGGCAGTTATTTCAACTAAGAGGAGAACTTTAGTGAGCGATAAGATTAAAAGATTTATATTGTTTTTTTTTAGCGTAAACCAATGAAATACCGCTCAATAAGAAAGTAAGTGACTTAGCTTCTGACTGACCAGTTAAATAATAGAGTTGGAGGAACTAGATGTATTCCAGTTCTGCTACTAAGAACACATGCAGTCCAAGAATTAAAGAACACATCCTGTCCAAGAATTGCAAGGATCTGACGTCCTTAGGTGTGAAGATTCCAATCGTTATAGGATAGAAGAGTCTGAGGAAAATCTTTTTAAAAGTTTAGTCGGATGATATATATATATATATATTCCTCAATAGACCCATTTCGGGTCGTAAAGGAAAATATTTTCAAAGAGGCCAAAATGGAAAACAGTTCGCCATGTGAATTTTAATCGTAAAAAGTTGGGTTCAATTGATTTTGAGTTGAATCGTTTTAAAACAAGGAGAAAAATGGATGTTTCAATACCTTTACTATGAAATTACCAGATTTTATTAGTTAATGTAAGTGATTAGGCTACTATACTGGCTAAAATTAACCCCTGAACATTACAACAAAGTTGGAATTCAAACTTGTTTTTAAATGTTAATATTTTTGGAAAACTTTAGGCATACAAACCTAAATTTTTTTCACTTCCAATATGAATTAGTTGTTACTTTATTTAGTCTTTAATCAAGTTCATATACTTTGCCGTAGTTTCTATTTTATTTTATTTTTATTAGCTATGATAAATCATTAATATCAAACGGCTTAAAATGTAAACGTATACG
Source organism: Aphrophora alni (assembly GCA_963513935.1). Classification (NCBI taxonomy): domain Eukaryota; kingdom Metazoa; phylum Arthropoda; class Insecta; order Hemiptera; family Aphrophoridae; genus Aphrophora; species Aphrophora alni. The sequence continues at coordinate 112,989,244 of OY740768.1, read as the reverse complement.
AGGTTCACGGTTATAAATTGTATACTGTAATAATAACTGAAATTAAAAGACTAGTGGTAAATTTAGTCCAATTAAATTAACTGACAAATTAGACTTTTCTTCAATTTTTTTCTATATCTTAACAAATTAAGCAATAGATTATTTACTAGTATAACTAAGTTTACGTTTAGGTATAAATAATAAATTAACTTTATGCCCGATAGTGATATTTTAGAAGGATTTCTTTAAAATATGCACGTAATCTATACTTTATCATCCTAAATCTTTAAGTTCGATAAAATTACAAGTTTTTATTACTATCTATTTACCAACATAAGCCCTGTTATTATTAAATAGCATATTAAATTACAAGTTTTTGAATTTCACAAAAATTTCCATAACAAGGCCATATTTTAATGACTAATTGATCATCCTCAATTGTAATATGTAGACATACGTTGTGCCACTAACCCAAAAGAAGCAAGGTCAATATTAGAACGGAAGCTTTAGTTTTAGAACAGTTAACAACGAGACAACGTCTTGATAAAAAAACAATGTTTGTTGTGGAAATGTATGTGTTTGAAATAATTTGGTAATAAAGTTTAGTGAGTGTTCCTCATTTCAAATGAATTATATTATTTAAATGTCTTGTTACTTAATAATAAAGATTTTGTTCCAAGTTCTTCTTTTTTCTGTGTGACCTTATGCAACATTTGAGCATCTTAAAGATGGTGAGAAAATTTGTCTATAGGTTATTTAATTTAAGAGACCATAAATATATTAAAACTTCTAATAAACCCAATTCTTTCTGGATAAATATATCTTGAATAAAAAATATTACATCCATCAACGCGATATATAAATAATTTACATAGTAACGTGTAAGACAAGAATAATATTTTACGTGTGAATCGGAAACAACACTGTTTTGTAGTCTGACTTCCATCTAGGTATGAATTAGCAACTCACTAAATACCAAAGTTTTTATTTTTAGAATTAGTTTACAGACCTTCACTAACTGATTTTTCGTATCGATTATTTAGTGCCTTGTTTCTCACTGCTCTATATTATCCAATTAGTCATTACTTTTGGAGGTCTCAGAACTTAAAATTTATGCATGGTTAAATTTTGTATGAAAATAATTTAACCTGTGTATTTTTAATGTAATAAATGAGATTAAAATAAAATCTGGTACATTTTGTAACTCTTAGTTCTAATGTTTGACAAAAAAGCAAAACATGACTGTTTACTTTTTCTCTTGTCAAAAGATTCACATTTATTCTCTAAACATTTTGTTGTCATTCCTCACCAAAAACAATCTTCGATGCTCACTACTATCAATCTTATTACAGTAGTGTAATCTTCTCCCCTCAATTGTGTTTAACAAGTTTATGATAGAGGGGTATTACCTACACGAAATATATTTTGTCTTAAGGGTGGTTAGGTTAGGTCCAAGAAATATTATTTCTATTAAATGTCATTAATCTAGCATAGGAGTATTCCTCTAAAAACTATAAAATATAACCAAATTACCAATATTAATAAAATCAGCACAATGTCCATAAAGTGTTTTTATCTTGTCAATAAATCAAAATGGCTAAATTTTCTGATGTGAATTAGGCATGGTTTACCACGTCTTTAAATTATTTTTACTTTAATTTTCAGTATTATCACATGAATAATTTATTGTTTAGCTGCAATCGAATTTTAAAGAAACAACGGCAAAGGAGGTGAAAAGGGTCAGGATTTTAACAGACAGTTTAAAATATTTCTGCAAACACTTTTATTTTCAATTCTAGGACATGAATATACTTTGAAACGAGTTTTTTACTCGTGCAAACCGAACACACCTTTAGGAAGTTCAGAAAAACAATACATGTATTTCAAAAAATATTTTCAATTTAATTATGAGTTCATATGTTTTACTGCCCAAAAGTTAAAGTGGACTATGAACACAGTCTCAGAACGTTTTGGAAGATCTTAATATTCGCCAAAGAGAATTCACCCAACATGGTGCAATGTTTCCGAAAGAATAGAGTACGCTTAATATAAAAAGTCCCTCAATTTCTTACCTCTACTATCTTCTATATATTCAATCTAAATGTCCACCCTCTTTTAGTTATCTTGCTCCACTTGCCTTTCATTCATAACAGCACAATATTTCATACCAGTTGCATTAGTTTATCTACCCTGTTTATGAACTTGCCTCAGGTAGATATTTATATGCAACCAACAATACCTTGAAAGAGCAACACAGCAAGTAAACTGTAACCATAATCTATCTCGCAATTAATTAACACAGCCTTTAAAGTCATATCAAATTTGTTTTTATTTTGTTTAAAATGAAAACACCTGTTACTATTCATTCACTATTAATAAATGATTTAAGATTTGATAATATTAAATTTACCTACTGTATATAAAGATTTTCGAACAACATAACAATGTTTGTAAATAAAAATTCGACTTCAATTTTAGTTTTTTTACACGTACATATTATCACGATGGAAGTGTTTATTATAATTTTGGCTGTGAAATTTTTCCTAGATTTTTGACATAGAAATGAATTTTTTTCATAAAGTTTGAAATGCATACATATTTTAAAACTATTACAAGATCTCTAATATTTACAGTAGTGTACATTAACACAAGAAAACATGTGAATTGTTATGTATGTTATAAAATAAATTTCTATTTTCAGAATATAGTGCAGATTGAAATTGGATAGTTGTACACTCTCGTAGCCTATTTACTGTCACCTTTCTGTACAACTTTATATTAAATATTGCTATAGAGTTCATAAATAAAGAATGTGGGTAAAATATTAACAAAAAATTATCTTTCGAGATTATTTGAAATGAAAATGAAGACTTAAACAAGAAAAAAAGAATATAACGAATCCTCACCAGATCTTACAATTTAAAAAAAATGTATGTTACCAAGGAAAAGTATATCTTGCATAATTTGGTATTAATAAAAAATAGGTTAATAATTAATTATAAACCCCAGTGATACATTTACTAAATTCGTAGCTGCAAAAAAAGTAGTTATCAAAAAGTTAACTGATTTCTTATTAATTCAAAAATTAGAATAATTATAATGATTTGAGGTTAGTATATATTGACATCTGGTTATTAGTAAAATAATATTTATTATCAATAAACTGTTCAATGTTAACTATTACAAAGATATTTGTGTTTATTGTCGGAGCTGGTTTATGGTTTAGACTGAGGATAGTGGTAATATCGTATAGATATCAGAAGGGCTACGATAATATGCACATTCAATAGGAAATGACGTGGTAGAAGTTAGAAAAAGTTCGCCTCAAGGGGATCAGCGCATTTTAGCAAAGGGGTAGCGTGTCGCTACAATATTTTTAATACATACTACTATGAGTTTATGTAATATTTTCAAGGGGCGTGTGTATGTTAGGGGTGATTATTTTTTAAAACATCATAAAGGTTCTACGAAAGCACAACTCTGTAACCTCTGAAAGAGAATATCTTCAAATAATGAAATACAAACTTTCAACGTTGATTCAATGTCACCATTAAAGAAAATGGAAATTGCGAAACCTTTGTCCAATTCACTCATCATCATTTTTACATTCAACTAGAAAAACACTAATGCCTCGGACACAGATTGGTAAACTATAATCTTATTGTATTTATTCTCATTTTATTCCTTGATTTCAATGTTGTAAAATCCCTATGTATAAATGTTGTTTTTGTCTGAATTACTGTTAGCCTTAAACTGTTCATTCAATTTATATAAAACTCAGTTATCCTTTTATTTTTAATAGTTCCTTTTATTTTCCCTTTAACCTCAACTTTTACGGCGATCTGAGAAAATCACAACTCAATATAATATAATTATAATAAGAAGAAGAACACTCTTTATTTTATAATGAGAAGATTTTAAGGCAATGGTTTTTTTTTAAGCTTAAAATAAAAATTTAAAATTGACACTACTAACTTATGTCTAACGAGTAATAATTTTAAAATGAAGATTTTTACCCTAAATGAGCTTTTCCAATAAAGTGTAACCAACACATTTTTTAAACATCTTTTATGTCTCCACACTTACCAATAAAATCATTTTTTGACTTTGTTAGACGAACCCCAAACAGATTTTACTGGTAACGACTATGTTTTAATAACTGTTGTCTAATTTAGTTGTCAAATTTATAATCAAACTTCTTTCAAGCATAAATAATGAAATAAAAAACGTAGTTACATAGCACTTTTAGTATTTCTATCTGATGCCATTTTATATAGGGGTAACATAGGGACCTTCTTCCACTCGATAGAGGTTACCATTTAATAATTTTGAGTTGCCTCTAACAATTTTGGAATGAAGAGTAAATATTCACTATAGACCAAATGTTAACTTCTTTAGTTCTTGAAATTCCCCAAAATAGCGTCATTTGCATTCATTCGTTTAATATTTAGTAGGGACCGGATCTTACATACCAGGGACACCTAATATTTACAATTATATAGGCATGTTTTTATGAAATAATTGTCTCAAGGCATTTTTTTTTATATTATTATTATTATTATTATTATTATTATTATTATTATTATGACTATTATTATTATTTTTAACTTATCAAACTTTGTTTTTAATTATTTCCGACTTAGAAACATCTGTTTGAGACAGCCAGGTGGGCGTGTCGCATTTTAATTTCCTTGCCGTTGATAAATATTCAATCATGAGACGGATTTTAATAAGAAACTTCGGATATTACTTTTTGTAATGAAAGATATTGGTAAAGTATGGATTGAGTGACATCTTGTATTTAACAAAGATCAACTCAAAAATACGTCTTTATTCCCCCAATCGCTGGGTATATCCAAAAATGTAACTTTTAAATATTCAATAATTTTTGTCATCTTTTCAAAAAATTAATTATTCAAATTCAACAAATGACGAGTTTTTATTTATAAAAAACAAACTTATACAAATAAAAATCTTCAGGAATCAATATTTTGTGAAGAAATAAAACTTAGGGTAATCAATCATTTATTAATATCACGGAAGCAATATCCACTTCCTAAGAGAAACCAATATTACTTTTGTGCAATATCCCTAACCAATATCAATCTTTCAATAAAGCTTGATTTAATATTTAATAAACTGAAATTGAAATCAATTTTAATAAAACGTCAAGTCTCTAAATTTAAAGAGGTGTAATTTGTATTATTAAATTAGTTGTACTTTGGGTTTGAACTTCTTTAGATGAAGCTTATGCATAGCAAAATATAAGCATCTTACGAATTCCGGATTTTCTACATTCCTAGACAACAATAACCATTTCAAAAATAAATGTGTAAACTGTTCAAACAGTCAGATATTAATAGAGTACGAACGAAGCTCTAAGCGAAGAGTAGAAGTTAAAATCTTAAATCTCTTCAAAAATAAAATTGGAAATTATCGGTAAAAAATAAATATGAACCAATTCAACGTCGTTTAAGTTCCAATATCTCAAAATGGGCACAAACTATCTCGATCAATTTTGATAAAATGTGAAAGTAAATAACCGAAACTATTGTTCTAAATACGGCAAGTAAAATAAAACAACTGCTTTCCTCACTAAATTATTTATGTTTGGTTTTATTATGGGCATGAGACAATCTTTATACAAAGTTTCTTCTCAGCTTAAATATTTAATGCTACTGACGTCAGTGAAAAAAGTTTAATTTTTATCATATAACAATAGGTCAAATAATATAAAACATGTTTAAACTTCATCAAATCCATCTTTTATAACACTTTATCTCATTAACCACTTCAAATAAATATGCAAAGAGTGTTCCAGGACAAACCTTCATCATAATAAGCAAACACCTACTAAGTGTTTGTTGAATTGTTGAATTATATGTAAAACGTATAGATAGCATTGGTATTTTATAGGATCTTCGTTTTATATTAAGTACCGCCTCAGTCTCCAAACTTCTAATTTCTAGCCATGCTCGAACCATGTGGATACTTTTCGGCATTCAAATTTCCAGCTGGTACTCTTTTTTCGCCTCGACAACTAAAATAGCATCGTCTGCAAAACCTATGATTTTTACACCGACTGGTAGTGCCAAATTAAAAAATATAGGGCCTAGGCGTGAATCCTTGCGGAGCTCCGCAAGTCACCACTCCTTTTATACTACATCCATCCCCATAGATGAAAAGCTGTCTTTGACTGAGGTAACTAGTCACGATATTTTTCCTAAGGTAGACTGGAATCTCTTTGGTTTCCAGTACCTCGTAAATATATTTCCATTCAACTAAGGGAGTTGAAAGCGTTCAGTACATTTAGTGCAATAATCGCGAAGATTCCTTTTTTCTTTTGCCCTTTTTCCCTCGTTTGTTTAGCCAAATTTACAGTTTGTATAATGGCATCAACAGTTGATTGACCCTTTCGGAAGCCGAATTGGTTTTTCGAAAGACTGTACAGTCCCACAAAATGATTTTCTAGGCTTTTAAAAATCAAATCTTTAAACAGTTTTCCCAATACATCCAGAAGACATATAGGGCGATACGAGAAGGTGTCCAACGGTTTATCACTTTTCCTTAAGAATTCCTGTCTGTTACAACTTCTGGGGAATATCCCTTCTTAAGGCATTTGTTGAACATGTCAAAGATAAACTTAGGATAGATTTCGATAACTTTTACTTCCACTTCAATAGATATTCTCTCTTGTCCTATAGATTTTCTCATTTTTAACAAGAGCTTTTGTTCCGTTCATTCATCTACCGTGAAGATACATGCTTTAGGCAACTCCATCTGGCCAAGTACTTGCTTGCTTTCAGTGACCTTCGGCAATAATGGGTCTCCAAAATAATCAAATGTATTTCAAATTCTAGAATTCTGACTCATACCAGGCATTTGCATTGTAAGTTTTACATTATAGAAAAACGAAAAGAGTAATAAAAACAGCAAATCTGCTGTTAAAGTTTTTGTGTTGAACCCCAACCGAATCAAACAACGATCTATTTTATTTTTTTTAGCTTTAGCACAAAACTTGAGCTTAATGTTGCGTGATGGGTCCACAGTTAATCAATTATTTAAATTTCAATTCGTCCTTTTCCGTAAAAATTTCTTTTACAACAATAATAATTTTATATTGGTGCTAAGCACATGAAGACTCTGTACTGAAGGCTCTCGACTTTCCTCACAATAATGGGAGAATAACGTATCTTTTAGACCACTCACGGGGATTGAATCTGGCTCATAAAGCAAGAATGCTCCGATACTAACCACTAGAAACAAATATGTATAATGTAAGTAATACAATATGTAATTATTACAAAATAGTCTTCTGCGATTGAAAAGAAAACCATTATATAAACAAAATAAAAACCTGTATATATGTCATAACCCGATAAAATCTCATTAAACACGATGTAAGTAAGGGAAACTTTACATAAATTTATTTATGATTTTTGAGATAGCGTGAATACAGTTAAACGTATTTCATATACATTTACGTACAAACGGACTTACAGGTATATGTCATCTGACACTTATAATAAAGAAACGACTAGGTTGTTACACGTTCTGATTTATAAATGTCATCCATTTTGTATATGTTTAACATACTAATGATTACAGTACATTAATACGAAAATGAAACATTAGTTCAATATTTCTAATGAAATATAAGATTATAAAATAAACATTATTATATAATCTGTGTATTAGACTGAGGGTAGTAAGTAGATAGGAAGCGCGAGGGGAAGGAGTTTTTATTTCCCCTCTGGCTTTTTACTTATTCCTCAGAGATGTGGAAGGAAAGATTTGATTTAGACAGAAAATAAATTGCTTTGTTTTACACTGTTAAGTTACAATACCTTTACTAGAACAGGCCTCTTGGGAACAGGACTCAAGGAGCTAAAATATGTGGACCATATTGTAGCTGCTGAGTTATGTCCCAGCTGATGGCATTAAGTTATGAGATTGCAGTATAGATTGCATAATTATTTGTAATTTGAGATAAATTGCTTCTTACATTTTTATTATGTTAATACAAAAACATGTTCATGCTATTAAATGAATTAGAATTTTTGTTCCATGTTATAATAATGATTATTTACATTTTTTATCATGTACCGTACTGTAATAAATTAATAGTACAAAAACTAATTAATTCATACATTATTTCATAATTTAAAAAAGAATGCAAAAATATTATGCTAGTTGTGATGTTAATTCAGAATTTCATTTAATTTAATTTTATAATTACGTAATATGTTATCATCTTCACTGAATTATATATAATGTATGTGAATTACATCTATTTCGATAGAAATGACTTCTTCAGTCGTAAAAGTATTAAATATTAAAATTGGCTTAAATTTTAGTAACAGTATGATGAATGAGAAAATGTGTTTAATCTCCAAAGTGTGAATAAAACCAATTAATAAAATATAAAATAAATATATTTTTATGTACATTTATGTTATTTGTTATTGCCATATTTTGATATAAATTGATAACTTAATGAGCGAAAATTTTGGGTTATTTATTAATGTATTGTTTTTCTACAATAAATTTCACTATTATTTTATTTATTTTGTTACATATAAAGTAATTATTGAGATTCAAAAATGTTCACAAGTATAATCATACTCTCATTAACAAAATATGAACATTTTAGAATCACAGAGTTTCTAAGATAAATCGAAATTAGATATAATTTGTATATCCAAATATACTTAAAAATCGCTAATTTTGTTGTAATTAATAGTCTGTTTTCTGAAAAATTGTCCTGAAGCAAATACTAAAGTAAAAATTAAAGTTAAACTTTAATTTAAATTTATTTAAAAGATAAAGTCGGGTTTTAATATTCCTTGAAATATATGTCAACTGAGTTCTGCTTTCGTGTTTAGAATAGTACGGACATGTTAAGGTAAGGAATTCCCACGCTTAGTATTCTACGTGTGTATATGCCCCTCATAATGTCACGTATCAACTTTCATCAACATGGATACAGTGTAAGTCCTCGCTTTTAGAAGAAAACCAAAATATTTTCAAATAGAAATAGTTGTTTTCGTTAAAATTCATCAACACATTATGTTAGCGTTATAAGTATTGGAGAAAATAATCGAAATATCAGCAAACCGTGATTACGAATTACTCAAACATTGTCACACAGAATACCGATCCAGTTCTAACTTTGTAAGGAAAGGTTAAATTAAATCTCAACTTAAAATTCCAAATTTCTCAAAATCGATTTTGAACGATTTTGTTCTAATTTTGTTATATCTAGTTTATGAAAAGCAAGATAAAACATATTGGTAGTTTACGCAAAATGTCGTTCGGAGTTATTGCTGATTAAAACGAGAAAGCGAACCATGGGATCTGTAGTAAACTTTCGAATTAGAGAAGACTGATTCCACCAAATTTAGGTTAAATGTGAAAATATATAACCCAAACCAATATAAGAAACAACAATAAAAACCTTTGTTTGTGAATAAAATTTAAAAACTAAGACAAAAAAGTTTAAGACAAAATGTCAATTTTAAAAATACTAACTTATGATGATAATTGTCTTTTGTGTTTGCACATTGTTTAAAGTTATAAATTTTCAAATTTTACCAATACTTTCATTGAAATTGTTTTTTCCAGTTTTGCTGCAGTGATAACTCCCTGACTGACATTTTAAAGGAAATTGCTACAATTTTTTTATTTTTATGACTTTAAAAACTACAGCTTAGTAAAATTTCAACACAATAGTGAAAACCTGTGACACGTTCAGAAACAAATTAGTTATCTACGCTGTTTTGAGTTCCTAATTACGCATGCGAAATTATAATTACCGTAAGGGAAACTAAAGACGAAACCAACCCATAGTAGAAATCACTTTTTTAAAATCAAACATCCTTTTATGGGAAGAGGTTATATAAAAGATTTACCAAATTATTACTAAAACTATCGGTTTTTTATTAACGGAAACCTACACTCCAAATCATAATGAAAATTAAAGATCAGGAATAATTGGACAAACCACCAATTTGAGTTGAGCCTTTACTGACCGTTATAAAAAACTCGATTTACATTATTTCTACTATTTATGTCTACGACTGTTTTATAACACTACCGAAACAAGTAAATGTTAATATTAAAGGAACGCTATCACAGAAATAAGACAAAAGAATTATGTTGCACTGAATGAAAGGTGGGTAGTCACAGAGTCGACGGGGGAGTAACAATTAATGAACAACGAAGAGGTAGTTTCATATTGCCATATAATTCAAATCGTTTCTCTTATAGATTCAATAATTTAATTTTTAAATAAATTCTATCATATTTTTGTGATGGATATTAAATTATTTCGAAATCCCGGCTGGTGTAGTCGTTGGTGCTATGGCAACTTTACGGAGTTGACTCTGCTTCGTGAAGAAAATCAGGAAGCTACAATTACTAGCAAACTCTTGTTGAGAAGGTTAAACAACGTTGACTGGGATTTCGTTTCCACACATTACTCGACCGAAATGTCGTCTAGCAAGCCTAGGCTGTTTACGAGGTGTTACGAAATGGATTTTTTTTCAGTTAACAAATTATTTCAGTTTTATGCATTTACAATTCCGTTTTCGAATTTTAAATGAGGAAAATAATGTTATTAATTATTTATTAGAATTAATTTGAAAATGAACTTAAAGCACTCTCCAAGAATGAAACGAGCAGAATTAATTATTTTAAAAAAAAACTTTTTATTTATTCACTCATTGTTTCATTTCTAATACAGAAACATATAAAAAGTAGATTAACTTTCAAAGAAATAACAATGATATTGTTGTTCGAAGATCTACAAAAAAATAAACAATTAAAACTGAAACTGGATCTTGTATTATTAATATAATATAATACTGTTTTAAAGTGTCATTTTTTAAACAAAAAACTGGAAAAGACCCATTTTACACACATCGTTTAAAGCTTCTTATCCCTAAATTTTCATAACTATGTAGCAACACACAAATAAACAAACATACAGAATAAACTCCAATTGGTCAAGTGAAATCATTTCCTCACTTCACTCGGTCAATTAAAAATAATGGTGACCTATATTGTTCGAAATTGATTTTCCTTCTACATTGTTCTATTGTCTGGTGTGAAGCATCACAATACTAGATGTCACGTCTACTAAAATGTATTTTTATTTCAATGCAATAGGACATACTCTAAATAAAATTTATTCTAATTGATATTCTATTTGAAGTTCGGGCAGTTAAAAGCTCGTTTTGTTACCACAGTCCGATAGCACATAATTAAGTTCTTTTACTGAACAATGACAATTTGATTCCAATTTGATTTGATTGACAACTGGCGTATAATTTAAATACTGACTACTGTTCTTATCGACTTTAACGTTCGACTACAATAGAATATTCACGTTTATTACAAACTACGTGTATGACATAAAATAAATATTATACTTATTTCGCCATTAAACTGAAAATTAATTCAAAACATGAGCAATCAAAATGTATTAAGAACATTATCCAAAAAATATCACTATTTAATAAATAATTATTATTATTATCCAAAAAAAACCAAAATGAATCTTGAAGATAAACAACAATCTAAAAGATTCAAATTCGACAAAAGTTATTTCTGTAAAATGTTAATAATTGTGAAGACAATACTTTGACATAAACTAACGTATGAAAAAACAAAATAAAACAAGATATAGTTTGCTAGTAATATACAACAAAAATGTTTATATAGCAATTTTGGAATAAACGCAAGTAATGCGTTTGTTATTATTATTATTTTTTTTTTTTTTTAATATTTTATCAAAATACTAAGTACCATTTGGAACATATACAATTTCAGATTAGTTATAAGGTAGCCCTTAAAATGGATAAAAATAAAGATATAACCAAAACAACACCATGTGTTAAAAATGAAGGAAATCTGCGCACAATCTTTGGCTCAAGCTCATTGCAAAAAATAAACTACAATGAAGCAGTTAGGATTCTTAAAACAGATACTTCTACAAAAACTTCAGTTGCTAACTTATTACCTTATACATACAAAAGTACCTATGTAGAAAGTAAAAAATGTATACGTTAAACATTATTTAGTGTTACGGTTTATTATTGTTATATCAGTGTTATATAATTAACTAAACTTTATATCGAACTGCTATTAGGTTGAGTTTAAATTATTTAAAATGTTCGTTATTAAATTAACTATTTGAAATTACTCTTTTCTTTTTTGGGGTCACGAAAATTCAGGTAGCCTTTCTATGCAATCCAAAATAGTTTTATTCTGAAATAACATAAATAATAAATAAACATACACAAAACGAATAAGATTGTCACAAACCCTCAAAAATTCCAACATAACCCTTGAAGCCCTAGAAACAATAAATATATATGTGACAACCGTTTTGCTATCAACTGCAGAAGCGTAGCGATAATACTGACATTTTTATCAAGAACTTAAAATAAGGAAATGCAACTCAAATTAAAGGTATTTTTTGTAACATTTTAGATTTTTGCAACTAAAGGACAAACAACTGTTGTTATATTTATTTTATTTTTTCTGATAGGATTTACAACACGGGAGTACTTGAATGGTGTGAAAGAGGATGAACTTCGAAACACCCAAAATAAGAATAAACAGGAGACACAAAACAAATAGAGAATCTTGCTATTTTCAAATGTTTTTTGTTGCAGCGGAAAACCCCAGTTAAAAATCTGAAGTTCACCTCTGGCTGAAAACTGAATCCACGTTGGCCGAATTATGTCAGGGTGGCGACGAAAACAATTTTATTAATCAGGCCTCAGCGATAAATTTAATCACACTCCAGTTTCCGAAATTGTGATCTATTTTATAATAATAAGTTGTTACATAGTCTTATTAAATTGTATTGCTATATTTTATTACTATGTTTTATTATTAAGTTCCCGTCCTTGAAAAGACATGATCAGTTTTTAAATTCAAATTGTGGCATTGCGGAAGCGCGTGTAACCTTCTATAGCTCCTGACACGGATTGACTACTTAAGTCGCTCTAACTGCACCTTCTCCCCCCCCCCCCTTTTTGGTGAACTCGCGCTGATCCGACAAAATCCGTCTACTTGATTATTGCGCGTACTTTATTATAGAAAATTATAAATTTATAATCCTTTTTCATTATTCATCAATTATTAATTATTATATTATAAATGGTGGACTCCTTTGCTGGGCTGCATCTCGGTAGGTTTAGTAATAAGTCTTTTAGTTAAAAAAGTGAATAAACTTGGACAGATATAAAATGCAAAATTTTGTGAATGTAAAATATGCTTCGTAAGTATACAGTATGTCCCATGAAGGTATTCCAACGTTTGACTTGTCTTGGAACACTTGTTTCTGGACACTGGACAGATCTGGTTAACTTTTTGCACGATTTTGTACATATAATATGTATAAAAGTATACCACAGAATTTTCAAGTAAATCTCCTGCATGCAAACAAAAAGGCAGCTTTTTAAAATAAAACACAGTTTTGAGGCCATTAGATTGTCTTCTTTTATTAACTACACTGTTATTAAATCAGATATTTTACTATTTCATTCACATTTAAGTTAATAATAAAGGAAAAAATATTCGACAATAAAATATCAAAGAAGAAACTATTACCACTAGTCTAATTGGGAACCATCTACCGTGAATGCATTGAAAATAGAATTCGGTTTAAAGGATGATTTTAGCAAGGAAGCACAATAATTTTCATCCATACCCACTAGAAATTGTAAACTGTATTTTTTCGCTACACTTTCAGTTTCGAATAGTGGTGTTTTCCAATTTAGTATTGAATTGTGTGATGGTGTTTCAATATTTGGATACATAACTTGGAATCGTATCTTAACTCAAGATCATTATCAAATTTGACTGCAAACCTTTACAATAAATACAGCACAATTTAAAAACTACTCAACAATACAAACATAACAACTGTTAATAAAAATAAGATAATCTAATAGCGCAAAACCTGTGTTTTATTTTAAACAACTGCCATTTTGTTTACCAGAAAGATATTTACTTCAAAATATTCCGTGCTATACTTTTATACACATGTAACATTCATGTAAACTTTTAACCAAATCGGGCCAAATAATAACTCTTCCACTACATGTTAAACGTTAGAATACCTGGACACACTGTATAAAACATATATATCCACAAAAAATATTCTCATGTAAAAAAATCGTATACCCTACCTCTGTAAAAGAAAACGTTAATATACTATGAGACTCGTTCCTTTAAAGTTATGAATACTCGTCGATTGTCAGTTGAGCAATCACTTGAGAACGACGAATTTTGTCGATTTATAGTTGAACGACGACTTACCATGTAAATGCAATTTCTACGCTGCCAACTATACGTCTATCCCAGTATATAAATAACAGAAAATTTCACTCAAAGTAGTATACTCGTCGAATTGAATTTCTTTACAGAATGTTCACAACGTCTCACGAAACATAATCTAACTACATATTTCTAATCAAATACTTTCTTTAGATGAAATAAAAGATAATTTAATAAGTAATTGCTTACATTAATTGTTATTGAGTTTTAACATCTTATAGTAAATCAAAAATCAAAATATCTTTACTGCGTCAGTGCAAATTTTTTTTTTTTTTTTTTTCAATTTTCTTGAGAACTGGAATTTACTTTTACTTGCAACTTGATACATTGGTTCACCCCCTACACAATTGACCAAAATGTTTTCGAAATCACTGTTGCAGATTTTGATGTATTTCCAAGAAGGTATCCATAGTCCAATTTGACTTATTTGACACACTCACGAACAAACAATCCATGACTAGCAATACTTTTTGGGCATAAATGCTTTTATTTTATTTTTTCCATCAAAATTTTTTTAGAGATTTTTTTACAAAATCCGAATTTTCTTATTATTTGTTACTCCAGATTACCTACAGTTTATGTTATCTAACAAAATGAAAATTACACCTCAGGATACCATCAAATAAGATCACACACTAAATTTGATGAAATTATCCACCTCCTAGAACTTCAATATACAAAAGACAACCTCAATCTTCAGAACAGTGCATTCTTCTCATCAATGAAAACCTTTAAGCTTTGAAACTAATAAAAACTGTTTTAAAATTTAATACTTAAATGTTATTTAACTGTGTGACCATAAAGTGTTTAAAACGATTTCTTAGCACACATTGTTTGCGAAGAGACTGTACAATCAATGTTATCTTATCTTTAACAGTATATTCCATAAAAGTGAAATTTGTATTATGTTTCTTTATGTAACTTTATGTTTATGTAGAATGGACTTTGTGACAGGATATAAAAACCACACTTATGAAGTAACACAGGTATCGCTTTTTATTCTCAACCATACTTTCGTCATATGTAAACCTAAGCCGCCATCAGACATAACAATGAGCAGTTGGACCAAGAAAATGTAATATATTTAGTTCAAGTAATCATAACTTAGATTTCCTATGTATGTATGGGCTAAGAATTTTATAATTATTATCCAAAATTTAAATTATTTGTTAAACGGAAGTCAAATCTAATGCAAACAATTAACCTGCTAAATATCTTTCTGTTACAGTTAATACATTACAATATAAATTTTAAAATATTCTTTAAACCTTACAACTATTTAAAACAAAGCATCCGTTTGAACTACAAAAATTCTAAATGTATTATTCTTTAAAAATAATAACAAACACTAGTGAACACTTTATCATCCAAATAAATGGATTTAAAATATATATTTTGATTATTATCTTGTACACTTTCAGAAAGTGACAAACTACAAATACATAATTAAGCTTATTTTATTTATTAACTTAGTTTACAGTTTATCACGTCCATCTCTTGCCAATTGTACATTTCAAGCCTTCTATTTTAATTGGACATCATATACTTCACGTTCAATGATTTGTTTGTGTATAATTTTCTCATTAAAATGAATTTGTATTAAATTAGGTGGTTAAAGTAAGTCTTTAAATATATTTAAAGTACGATGAATTACTGGTAATATCATCGTGATAATATTTACGTTAAATTACTAACAAGCAAAATCAATTTAAACTGCGAGTTAAATAAATATTTTAATATTAACCGATTATATATACAAACAATTATACTTCAAATTCTAATTAAGTAATTTAATTTAATTATATTGGTATAATGACTTTAAATAAAAAAATTCAAATGTATTCTCACTCAAATGTTAAAACTTTATAATAATAACAAACATATCACGTTATTCTATTTGAATTTCGAATTTTGCTGGACTCATAATCAAGTCACTCTACAGTTACCCTACTATCACTCTACTACGATAGGTAACGAGGAAGCACTTACTGAGAATCCAACACATAATGAGACATCACTCTAATCGATCACCAGAATCTACTTTCCTTCTGATATAGTTAAACGTATGTAATGTCTTATATTTGTAGTTATTTTATAAGTTTTAAAATACTATTCATCCAGGGTAAATTATAGAAAAATATATCGGTTGGTTAGACTAGGTATTCAGGGTTGAGTATTCCACGGTCCATCCCAAAATTACATGCAACAATATTACAACAAATCAAACCGTAACTGCGCATTTTTTAAAACATATGTACAATGTAATCCATGTTTGTCTATTTTTGGTACGGTGCGGTGAAATTAATCGTTTTAGATATTTACCTTAATTAAACTAACGTTTTCTCCCTGGATATTATATAGAATGTCCTAAGATTTAATGTAATAAGGTGTCGTCTTCTCAATGCACCTTCGTCGTAGATTTCCATGAATTGAATCCTCCGTGTTTACTGAATGTAAAGTGAAGTTCTGATTGTATTCTCCTTCACTGCACGTAGCGTGCTTCACATTATATTAAGTGCAATATACAACTCGTACATTTGAGTTGTCCCGATAAAAGTCTCTTCCATTAACTTCTAAATTGTTAGCGAGTGAGTTAAAGAACAGTCTTTTAGGTAATACTTATATGACTCCTTTAGTAGCACAAAATGTTTGCCGCTCTTTGGAAACACTGAATAAATATTTATTTTATGAGAAGCTTAAATATATATTTTATAATATATTTTTTCTCAATAAAAGTTTCAAAAAAACATATTAAGTTACAAGTCATTGGTAAGCTTCATTAAAGAAAAAAATTGTTCACTCGATTTATTTTATTCGGTCCTGTTGAAATTAGGAGCTCATAGGATATGAAAATTGATCTGCTTCCACGTAAACACGTTTTCTTTACACAAAAACATACGTCTTTATAAAAAACATTTTCAATAAAGACAACAACACCAAACTGGATTTGTAATATTATGTTTTACGATGTTAATAAGCTTTCGAGCGAGGCATAAAGCGCGATATTATCTTAAAATTTTATTTAAGCCTCTTTCCCAATCACTATGAACCACTATCTAAACTAGCGTTTTGCTGGTAAAGACTACATTATCAATAATTGCTCTCTAATTTTTTTACCACTTTTGTAATAAAACATATTTAGGTTACTTTGTACGGGAACTTTGTTTTTTTTTTCTTCCTTTTGACTAATATACTCTCATAACACAGTAGTTTATATACTTCACATTTTGGGTAAAGATAAATTAGTGTATTAGTACTGATTTTTGTTGAATATAATGGTCAAGACTGCCTGATGTTCTTTGCGCTAGTTTGTATCTCATTTTCCGTAAGATGTTATGAGCGAGAAGGCTGGTATATTTAATTGGTATGTATTTTGATTTTGATTAATTTTACCCTATATTTAAAGGTTATTATTTATTACAGTTTTTAATTTTTTTTTTTTTTTTACGAAAATATCTATCGATAATAAAACTTTGTTATCCATGAGAATGGAAAGTGCTCTATGGATAGTTATTAAAAGCGCCCTTCTTATGAGGTTTGAGTGGTTCGAAGTAGCAAGAATGGTATGGTATGTTTGTGTCGGTTTTCTTTATATCTTGAAATTATGTTTAGCATCCAGCTTAGTTATGGTGATGTCTAGATAATGTAATTAATAATTGTTTTCTATTTCAGAGGTACAAGTAAGTGAAGGATGTTGTTTAAATATTTGCGAAATTGGTTGGTTATTTTCTGGTCCCGTTGAACATGCAGATTATATCATCAACACATCTATGGTACTATATTGGTTGTTTACGGAATTTGTTGTTGATGTTCATTATGCATTGGTTTTCTATTTCATGAAGACAAATTTCCCCCAATATTCCAGACAGAGGGGATCCATTGCTAAGGATTTTTGTAGGTAGAATATTTTATGGAAAGAAAAATAATTTTGCTAAAGAGATAGTTTTAGAAGGTTGATTAATTCTGCTATAACTTCTTTGGTTAGTTTGCTGTTTGATTTGTGATTGTTTTGGAGAATGGTTCCCGTTTCCTTGATCGGATGTTATAGTATAGTATCGTTGAGATAATTGAAAAATTGTATTTTAAATACAAAATGTAATTTAACAAAATATTTACAACGAACTGCATTATTTCAGAATGTTAATATTATAAATTTATAATTTTTAATCACTTTTTAACTCCAAGGGGACAATCAAAGCGAGTATTCTCATGTATATGTAATATACATAAAATTATGAAATGAGTCAAGATATCTATGTTGAGTTTCGTAGTTTTAGTTTTAGGAACAATAACCTATTTTATTTTGAAGATACTATGTGTCTAAAAAAATATTAACTTAACTTTTGTGCCGTCTTTTTCTGTTGAAGTATGAAACTTGTCTAGAAGTCATTTTTCTCTGCTTAATGAAGATATCACCCTGTGGGGGTTACAGTTGAAAGTATTCGAAATGCACTCTTCCCTCCCCCAGCTCAAAAGTTTACCAAAACTTTGACTTCATTTAAACGGTGAAATAATTGATCAAAATTTATGTTAAAGATTTGAAAACGTACAATAAATCTTCACCAGTAATTACCAAGGAAATTTCGACACCTGGTATTTGAATTTGAAAGACCTAGCACTCATTATTATAATCGAAGATTATTTTTTGGTCAACATCAATATCAATAAGTGAATTGTGAGAGTAATGCTTGAAAAATCGTTCAATTCCCTTGGGACTGTATGACCCAGTTTTCCATCAGGGATAAGTAATGGCAATAAATAACTTAGTTTAGGATAATCCATATTCATATCTACACTGAGAGTCAAGCAGCGATTAAAGTACTTACAGGTACTATCAAAAAATCCAGTTTGGTCTGGGAGCAATTGAGTTGAGGGCAACGAAGAGGCAGATACATGGCTAAACGGGGCTCTGACTCAGAGTTCGTAGGGATACCTGTATGCCTGGGCCAATATGACTATGTAATTTCAGAGAAAATGCCAGTAAAGATGGAATAGTATTAGGGGGCACTCTCAGAGCAAATTACTACTAAGAGAAGTCTCTTCAGTTAGATCTGGAGGAACTGTACTAACCTTAAATAGGAGGAAACTCAGTAAAATCACTGGACTTATTACAGGTCACTGTGGTCTGAGGGTGTACTTGTACAGGAACGGAGCATACACCACGGGTAAACTGTGTGTAGGTTTTGCGGGGTGGATGAGGAGGCACCAAGCCGTATAATTTTTGATTGTAAGTTTCTAGCCAATATGATGTCTAAGATTTTTGCTACCAAACGTCTGGTGAACTCTCATTGGACGAGCTAGTAGTGGATTACTAAAACTCGTAAAGGAACTAATCTACTGATCTACAATTAAGCGACTTCATTGCTCAATGACCAATGGTCGAGATGTCTGAAGCTGGTTTAACCATTAGGTTTTTAGCTTAATCTAATCTAATCAAACGCTTTAAATGAAATTATACCCATCAGACATTAATCAATTAAATTAAATTATTTATACAGTTTATTATTGTCTGAGTTTACACCAGGGAGAACTTGTTCGTTCAATCCAGATGTGTTTCAGGATGAATCACTCCCAGGTGGGTTGCACTTCTCGAGACCCCTCAGTCACTACTTTATGTTCACGACTGTTTTATAATGTGATAACACATAAAGATCAAAATTTCATTTCATAATACTTCGTAACAAAAATTCAGTTAATTAGATTTTCGTTTATATTATTTTTAGATAGTTCATATCATACTCTACATTAAGCAGAATATTCAATGTATATATTTCTTCTTTTTTTTTCTAAACTAATGATATTACTCTTCATTACATAACCAAGAAATGTTTTGTATCCACAAGAAAATCAAGTCTAGGAGGACGGCTTTGGACTACCTTGAAAAAAAAAACAAATATCACTCTCCTAAATCTAAATCTTAAAATATTTTGTAAATATACTAAAATCTCAAAATATAGGTAACAAGTATCAAAATCAAATCCACAAGTAAGAATATTGAAAGGAAGTTCTTTGTTCATTTCCATTCATTCACTGCCACTTTTAGTATTTGCGAGAGCAATAGTATTAACAATCATGGTATAGAGGATAAAAATTAATGTGTTAGTCAACCAAATTTGCCAGGCTCTTAGGTAAACAAATGTACTTATAAAAACGACCTAGTATACCAACCTACGAGGTGTGCGGCAGTAGAGGGTAAAAATGGAGTAAAAGAGTTTTTCGCAATTTTTTCGGTACATATTGAACACGTTTTTCAAACAAAAGTTGTAACATAAAATTTCCAACATACTTTGTATTTAGAACATTTGAAACCAAACAAGCTACGAATTTTCAAAGTGAGTATGAGTACTGATAAACTGATAAATATAATAAGGCCCCTCCAAGTGATTCTTATACTTCTCTTTCGAATGTCTAGGTATCGCTGGAAGATTACTATCGTGTATATTTTTTCAAAATATTAATTTAAGAGAATCTTGAATTATGACAAATGATAAAGCTGTGCGAATCGCACTCATGACGTACTTATTTGACTACAACTAAGAAAATAATGTTTATGGATACCGAAACTATTGGCAGTCCGTAAGAAGAGGCGAGTTTCAAGGGAATTGTTGGTAAGATGTTTACAGATGTTAAAATCAAGAGTTCTGATAATGTTTGCTCTCTTGTTACAGTTTACTCTTATGTAAAAATAGACAATAAAATCGTATCTTTTTTAATCCAATAAAGAGTTAAAAACAATAAGTTATGACATTTTGTACGCTATAACTTTTGCTTCTTAAATGTTTACCCCATACCCAACCTTCACCCCCTCCTCAACCCGTCGTGAACCCCCTAGTTAGATATAAGCAACCGTTTTTTAAAATGTATTTTTATAACCAGCTACCTACAAATATCGTTGATTTACAAATTATTTTGTAATACATCCACTATTTTTACTATCAATAGCTAAATGTTCTAAATATTAAACATAGATAACATTTTTATTTAATTAAGTATGCAAGGGAGAAGACCACTAAATACAAACATACATCTCAACCTACTGGTTCATTATGATTTCCACAAGTCATTCATAACGAATTAAATTTTATTTTAATGTTTACTAAAAATGACGGCGTCAGTAATTCCTAAACTACACTATTATGTTGTTACATCACAAAAAATTTTAATTTATTCTAAGTGAGATGAGGTTGGCTTGTAGGTGTTTGTTTGTACGTTATGTAGGTTATATTTTCTGAACGTCCTTTTGTTTTGTGTTGTTTTTTTTTTGTTTTTTTTTTTAATCGACGGATTATTCTTCTAAGTTTGTACGTAGTGTGATCTTTAACAGTTGCAGGTAAGTAATTGACAAATTTGGTTTATTAATCAAATTCCCTGGTATTTTTGTATTATTATTATCTAGCCCAGTGTAACATTATTTATGAGTTATCATAAGATTTTTTTTTTCGATTCATTGGATGCAATGTTTTTTTAACTGCAAGTCTCATTGAAATTCATGTTATTTATTTTCAAAAGCATTAGATTTCTCTTGATAAGTGACTAGTCTTAAAACTTTTGTATTCATTTACTCTTACTATGCATATAATGTTCATAATATATCATATACATTAACTGTACTTTTTCTGCACTCCCACATTTACTCTTCAAATTTATATAAAATGTAACGGTGAGATATTGTTAAATCAACGAAACAATACTTTATAACTGCATCATCACCAGAACACAAGGAAGTATCTATGTTGAATTGTACACAATAAAGGTGGAACAATGGTATTTTAACACATTTCTGTCCATTTTGCTATTAATATAAGATCGGTATATTTCTTAAGAAAGCTAATATTACAGATATTTTACTTTCAAAATTTCTATTAAGAAAAGTACCGTTATTTGATACGTTTAAAACTAAAGATAGTTATTAAAAACCTAAAAAAAACCCCCAAGCTTTTAGAAGATTGAAGTGTTCTCAAAAGTTCAGTCTAACACAGTAGAAGAGACAAATCGAATAATAATGCCCCAGGGTGTTTCACTAACATAGTGTGTCCTCAGCGAATCTTTTATGGGTAAGAAATCTACTTTACTTATTTAGATATTCATAGGCTCTGGAAATAATGAGAATCTATAATTTACACTAAAATTAGTTTTTAATCCATATATCAGATAAATCTTAAACAAAAAGTTGTATCATTTAAAAATGTATTATAAAGTTATTGATTTCTTGTTTATTGTTTCACTTATAAATAAATAGATTACACTTAATAAGGATTAATAATAGTTATTCTGATGATTTCTTTGTACATTTTTAGAACGTGTCAAACTAAAAATATATAATTAAGCTTATTTTATTATTACCTTCGTTTGCAGTATATCGTCTCTTACTAATAGTACATATTTCGCCTTGTATTTTAATTGAACATCACAAGTTCTATGTTTGGTTGTGTATATTTTCTCACTAAAATTAATTTCTGTTAAATTTAGTTATATATTATAGGTTGAAGTGTGCTCTTTGTTTAAATTAAATATTAAATAATTAATTAGGTTTTTATTTTTAAAATCATTTATAAAAGTATTTGCTCGATAATACAGTACATTAAAAATTATTTAATTAATAATAAATAATTAATTAAGTTTTTATTTTTAAATCATTAAAAAAAACGTATTTTCTAGATAATACACTAAAAATTTAAAAAATATTTAATTAATAATAAATAATTAATTAAGTTTTATTTTTAAATCATTTAAGAAACGTATTTCCTCGATAATACGTTAAATATTTAAGCAATTAAATTGAATTTTTTAAATGAATTACATTTGACTGTTAATATGAATATTTTAATATAAATAGATTTTTATAAAAAATAAATAAATACATTGTTATAATAATTTATGTTATAATTCAAAATCTACTAGTTACATGAGTTTCAAATTTTTTAAATGTCATTCTAAATAAATACTTTCAATAGTCAAATGTATTATCGATGTCTGTTTATTTTATATTAGGATGAGAGAACAGACGTTCGCTTTACGACTCTTTATCATGTTAGCTGACATTTTCTTAAAGTTAGGTAGGTACATTGAAATTCTTGATGTGTAATGGCAAGTCATCTTCTCAATGTTTAGTCTAGATTTCTACGAATTAAACTCAACCACATTCCTTGAATGTAAAGTAGAACTCTAATTTTTTAGTGATTTCTTTATATTAAGTGGAATATATAATCACCAAAATACCTTCCACTCACTTTAAATTTTTTTACGATTGTGTATAAAAAAACTCTTTGGGTTATATTTATAGTTGTAAAATCAGCTAAACTTTGGTATTTATGGTAAATAGGCATTACTTCTTAAAAACCTTCTTTTTTAAGTGAAACAAAAAAGAATAGTGTGAACACGTGTGAATAGTTACCTTCAATTGTTACATTATTGCAAAGAGAACATTCAGTTAAGAAATAAAGCATAACCGTTACTACGTTGCCCCAGTATAAAATGTAACAGTTATAAATGTTAACTTCATCTAAATGAGCATTACTTAATATCTTTATTTGCTGCTAGATCCTTGGAAGGACTTTGGCCTCCCTCACAATCGTCTCCAACCCTCTGAATTACCTAAATTTCAAAACCGTTTAATAATATCCTTAGTGACAGAGAAAGCGGAAACTGTCATCAATTAAAATTTACACTAAAAGCCAAAAATGTATGTTCTGTAATTTTAAACATTTGCTTACAATTTTAAATCTGTAGACTACATGTGATTTACAGAGAGCAGCGTCAAAATAAAATACTGAAGTCAAATTATTAAATAGAAATAATATCCAAGTTAACAGTGCCTGTGTCATTACTTACTTAGAGGATGACCTGCTTGTATCCTACAAGTTTCACTCACGTTCTTCAAGCGAAAAATATTTGTCACGTGCCCCACAAATACCAAACCCACTGTAATTATGAAAAAAGTACACCCAAATAACACTTGAGGTATTTATTATAAATAACGTTAATTTATCCAAAAAAAGAAATGTACAATTTTAAATCTTACTATTTAGTTAATTAAATGACTATGATGTTTAAATTCGCCCAACCATGTACAATCATAATGTACCGTATAATCAAGTAGAGTTTGTAAATAATTTATATATATACATTAAAAAAAATATATTTATATTTAAAAAAAACTAAAACCAAAACAATGAAGTCATTAAAATGTGTACAATTCATCAAAAAATTCGAATAAACCAATTATTTTTATATTTTTTTGTAAATGAGGTAGGCGACTTGGTTGTAGGAAAGTACTTTTGTTATTAGATCTGATTATTGTTCTTAATTAAAAGACACTTGTGATAAAGGAAACAATAATTGTAAAGAAAAATATATACAAATTTTAATTGAATCAATTATTTTTGTTTCCTTTCAATTACAAAACGTATCTTAATAATTCTAGGGGTGAAATGTAAGGTCGATCTAGAATGAAAAGTAAAACAATATGTCATCTATTTGACATTTAAATAAAGAATATTTTTACCTATTCCATGTTACCTGATTTATTACTATTAAATAAATATATACATTTTTTATCTTTCCTATTTAATAATGGCGGGAATCATATTTTACATAGATCTTCACTCATTATGGTTGTGTCTATTCCTCTGCCTAACCGATCTTTGATTACGTTTATATTTAATATACCGCCCAAACTTTCTCACATATTACAACACAAAACCATACTAATAAAGATCTATATATAGAAGCCAAGCGAAATAGATATTAAGATTTCTGAAAAGAACGCCTTTTAAAAATAAACCGTACCTCTTGTATCTCCCTCCAAGAAAATACACAAATTATTCATTCAGATAATACATAAGAGTGCAATGAAAACTAAAATGAAATAAAGATATTCTTTTATTGTAAACTATACTGTATGTTAGAATCCCTAGTTGTTTAATGTTGCTTTGCAGCTCAAAGGAGAATACAATACAACAATGCACTGCTAGTCATTTAAATATAGAAATGTGTTTTATTTCTGCCCAACGTTGTACGTTTTCTTTGAGAGATATAGAAGTACCAAAGGCTAATATATGTTATGATTGTTTCACTGCAGAAGTAGGTCATGTTGTTTTTACGTAAAGTTTGTGTAGGTGTATTTTGTTTTGAAACTATAAGGGCTGTAACTTAAACAAAATACAAACAATAATGTTTGACATTTTTATTATATATTAAATAAATATTATTTGATTATGTTTTGATTTTATCATGTGAAACAATAGGACCAAAAAAATGTTATAAATAAATGTTTGTAGAACAAACAAGGGCTTGAATTTGCTTCGATACTTGTTTGTTTTAGAAAGCGTCGTGTTATATTTACAAAACATTGTAGCGTCTTGTTACGTCACAACGAGGTGATATTTGTTTTACACCAAGATTGTCAAGTCAATAATAAGTACAGTTCTATATCCAAAGCGTTCTCATAAATTTGACAATGTTTTGTCGAATTCACTAGATACAACCATGAAACTCTAGCATCATTAGATTAGAACAAAATGAAAACAGACAAAATATCTTCGACTCAGTATAAAATTAGATATTCACTAACATATTGACAACATATCCAAAACTACTTTTGGAGTAGATTTAATATATAAACCTACAGTTTGAACCCGTAAATACAATTCTTTCTTTAAGAAAACTAAATAATTTATCACAAACTTAAAAATGTGTTTGCAAAATACTATAATATCTATTTCCCATTTAATATATTATACACAATATTAAATAAATTTGCATGTATACAACATCTAATCCACTTCCTTGAATAGAAATTTCAATCAAAGTAGACTGTAAATGTTGCCTTTATTAATAATCTCAATGGTTCCAGATTTTAATAAAAGGGGTTTTCTATAAAAAGAGAATTTATTGAATGTACTATATCCAAATAGTAAAAAAGTTGAACTTGGAAATGTTTACAGTACCTCGAATATTAAATTCGATGGCTATCTATTGAAATTCTATCCATTATTCCTTATTGAATAACACCTTATTTTAAATGCGTTATAAAACAAGAGCAACTAGAAAGGTCAATGCCTTTCTTACTTTACCTTTACTTACTAACCGTTAATTAAATCAATCCCTTATTGAACCACAACCTATTAAGATCTCAAATTATTTCGTTACCATTATAATTATTTCACTAAATATTTTAATTAGACCAGATCTTCAAATTTATATATGATATAAACTCCTGATCATGCATTTCCAAAACCCCAAAAAATGTATTAAGTGTGTGATCCCCTAACTTTAAAAGAATCTACAAAAACCGTATTCAGATCGGCAGATCAAATGTATGAGGCGCCCTAATCAATTTAAAAACTTACTGCAACATATTTTTAAGTGAAAAATTCGTGTGGCATCTCAATTTGATGGTCTGGTGAAGAAAAAGTCAATGGCGACCTTCGTTACCAACTAAACCGTTATTATTAATAAGCTCAGATAGGGGATTAAATTTTTGTGGCCGTCACTTTTATTAGGGTTAACAAGTTGACCATTTCTTTGCGTCATTATTTTCGTAATAATAAGTCGTTTACAACGAAGGGTCACATAATGTAACCGAGTTAAAAATATCCCAAATGTCCTCAGCAACTTAAATAACTATTTAATGATATTGTGATGAAGGACTTCAAGAATTTAGGAATTTTAAAACCCGTAATCAATGTGATATTATCAAATAAATTTACAAAATATTTCAAATTAAGTCAATTGTGGCGTTAATATATTAAAATTAGTTTATTCATGTCCATCCGGATACTAGATAAACGAAATAAGATTATCTAAACCATTTTTAGTTGACGAAGAGTGCTTCAGGGATTAATTGCTCGTTCATGCAGGTGTGTTTCAGAATAAATCACTCCCAGGTGATGTATTATACTTCCACTTCACAGTTTCCAAGGGACTTTTCAGTCATTATTGTATGTCCTCGAATTTGGTTTAATACAATAATACAATTTAATTTCATCATTTTTTCTTATTCTAATATACAAGATCAAAGTTTCGTCTAACTTATAATTTAAACTTAAAATGTATGAAATTACAATTATGATTTTCTTTTAAATAAATATATAAATTTTGCGAAATATCAATTAATTGCCACTCTATTAATTTAATTAATATGTTTTTACTTTTACTTAATATGAAAATTAGTGTGCGAGTTATACAATCAATGTTCATTTTTTACAGATATATTTAATTTAGCCACGTTTCATGAGGACAAAAAATAGTTTTTTGTCCGATGTATATAGTGGTTTACACCCAAACGAGTAAATCAATTTAGGTTAGCATGTGGGACATGTTCATATTTTAATTACATGTCTAAAAAGGTTTCCTTTTGGTCGATAACTTGCAAAAAATGGCAAAAATACAAATTTCTGATTCTAAAATTTAGCCTCTTCAGTTAAAAAACAAAATAATTCGCACCAACATAAATGCCGGGTTATGAGTTATTGGTAAAAACAAAAGTATAATCAGGTATGGAGCTGTTTTTCAAATGTAAATTTTCCAAATGGGTTTGGGTTTGAATTACGCAAAACCAATGTCCAGCCCATATAAATGGAAAGTTACGTATAAGAATAGATACTTAGTGGAAGTAAAGTTTGGTTAGCTGACAGGACGGACATAATTTTAATCAAAACAGCTTTCTGTTTTTACATTGTCTTTGTCGGATTTTTATGTTTAGATTGAACCTTTATTTAAAGCATAAATTCAATGTCTAGTATAGATTTTAACTAAAGCATCTTTAAATCCTTTGTTTGATTTAAATTTTTCATTCCGTAATTTACCTTCTACATTATAAATTACTTTACAATGAAACTTATCTCTCACAGTTCTCTATCGTAGACTGAATCAGTTTTAATATATTCTGTATTTTAACTTTAACAGTTTGTTTACGCCTGTTACACTCGATAAATTTATTTACTTAAATTTTGTTGTCTGCAACTGCTTGTCTTCCGTGTTAGTAAAGTTTTACAATTTAAATCAGACTAAATTAAATTTTAAGTTGACAACTTGAAGCTTACGATTGTCAGAACTGAATTCTCTATCAAATTATTTTTTTAGGTTCCATGTAGTAATTGAGAAATCCAGCCAGATCTGTAATACTTAAGTCGATATTGAAAAAATATCTGTGATTTTTTTTTTATCTGGACACACTTAGTTATCTCCTACAAGGAGTTTATCACCGAAGACCAATTTTACCACCCATCCCATTGAATGAGTTTACAAACTACTTAGACAGAAACTTGTAAGAATTACTTTTATATTGTTTTCAAAGATAATACACATTTATAAACTCTTTTCTAAAATCAATAATTTAGTGTCATTTTAGAAATTTCGTGAGCTGGAAAAGACTATAGACGTCGAGATGATGTTCAATTCAAATGTTTATATAAGTTATTTATCAAGTCCGTCAAATTCACAACGTGACCTCAAAAATTACATATTTTATAATAAAAATATTAATTTAGAAATTGAGGTGAACTGTTATGTAATTGTTCACCAAATCCAAGAAAATGTTAAAACATAATTCTTCGACTAAGAGGAATTAGTCACATATGTCTACAAATTATAACATTTCTTTATACAGATTCTGTTGCGACTTTTTTTTTTGCTATATATTTGTAGACCTTTATCAAATCTTAATCCAGAATGCAAAGTAACTGAAGTTTTGAAACCAAAACCAAACAAGCTGATGGAATTTCTTATTTTATATAAATAAAAGTGAAATCCAAGGTAAATTCACCAGTATAAGGAAAACCGTATACACAAATTATCAAATAAATTAAAACATTCGGCATGCAAATCTAGTACAATGACATAATATGAAGTAAATTTGATGGAATATTGTCTGTTTATCAACTCGTTTTCCAAAATCAACTTAGGTGTTAATATATGTACATATAGTTAATATATCGCTCACCAGTTGCACAAAAAGAGCTATTAAAGACTCCCAAATAAAGATGATAAATCAAAAGAAAGTTTAAATTGGCCGCTATTTTAATTTGTATGAAATGTAGTTTATATACTAATTAAACTAACATTCAATACTTCAATCAATTAGTTAATCAATTAACCAATCAATTCGTTAATCATTAGTTTATCAATTTTATTTTTACGTAATAACGCCATATTATTGGCTGAAGAAACACAATTGATTATAATTGGTTGCAAATTTTTATCCTGCCAAAATTTACCTATTATGAGATGGTTTGATGATAAATTATCTTCAAAACAGTGTTTTTATTTCATAAATTCACTGCTATTTTTTGATTTTTTTTTTATTAAAACACTTATCGGACAACATTGTTTAAAATCAAATAATAACAATAATTGTAACCATTTAACGGTTAACTACCTTACACTTAATACAAAATTAAATTAATCTAAAACTATATTTTCTGACTGAAGTTTTAACGAAAAACCCTACAACTTAAACTAAAATAAGTCGTAAATTCAGTTTTATTTAATTCAATTTTGATTCTTTAACCAAATTATTCCACATGGAACAATTGGTAAGCATCGAATTGTATTTTTCTTTTGCTCGTTCTCTAATCTTGGCGATATCAATATTACATGCGGATCTTCAGTTGCACAAAATGAGCTTTAATACATAATAATGTAAGTACTAAATGAGACGAAACAAACGAAAATGTGTTACAACATTTGCAATGAATAGTAAAACCTAATATTAATAACTTATTTGACTAAAATTTCAAGAAAAACAAAAAATTGCGTCAAATTATACCAACAGGTAAGATCAGTGAATATTTCATAATAACGTGGGCAGTCTCCATAAAGGAGATCGCTAAAATATCTATTTAGAAATTTACTAATTAAATAATCGAGGCCGAAGGGCAGTAAACCCAAATAGACTGAGCGAGGTACTTGATCATTGAGATGTGAAGTTGTATTTCAATTTTACTGTAAAATGGCTTTGCCAGTAATGCTACAAAATACACAGTTGATTTGTTACTTCACCAAACAATGTAAATTGATTCTACGTTAAACAAATTTAGCTTGTAGGCATTTAGTTTTACTTAATTTAGGTTATATTGCTGCACGTGCTTTCGCGTAGAGTTTGTTCATTAATTCAGCTTATTCCGAATTCTACTTAGTTTATACAGAGTAATACAAAAGCTTAGATAGACATTCCGGAAAAGATATTAAAAGTTTGAGTTGAATAAATAATTTTGATTTATCTTGGGGTTGAAATTATTTATAAGTTATTGGTTGACTTTTCAACGTTAAATTTATTACATAACCTATCCCTTTAAATGTAATAATATGTTTCTATTTGTTGTTCATTGAAACAATTGCAGCAATAATGAGAAGGAAATAATATATTATTAACAATATGGTTTTTGGTATTACAAATATAAAATTGTCTTCTTATATATAGATTACATTGCCTAATTTTGGTATTTACTTGATTCAAATTTCAGCTCAACTTAAATATCAACATTAACACTAGTTAATTAATAAAAATAATAGAGCTTACTATACATTATTATTTGTTTTCAATCATCAAAATTATTAAATTGAAAGAAGCCTTTTTGGTTACCTTTATTGAATTACCTCTACCACTTATCAAGTTTATTATTTCTACGCTTGGTTAGATAAAATGTCATTATATTTTCATTATTTCCATCAGATGTACAAATGAATAGTTCCATACGTAACAAATGAATAAAATAAAACAAATATTATATTTGCTATATTGTTTTTTATTAATAAAACGCATATTATTCAAAATACAGTTCTGTAGCCATAAATACGTATAAGCTGAAATTTAATCGATTATAAAAAAGAATAATAACAATCTGTTTTATCGCTTTCATATTCGATTTTCTTTCTTTTTTTACCAAGGTTTACGTTTAGCGAAAAGTTGCTCAGTATCAACCATATATTTCAGTTGTATTGTTACTTAATACAATTTTAATTGCCATAAGTGTATTTCTTTTGTGTATTTATGCAATGTTAATGTTAGTTGAAGAGTTGGTATAAACAGGTCAAATCTCAGACATATTCCAGTGATTTTAATTTGATTTTGATTTTCAAAGAATCAGATATTACCAAAGTTCTCTTGGCCCATTTGAACTTATTTTTTGTGATTTTAAAAAACCTAACATAATTAAAAATTCCAGTATTTAGTATTTACAGATCTTAATTTCTTCCTAAGCCTAAATATAACTTTAAAATGATACTTCATGTTGGAGCAAGTTAAAGTTAAATTAATATATTTTAAAATAAATAAACAATAGTTTTTTCTATAAATATGTAGCTCTGTTGTTTTCAAAGTACATTTAAACTTCTCAAAAAATCATTTATTTAGATTTTTAATAAATCGTTTATAATATCTATTAATAAATAAATAATATACGTATTAATAAACACTATCGTCAATTATTTTTACTAAATGTCTCATTAAATAACATTTTTAATTTAAAAACAAATAGTTTAAAATAAAAAATAAAACATAGATTTACTAAACAAGATAGTATAAAATCACGCAATAAAATGTCAAATTTTGTCTTCTGAGACTGATGATATTTACGCCTACAAAACCCTAAATAATAATAATAGGGATATTAACATTGAGGTTTTGAGGTTTTGTCCTTCAATTGCTTAATTCAAATGAGGTTCAAACTATAACTAACCCGGTTCGTTAATGTAATCAACTGTTATGAGAATCAAATAATATTTCTGAAAAGACTGCAGAATTCATTTTAATATATGTAATCCAATACATAGTGCAATATGAATTCAGCACTCTTTTCAAAAATATCCACATATATTTTATCACTTCTATTTATCTTTTCCGATAATGCAAATTTAAATTTTATTCCTTAAAAAGTATCAATGAATTTCATATTTATTTATTTCGAAATCTTTGTAGTTTTCACTGATATGGTAACAGTGTTAATTCTTCTAAAAATTATCAGAATATTTTACATTGTGTACCCATTGTATAAATTATAAACATGTAATAATATCTATAAAATATGAGGATATAAATAAAAAATATTTTGTAGGTTTTTTTACACATCAATTCTTAAAATATATATAAACAAGAAATTGTTAAATAACAGAAAAAATACTTTATACCTGCAACAACAGGCAGCGTATAAGTCTGTGTTACGATCTTCACAATGAGGTTGAAACAATGGCATTTTAATCCATTTCTGTCCATTGTGTATTTAATATCAAGTCAGTATATTCGTTAAGAAATATAATATTTCGGGCTTTTTACCTTCCAATATTGCAGAAAGAAAAGTATAGTAATTGTATTGTTTTACAAATTCATTGTTCATTGTTTATGTCTCCAGTTGCAATATAGTATGAAACTAAATATAGTATACCTATATAAACATTATACATATACCTGGTATTCCCGTCATGCAACTTTGTTGTAGTTTACACTACGCGTTTCGAGAACAGGTTCTCATCTTCAGGTGAAATTATTTTACTCACATGTGAGCACGTCAAACAAAAATAAAAAGTACAAGCACACACATACACACAAAACACAACATAAAATATCGCACTTCACATTATAATAAAATTGTATAAAAATGTTACATTGTAGGTAGGCCTACTACTTGTCATTGCCGCGGTCAATCGTCAACTAAAGGAGAATGTCCGTTATCTCTTGCATCATGATTTTGTGTGTCCATATGTTGATATAGCAGTGTTGTACAAGCTATTAGATTTGAAATACAATTGTTCGTTGAGTAGTGCATCATTATGTTCCATGTTGGCCTTATAAATCGCATACTCCTCCAAAGCATTCATCAGTCGACCTTTGTTGCATAAATGCAGAGGGATTAAATTAGTCGATAAATTATCATACACATAGTAAAAGATTGTATATAAAGTCAAAAAGTAATACATTAAAAAATGACGGTAGGGTGAAGTACAGTCGAGCACGGTAGAACACATTCACGATCCCACAGTAGTAGCCTATTTATCCAACAAAGTGTGTTCTCAACGAAATTTTGTAATGATTTTAACATATCCTTATCATAGTCTATGGATATACCTAAACTCTAGCTAGCTTCAATTATTTATTATTATGTTTCTAGTAACATAACCGCAAGAAGTAGATTCATGTTGATACCAATGATAATTGAACAAAACCATCCCTCTAGGCCTAAGTGCAAAATAAAGTAGCCTACAGAAATGAAATGAACATAAATAAGTATAATAAACCACATTTCTGATAATTAAGTTACAACCGTTAATTTACGCCGTCAACTACAAACTATTAGTCAACTACAAACCCCCCACCCCACCCCCACTTTCACTTCCAGTTGAATTAGCTACATATTAATCACTACTTCAAAGCCTACATAAACTCAGTGCGTGTCTGTACGCAGTTACAGTGAACCGTGCTGTGTAACACCGTCGCTATAAAACAAAAGTCAAATAATTATTTTTACGACTATTTATCAAATTATTAAAAAATTATACATATTTAACTAAATTTAAACAGTATTTACAATGTCTAACACTAAAATTTATCTTTTGAAAAGAACTAAAAGTTCGTTATATTTACAAGTTTTAGGTTGAATTGTGACGTGTTTTATAAATTATTTTACTCAGATTTCAATTGTTTCGTTTATGTGGTACATAAACTACATAAAAAATTACTGCAATTCCCACTATGCTTAAACCATACCCCTGTACTTCATTTTGGTGTAAAATATGTTACCCAAAATGCACTCATTCAACTGC
Source organism: Aphrophora alni (assembly GCA_963513935.1). Classification (NCBI taxonomy): domain Eukaryota; kingdom Metazoa; phylum Arthropoda; class Insecta; order Hemiptera; family Aphrophoridae; genus Aphrophora; species Aphrophora alni. The sequence continues at coordinate 112,955,155 of OY740768.1, read as the reverse complement.
TGTCAATTTTTGTTATTACTATCGTAATAGTCGGATTTTATATCTAAATACCATAACAATAAAATTATCTAATTAGTTATTTCGAGTAAAAACACAATTATTGGATGATTTTTTTTATAAAGCTAATAAATTCTTATTAAGCACTAACTTTGTATGATTGCAAAAGATAATTTTCCTAAAGTTGGAACTGAGGATGAAGTCTTCTTCTAACTGTAATTATCCAAAGTCGGTGAAAACTTCCATAACTATGCACAACTTATGTAATATTTCAGATAAACAGCATCTTTAAGGTCTACAAGAGCCATTAATTCTCGACGACAAATGTGTGTAGATAAGGGCGGGAACAACAATAAAGAAAACTTTATTCGTCCGTATACAAAGAAAAGTAATAAATCTGAGTTCACTGATCCTTGATCAAGTCAAAGTTTATATACATTCTTCTATTAAAAAATATTTCAATACTGAAGTGTATTTCCTAGGATAAAATGTGTATATTTCCACCTCTTTCATAGAAATGCTAGTTCTGAGAGGATAAAATATTTACAAGTTCTATTCTTTGGAGTAAATTCTTACCATTTTTGACACAATTTACATACGTATACTAAACATCACAATACTCTGTCAACCCCCCCCCCCTTTAAAATTGTTAGTGGGCAAATTGAAAATTAATCGTGCTGTAAAAAAGTTAAATAAATAATGAACCTAGCTAAAAAATGTATACCCCTCCCCGTTGATTAGTTAATATATCGATTAGAGAAAACCGGAGGCCATTATCTGAACTGAGAGACAATATAGTTAGGGCTTTTTTACATAATTTTAAGGTACATAATTTTAAATACGAAGTAGATAGTTTAAATTAGAGAACAATTAATAACAATGTAGTCTTGTGAAACTCTTTTGTAGTCTTGTGAAACCTTGAAACTCTTTTTGCGGCTAGTAGAAAAAAAATCTTTTGGTAATTTTGTTTAATCCATAAACACCATTTTGAAAAATAATTCAACTTATGAAATGATAAGTCAATAATATGTCGTTTAGTTGATATTATTAAAATAGCTGGTTACAATGTGAAAAAGATGTTTCTATTTTTGACTAACTAATCTAATTCGAAATTAGATGACTTATTTTTCTAAAATTCAATTTGAACTATTTCCACCATAAAAGAGTAGGGGACTTAGTGTTTACAATAGTAAAATTCACCACAATCGTTATTGTTCATCTAAGAGTAATAAAATAAATAAAAATCAACTTTGTTTGTAAAATTTAGCATTTGCCTTTGTCAACAAAAAATAGAAATAATAGGTACTCACTAAATAATATATTTAATTTATATAATAATTCACATTTTTAGAAATGAAAATTGAAACAAATATTTATTTCTAAACTATTTTAAAATATAAGAATAACGAAATCAATAATTAAAAACTTAAAATATAAATGTCCACGATCACATGCATACTTAATAGATTCTGTTGTATGTACAAAACTGAGAGAGGGAGATAAATTGGTTATTTAGCGGATCTTGAACCATCAAGTTCTCTCTTCCACTTATTTCTATATAAAATATGTAAATCAAAATCAAGACAATAAAAGGGCTATTGCAGAAAAGAAAAAAGTTGGAGACACAGAGAGAGAAATTTAGAATCCTAAGACCATAAGGGGTTGTTTGGTTAATTTATTCTAAACAAATGTCTCTTCTATCTACATGTCATCCTCACCTTTACACTGGTGCACCATTTTATCACAAACAAGGCTCTGGCGAACGAGAATTGACTTCATAAACATGCAATAAAAAACCTGTTAAATTTCATTGAAATAAATGTTATGAATAACATAATAATGAATAAAGTGGATGTTTGGATGTGATGATGACAACTTCATCATAGCATTAGGATGGCAGAGGACTACCAACCACCATTTTCTGGATTATAAATTATTATAAAAGAATTAAAAATGACAAAAACTTTGTAGCCTTGGTTGTAAAACTGATTATGATTTTTTTATTTTTGAAATGTTAAATTTACAAGAGATGAGAGATTGAGGTAGATGACTTGTGGGATGAAAAACATGAAAGTCTTTTTTTTAATTGAGTAAGTATATTAGGATGTAATTAGGTTTGATGGAAACACTTTTGGGGGGATGAGTACTTAGGACGAAATGCAAGAGTGAGATCTGAGAATGAACGTTTAGGATAACGAGAAAATATGGAGTTAGTGATAGCAACGAAAATGGAGAGTTATTTATGAACTTCTGTCCACGATAAGACAGGGTTATATTTGATAAGTTATTCTTATACTGAAATTGTCATAAGATAGCACATGGGTTTAAAGAAAAATAACCCCCCCCCCCCCCGAGAGTTAATTTCAATGTTTCTGAGATGATAACAATACATTTTCTATAACTTTTCACGAACTTTGTAAAACCATCAAAGTCGTTCAAACCACAAAACCATCAAAAAATATTTGAGTTAAGGTGTGTTGTTGAAGGTAGAAAAGAAATTAGATTAAAGGATTGTAACAACTGGAGAAGCTTTACTTCATACCCGTCGATAGTTACGTCATGATAAAAATAACCCTAAATCGATTTAAATACGATTATGTAGATAACTGAGTAAGGACGAATTGATGATTATAATGTGGATCAGATTAATTCACAGATATTGATTATCCTGCAATGTGAGGAATAGTTTTTTGTTCATTTTCTGAGAGAATTTGATTCAATCTATGGGAAAAGGATGAGGAAGATAACGAGAGTAAATGGTTTATGTCTCAAGATAGTAAATCTCATTGCATAAAGCTACAGAGAATATATTTGCCAGATAGTGGATGCAGGACGAGATTCCTGGAGGTTCTAGTGTTAGACAGGGTTGTATTTTGAGTAATGAATGATGTCACAAAAAAAATGGTATTAAGGAAGATGCTAGGTTTTACTGAAGAGGATGAAAACTCTTGATTTTTCTTTTGATGTGTGATTATTATCACATAGAGAATTATTGACATGCACATTACAATGAGGAGGATGTATAAAATTACATATAGAAATTGAATGATGCTACTGTACAACTCTATAAGATTTGGAAAACAAAACATTAATTAACTCTACGTCAAACGCAAAGAGTGTTCCTATGCATGAATGTGATACATAGAAAGTTTTAAAGTCTAAAATAAGTTGTGGGTATATATGTAAATAACAAAGGAGAAAATGTTGACACAAATGAACGAAGAGAACTAGACGTCCAGATAAGAAGAAGGGAGTAGAGATAGCCAGGACGTACTTGGCGAAAGAACCCAGATGCTGTAGAGAAGAATGTGCTGGACAAGAATAAGTAGAGTATGACAGGATGAGGAAGGAAAATCATGGAATAAAGTGAAGGCCTTGCCAATGAATCAACTCTGCTTTGTAGAGACCTTATACTACAACGCTGAAGCTATATGAAATCATATTAATTAAGTAAGACCATAAGGATCAAACATTAATAGATAATAAGTTATTTTCCGCCATGGGAGACATCGCAATAACTTATTTTCTATCAATAAATTGTATATTAATTCAAAATAACATGTCTTCTTATCTGGAGATTGGTTAAGAAATGTTTTCGTTATAACTACGAAATTCCATGTAGCAAATGGAGTTATTTAATAATAATACAAATAAATTATTATAGTCGCAAAACTTAATGACAATTTTATAATTAATTTTGAAAAAGAAGATAACTCTCGAAGAAAATAAATCTTTTTTAACGGTGTGTTGAATCCTAATCAGCAACATAAACTCTGAGTAGCTTTTCCGTAATTTATAGCTCACATAAGCTTTAATATTACTCTCTACAAACTAAGCAGAATTGAGAATTAGCGGTTGAATTTAATGAACAAACGCAATTCAAAAGCACGTGTAGCTAATAGAATATAAACAAAACAATACCTACAAGCTAGCCCCGTTTATGTCTAACAAATTTATTTCATTTAGTAATGTAGCATATCAATCGCATAGTTTGGAAATTACTGGAACCAACATTTCACAGTTAACTTAAAACTCGATTATGAAATCTTACCGACACTTTAATGACCCCTTAGATTATTCTTCTGGATCGCAACCCTCGCCCAACGGCCTCGATTATTTTATTTTAGTTTATGATACGATTTGAGTATAAAGTCTTTTTTCTTGCTTTCCTATCATAGGTTAGGTTATGGTCTCTGATGCTATTAGTGTGTGACAGTGTTAAGGTTAGGTTAGGTTATGGTTTCTGACGCTATTAGTGTTTCCGAGAGTTAAGGTTAGGTTAAGGTCTAGGGTATAACCGATATTAGGGTGTGCGAGGATAAAATGTTAGGTTTGGTTAGGTTGGGTTAGGTTAGATTAAGTTAGGGTGTGCTAGAGTTAAGGGTGTTTATTGTCTTTATTTTCTTCACTTTTTTTACAATGAGATTATGACCAAGAGGTTTTCGTCCTTAAGCAACAAGGAAAAAATATATGTCGATTAGTGTTAACCAAACAATTTAACGATCACTAAATATTCTTGTTCTAAGAATGCTATATCATGAGGATTTAACAAGCAGCGGATCAAACTGTCTTTAAGATAAAATTCTTTTTTCAAAGATGTCAAAATCCTTCTAAACATACCTTGACAGACATTTCTATCAATATCGACTTGAGCTACAGAGTGATTTGACTGGATTTACACCCTCTGCACGAAACCTAATTAAGATAATTTGATATAAAATACAGTTCCGACAGTTACTTACTTCAAGTTGTCACACAATTTTATTAAATTTAATTTGATTTAAATTATTGTAGAACTTTACTGACACAGAAGACAAGCTGTAACATACAGATAACTTTATTTAAATGAATAACATTAGGAAGTGTAACAGGCGTAAACAAGATTGTTAAGGTAAAACATAGAGTATATTTAAACTGATTTAGACTACTGTAGAGAACTGAAAGAGATGAATTGTAACCTAAAACTATTTAATTAAAATTATTAAACTGGAAGTTAAAGTTTATGGAACAGAGAGTTTAAATGAAACAAAAGCAAACTGTAAATTAAAAGTTTCCCTAATTAAAATTTCTATCTGTCTAGATATCTGCAACAGATAATAATTTGTTTACACCCACAATCAAAAGTTAATGGTGAAATTTCAACCTCTACCTTACTAAATCTACTAAATCTTTTTTTTAAGGTACGTACGAGTTCTGAAGCCGACGATACATGCAAATAATTTGTATTCAATAAATGAAACAAATCCTACAACAGACACTTTATTTTCAACAGATGACGTTTCGATGACTAAGTCATCATCTTTACATGTTATACAAACACAAACATCCTTGGTAAACCAACATAGCATAATGCTTTAATTACCTTATATAGGTTGTCTTCAGTCCATATTTGAGCATATAGTTACAGCGAGGTTTCGCCTATCACTGTCGGCTTCGTCAGGTTTAGTATCAACACATAACACCCAGTTATAAAATTAGGATAACACCCAGTTATAACACCCTTTAGGATATATAAGTTTTTTCGTTCCGTTTGTAACATTAGGCAAAACCTGTAGAAGTTATCTAAAATGATCTTGTATATCATATATAAAATAATAATTCATAACTTACCTTAAAACTTATATAAACAAATTTCATTTTGCTTCTAATATAATTTACCTATAAATTTATAGTAGATAAAAAATTAGACAAATAACATACTAGACCCTCGAATGAAGATATTACTGAAAACCTTAAGAAAATGGGTTCAGCGGTTTGAGCTGTAGAACAACAACACATTTGTAAAATACATTCTAACATTGTATAAGGAAGTTCAAAAATATCAGTAGCGCTTTTAGAATCTGAGCCAAAAATATAGGAATTTTGTATTAAAATTTAAAATGTAAACTACAGTAAGCTGGATATACCTTTTTACATGAGAAAATAATATTTATACCTTTGAAGCTTGCTCAAAATACAATTAAAACTGTTTATGAAGTGAATAAACTATGACGAGTGTAAAACGTAAACGAGTAGGTTTTAAGAAAAAAAGACAAGAATTGAAAATCTTAAAATTTGATGTAAAATTCGAAAATGGCTTTAAAATGGGGGTTTCTATTATGAATTTTAAACCATTACTTTTAAGATCTTATTTCTGGTAGCTTTACTTTTATTTTTCGATACATGTATGCAACACTTCAATCTATAATTTCTAGACATAATAAAACTATTATAACAATAGAAAGACTTAAACTATTCACGGTATTAGTTTCCCTTCTATTCATATATAAATATGGTTAAGTAATATAGAATTTGTATGAATAAATTCCCTACTTCTATATCAGTTTTTATTTTTTTCATTTGTACAATATAGTTACAAGAATACTATCAGCTACGTTATTTTTGTCTTGGTACTTAGCAGTTTTAAACAACAAATCAAACACATAATACCGAAATTTCTTTATAATACTGTACAAGAAAGCGACTGTGTTTTTCAACAACCGAGAAGTAATAAATTTAGTTGTTTTGTGTGAAAGCATTTACAGTTAAATAATAATGGTCTATGTTATTGAACTTCCTAGAGCGGAAAGTAGGCTCACTTTAGAAAATGAGAGTGCCTTGAGACAAATTGCAACCGTCATTTAGTTCTGACATATCCTTAAGCCTTTTCCAATACACACATTAATTCTGTATCTATCATTTGTCTGTGTTAAAACAGAATGACTGTTCAAAGTTTCAAGTTTGTCGTAAAGAGAAGAGCAAACCATTTGATAGGAACCTTCATGGTACTTAGCCAATCACATCATACAATCTAATACAATCAGATATTCTAATTGTACACATATTGAATGCCCAAAAGTTAATTGTGTAGGAAATATTAAATTGTATTGGTAGATCAAGGAGTCTTATCCGGTAGGGTATGTTTGTTTAAAACCATTGTTACACAGGTTTTTTGAATCTCGTAATTGTCCAGATTATATCATTACTTTTTTTGACGATTGCTAGGTCAAGGGTCACTTCGCTCTTTTCGATATTTCAGCCCTAGCGTGTGGGGTATAAATTGATTTTCGATAGAGGAAAGATTTGAGTTACTATTATAATGAAGTTGATTCACGTTTTTGGAGGAATAAATGTTATTCCTTTGAAGTTTAAAGATTATATGACTTATTTTTTGTATAATGGAATGCTCTTATAAACTAACAAATTGTTGGTACATATTCGCATTAAATTACTAACTGAAAATTTATCGTAACACTAAATTACCTAAATATAAACAAAACAATTTATTTATTTAATATATTTCCAACACATTAACACTTTCTCGCATGAAACTAGTACAGATAAAGAGGTAAGAGGTTATGTAAAAAGTAAATAATCGGAGTTTTCTCTGAAATATCCTTTTTGAGTTACCCTGAACTCAAAATAGTGTTTCTTAAATGTCTAGCTGTCCGTCTGTCTATTTCCGGTCAGTGCAGTATTCTTACAGCCCATACAAACAGTACATATTGCTTTCAGCGCTGTGGTTGTGCGGAGATAATAATAATCAATTACTCCCATGTGTAATAACAAGCAATATTCAAATTACGTTAATTTCTTTTGTGATTCAAGATACCAAAGATATTAAAAACTCCTCGCCTATATCATTAAGATAAAATTGTCTCCGCCATTTTATTATTATTATTCATAACTACAGATAGACATAACCTTCGGGCTGTTACAATTCAATTAATTTTACATGAAAGGTAGGCTAATGAATTATTCAAATTTTACAAAGCGTTTGACGTTAATAAGCCTGTGGGTGTTTGCCTATAATAAATATATAAACTAAAACACGCCCTACATCAATAATGTGAATAATTACCATTAATATTACGAATAAAATTAATTTAAAAATGATACCATTATGAAAATCTAATTATTTATTTACTGATCCGGGAAAAGTAATAATTAACGAATGGAGAAAATAAAATTAACACTAGATGTCAATCTGAAAGCACTATAAATAAATATCAGGGTTGGCTTGTAAGATGGTGGTACACTTAACTACAATAATCAGTAATGCACAAGCAACAATAACTAAATTCCTAATACTGTGACAAATCCCTTATTTATACAAAACTAAATGGAAGTACCCTAAACTTACTTTACAGCAGTAAGGCGTTAAAAATTGCCTCTCAAAATTCTAGCCTAAAGTAACTAATCTTATATCTAATAATACAACTTGTATTTTACATTTACATTAATATATAACTTTATGTAAATACTGGGCAAACCCGTACTAAGTTAGTTATAGTTCAGTTGTTGTAGTTCGTGTATTGCAGAAGATGGTGACTTTGTCGTTGAAACACGTTTGCATACATCAACTTATTGGTTGTACGAATTTGTGTTTAACTTTTACTCTATCAAACTGAAAGCATTAACTCAGAAGGCCATCACAATAATAGGAAAACACCGAAAGGAGTTATAGATAATTTTCCTCCATACTCCTAATTCCTGATCAGGAGTTTTTAGAATAATTTTATCAAAATCGTTAGGGAAAATTTTGAGAAAATTGGAATTTTTATTTTCAATCCTACAGCAGCTTCTCGTTTAAACTTTGAGCTTGATTGGTATTTGGTTTTTGTGGAAAGTCTGTGCATTAATTAATAGAAAATATTTCATTCTCCAAAATATAAATTGATATCTCCAATCACTAATACCGTGCATTTAAACATTCCCTCCACAGTTAATAGTGAAAGATACAGTAATTAACGTGTATCTTTCACGTTAATCGTCCGCATAAACATACTGCGCATAGTATTGTTGGACTTCTCTGCTGTTCCCAAAACCTATTATAATTTATTCAGTTCGTTGTAGTGTCACTGGAAATACTTTACATATATCGTACAATATATATTATTTATTATTATTTGTACCCATGGTATTAAACGTTATTACTAACAGAAATATTAAATAAGGAACCAGTGTGGTTCAGTTGGTTTCACTACTTTTTAACACCTCCGTATTCTTGATAACCCATAGGCCTATGGGTTTTCCGTTTTCCTTTTTAAGAGCGCTAAATTTATATTTTCTTCCCATCGATATTTTCAAAAACATTTTTGAATACATCACAAAACCTGTTTGACGAGATTATCAGTTCCCATTATCTCTCCAGGCAGATGTGTTCTGATATTATCGCATTAGCAATATATTATCTAGTTGTAAGGTTTTGTGTATATCAAGCTTTTCCATAGATTCTATATATTCAATGTTAACCTACTTTCTTTAGATCTGTCCCGTAATTGTTTCAAATATGAGTTATGTCCTTTGCAAAGTGTTGCACATATTTCTTGCATGTCTTGTGACCTACTTGTGTCTCTGCCTTCCTTTTTCTGTTCATTTACGGAATAAATTATTCGTATCGGAAATATGAGAGATATATACATATCTAGATGTGATATATTGCATTAACTTATTTGCATACTATAAAATAATACATTTCTAAAGAAAATTTTAGGAATAAAATACTTATATTTTCGTCAGTGAATGCTCATGGCCGATTAGTTTGACGAAGGATATAATTTTACCAATATAATATTGGTATAATAAAACGGAATATAGTTGTTTTTTTTGCAACACGAAACATTGATTTGTATCTAGGTTTCAGATAATATTTTGGTTAATCATCTAAGAAAGTTATGGTTTGACATAAAACACATTTATTATAACAATAATTTGTCCTTTTCAAAGTTATTAGCAAATACAATTTAATACAGTTGTATTAGTTAAATACAAATTAAACCACATACAGTAAATAAACAACTTTTATTATCAAATTAAACGTGATAGTCTAAACATGTTAAACATAATTTACACAACAAAATTAATTTAAAGTTCAAAATACATGAATGGAAGATTATTTAGTGAGATAACTTATGTAATAAATTAAGATTTAGGTCGATTTACTTATGCTAACGACAGGTATAATTTCATTTTAAATTATATAAATAAAATCACTGTTGTTATCACTATTAAGATTTATTGAGCCTCCCGATTTATAAAGCCTAGGTTTTACCAGTTACGGCATTCTCATAGGCAGCTAGACAGAATACAGAAACAATGTACATAAAACAAAGTATATAAGATAAAAGAGTCCCATCAATAGGTTGCTTATAGACAGTTCAAATACCAGGTTATGATTTAAACGAGTGGTGAATGACTTAATTATAACTTCTCGTTTAATGCTAAGTTAGGGTGTAGATAAATAATTATGAAACTAGGTTAAGTGAACTTTACAGAAGTTGGCGGTTCAAGTAGATTCTAGTTTTTCAACTACTGAAAAACCCTTAAAAGATGGTAAATTAGTATTTAAGATTATCATGTTAATTCTATGGGTAAAAAGTTTTGATTTCTTCCTGTCCAGATTGTTAAAGAAAAACGCCCCTGACATAATATATCGTCAGGTGTTTATATCAGTAATATTTTTGATTTCAAATCTGAGTTTAGTATTAAAAATAGTATTAGTTTGGTAGATAAAATAAAAAATGTAATTGTACCTATAAATGCCAAAATAGTATCCTTTGATGTGATAAGCTTGTTTACGAACATTCCTGTAATTGAATGTAAATCTATCATCCATGAATTACTGAAAAATACCAATTGCGAGGACAATTTCATAAAACAACTTGAAGATGTGATGTTCACTTGTATCGACCAAAACTATTTCCAATTTAATGGTAATTTTTTTCAACAGATTGAGGGTCTTGCTATGGGCTCTCCTTTGTCTCCCCTTTTAGCAGAAATTTTCATGGAACATTTTGAAAAGAAATTATTTAGTGTTAGTAATCCTTTGTTAAAGAAAATAGTTTATTGGTATAGATATGTGGATGATGTTTTGTGTGTGTTCGATGGTAGTACTAGGCAACTGTATTCTTTACTTAATCTTGTAAATGGTATCAACAAAGCCATTCAATTCACTATGGAAGTCGGTACGGATAATATCAATTTCTTGGACTTAAATATTAAAATCACAGATGGGGTTCATAGTTTCAAAATTTTTAGAAAACCTACTTACACGGATACGATTATACCCGCTAATTCTAAACACCCCATTAGTCACAAACATGCTGCTTTTCACAGTATGATTCACAGACTCTTAACCATACCTTTATCGCCAGAAGACTTTCACATTGAATTGAATGTAATTAAGCAAATAGCGATTAACAATGGTTATCAAGTTAAGCTTATAGACAGTATTTTATTTAAGAAACAAAAGAAACTCACTAATAGTTTAGTTTTCACAAATGATGCTAAGAGTTTAAATAAATATTGTAGGATAAAATTTGTTGGCAATATTAGTTATAAGGTAGGACATTTAATAAATAGTAAAAATGATGTAAAACCAGCTTTCTATTGTAATAATAATCTTGGTAAATTCTTAGTCAATAATAAGGATAAAAGAGACTTATTTGATAATAGTGGTGTCTACAAAATTAATTGTCATGACTGTGATTGTGAATATATCGGTCAAACTGGGAGATCTATCAAAACTAGATTAAAGGAACATGTATATTGTTGGAAGCATGGTAAAACAGATTCCAATTTTGCAAATCATTTACTAGATTCAGGCCATACATTTGATCCCATTGATAATGTCAAAGTTTTACACATAGAACAGAAAAGTAGGAAATTAAATAGTTTGGAAATTTTAGAAATTAACAGATCTGTTTTAAAATGCCATGCTTCTAACCTGAATGAACAAGTCAATAACCCATCCCCTTTGTTAAAACCTATTGTTTAAATACTTTCTCTTATCCATGTCCCTTTCAGGTAAAACCAGGTCATTGCCCAACCTCTGCTTTCATCCCCACCTTCATTCCTAGATGTTAGTGTTAAGTTGACCTGTATTTTAGTTTTTAGTTCTTAGTTGTCTGACGATGCCTAACGGCGAAACAGCTGTAGCAATAAATTGTTTTTTTGTGAAATTATAAGTGCTTTTTCATTTTTGTTTTGCCTTATTATGGAATTTCACCGAGTACCGACTGTAGTCACACTCAATATAACCTTAGGATATTCATTTTGTATGCTCCTCTTTTAATTAATCTGTCAGCCGCTTCCTTACCCTTGAGGCTTCGGTGTAATATGTCAACTACAACACTATATTTTTGTGCTCACTTTGACTACATTAAAAACTGTATAATTCAGAAAAGTTAGTTTTTCGTTATTTTGTTAATTGCTTCTAGTGCTGATTTATAATCAACCATTATCATTATATTAGTGTTTAGCCGAGGTCTCATTATTAATTGCTTTATTTATTAACTGATTTGAAACAATTCTGCTTCGAACTCTAGTATCTGCATTCAACTTGAAAAAATAATTATTTATTTCACATTTTGCAGTGTTTCTTAGCATGTTGTTATTATTGCTTCATTTTTTTTCAAACTCTTCAATCATTTTTTATTCAATTAAAAATTTAATCGGAAGCGCTTTCCAATTTTAAAACATTCTTACTTTTACTTTAATTCATAAATAATGACATTTTACATAGCAAGCAAAACAATAAAAAACACTCATTACATATTAAATATAGATGGCTAAAATGGAAAAGTAATTAAACAAGTATTTAAAATAACTAGAGAAAACAATGATTCATTTCCCTTTTTTAACCTATAAACTCTTTATAGTATAGTTATTGCTGCTCATGTATTACTGAGGATGGCGACTTTGTCGTTGAAACGTGTTTGATTAAGTAAACGTAATTTTTGTGTGTCGAGTTTTATTCTATATAAGTTGTAATTGAACAGAAAATAGCCATCAGTAGGTTGCTTGATATTTCATTCACCTTTTCTGTTAGATTACCTAAATCTAATCAATAGTAATATACCAAATGGTTATACTGAAATGAAATGTGATTATAAATCCAAGGAATTGCTCCTTTGTAGAAACTAGGTTCTATTTTCAAAGAGAACTTAACTAATCCATCAATTTCAAAACCCGTCTTCCATATAAAAGCTTAGAGTACGGATTTACTTTTACTTTTATGTGGGCTTTGGATAAGTGTATCTCAAACCTATTCCTCTATGTTGGATATATTTTTGTATTGCCATTAACGTTATAACATATTATATCCGTAGAACATACTAAACATGTCCATAGAAAAATTAGATTTTAAAAATGATTTAGTACAATTTCATTGACCTACTATTTTTGTTTCGATTTCGTAAAATATTTGTAAAATATAATGAAGGTTTTCAGTTAAATACTTAAAACTATAAAATATTTCAGCCAACCATGGATACTTACATACTAAGGAATACTTGCCTATTTCTAAACTAAATTGTTATCTTTGCAAACCTCACCAGCTATAGAATATCCATCCTCTTCGTTTGTTCCACAGCTCCAAACACTTATCACAGAATGTGCTAGTAGCCGGAATACCCTTTCGAAAACTGACTTGATTTAATTTCCTCGCATTTATATCTAAGACAAGTTACCACTCTTATCTGTTATGTAGAGATGTCTCTTTAGAGAACAGTATCCTGACAAGAGAGCAGTCAACATTCTGAGATCAAACTTGTTCATCATGATTAGTAAACCTTGCCACACCGGGCCATCCCAGCTGTCTCCTAATCTGTACATAATCTATACATTCCACATTCCATGTTACAAGTAGTTTCCTACACGTAACATCCGACATAATCGGCATTCTGGAGGTATCCTCCTTTAGTCAAGTGAACTACTTTTCCTAACCGTTTCTCTTCCACTCCAGAATGTCCAAAGTCCAACCAAATGTTGATAGTCAATTTGCACTCATCCATAAAAAAGGTTTCTAACCACAAGCCCAAGTTGTCTACAACTTCAAGGTTGCAAGACTCATTGAGCAACTCGCTACCTCACCAACTCCACTTCCTCTACACTGTAAGATTGCATAGAATTTGATATAAATAGCATCTGATGTTCTCTACCAATTACAAGAACTTTACCATACTTGGTAAGGTCAAGCCTGTCTCAAGCATAATACGCTACTGTGGTGACCTTCCTCCCAAACTAGCATTCCCTAGAAGGTATTATTACCTCAAAAAATTGGTCAAGTCTGTATACAGCTATACATCATCCACTTTCTTCAACAACATATGTACGAGTATATCTCAGATCGCTGTTTATCGTGTAACAATGTGACCACTCATTTGATCATAACTATTCCCTTAATCTAATGATAGACATTAAAAACAGAAATTGAAACACATTATTAAAAGAAATTCATAGATAATAATAAAAAATATCAACTTGATCAAAAGAAATTCCCTTCGTAAGATTGTTTCATTACAACGCCCTTGAATGTAATGTATACACTTTCATAACAGAGAACTTTTTTCTTTTTTTTTAATTCTGGTTTCCGTAAAGTGTTTGATAAGGAAAATTACAACATAAACTTCCACTGCCATAAGTATTAAAGCTTGAATATAACATGGAATCATGTTTTCACAGATTTAAAGCAGAATTCTGATTACGCAGTTCATTTTAAAAAGGGAACACGTTGCTGGAGCACGTTCAGAATGTATAATCCCATTTAAGTGTAAATACTAACGACAGGAAAACTCTCCTTTGTAAATTAATATTGTACATAAATCAGCAATAACTTAAATGAGAAAACATGATATCTCTAGTGGCTTTGACTTTGTTAGTTTTTATTAAATTCGTACTTAATTTGATTTAAAATAATACATTATTAAACAATTTAAATAAGTAGAAATTAATAAGTAACATATAAAATCAAAATAGAATTGCTGTGGAGAGTAAATATTTTTAATAAACTATACACAAATTATACCAGATACCCATACAAAAAAGTATTAATCAAGTACGAATTAAGTGAAAGCTAAATATAATTATTTAAAATATAATTATTGCCTAATTGTATATAATAAAAAACTTCTTAAGTTGAATAAAATAAAGATTACTTACAGCTATATTTATTTAATTGTAACTCATTTCCTGAAACTATGTAAAGAGCCCTTTATGAGGATTTGTCGTTTTTCCTGTTAACAGAAATTCTATTTTTCTTTCACTTGTTAGTTATTATTTTTTACTTGTTTATATTGTTTAAAAATGTATTCGCATTAATTTAAGTACAAACTCACTTTAAATTTAATTAAAACTAACAAAGTTATTATCCACTAGTGTTAGAACGGTTTACCATTTACGTTGGTGGTGATTTAAATACAATATAAATTTACAAAGGGGAGTTTTCCTGATTTTAGTATTTACACTTTAATGCTATTATATATTCTGAACGAACCCGGCAATGTGTTTCCATATTAGAAAGAATTGCGTAATCACCTTTGAAGGAAAATATCCTTTGAGTAAAAGTAAAGTGGTTTTGGGAATAATTTCCGTCTCTCTGTCGGGCGTTTGTCGTGTTATAGGTGCACAGCTCCATAACCCCCGAATTAGTGGACTAATTTTAATTAAATTTGGTTTATGAATTAAACGAATGTATGACACAAATGAAACAAGTTTAGACCTTATTTAACTATATTATTATTCTTTAACATCTTTTTAAAACCTACCGATTTAAGTATAATTATACCGAATAGTTATAAATTAACACAGTTATTTAAATTACCAAAATGTTTATTATTTATTGATCCAATCTATTAAAATCCTTTTAATTTTGGTGCATAGTATTTGTAAAATTGCCTACTACATTAAATTCAACATCAGCACCAACTATCATTTTCCATATCTCTGTGAACGTTTGTGAATGTGAACGACTGCTTACAGAAGAAAATAAATTGTTATGTTGGTTAAACCTTCCTCATCCACCCTTTCTATTGACCATGATTTTTGGGGTTATAAACTTCTTCCTTCACCAAACCCGACAAAGTAAACTATAGCGTCTGCTGTAAAGCCACCGTGCCATCTTTCTGACCCAGTCATCATTCTGTAATTTGGCTGTTTATCCAAGCAGTGTGAGTGCAAAATGTGGCACAACACCATTATGCAAGAATATGAAATGAAGTGGCGTCAAATTGAGAGAAAAACACAAATATAATTGTTAACATTTTAGGTAAAGCCTTTGCATTTCTATTTAAGAAGAAGTATCATAATATTCGATAGTATCCATTTCAATATATGTTTGAGTTGAACAGCTAAAGTTTGTAGATTTAGGTTCAGAATGGACTAGTGTAGGAGGGAATACGGTGTATGCAATACGGCATTGAGGTTACGAGAACTGGGCCGTTATAACATAGGTGTGAACTTCATCTATAACTATGGGGATGGACAATCTATTTAGTATTGAAAATAATAGTACAGCTCTGCATTCATTGTTCCCGCAATATGAATGGGACCACAACAAACCGTGACCAAATCGGACAATTTTCCACCTTATCAGCAGTGACTACAAAACCTCGTCTATTTAATAATAGCCACTTTCAAAAACAGATTAGCGTGTTGATTTGGAGGGACTTCTGCCGACATATCCTTGTAGCGATCTTAAGATACCGCTACAACATATTCCTTTCCACATCTCATCTTAAAGATATTAATTAATTAATTTAATCTTTCCTAATTCAAAGAGCGTAACCTCACCCTATCTAGTGTGCCTCATAAAAAACACGGAACAGCTGATGCGAGATAACGGTCCCGTAACCGGTCGGTCTATCAGAGAGACCGTTGTTCGACTTTAAAATTCTAATCAGCTGATCGAGCAGGTCACTTGGAGCTTTGCGATCATTAAAAAAAAAAAAAAAAGTATTGAAAATGTTTAATTAAAATGTGTTAAACGTAAAAGTTATGAATGTGACGTGAAGTGGTTGTATGTTCACATTTGTTCTTTCGTTCTTCAAAATGCACTTCACATTTACTCAGTTGACCACATTATTATAAATTTTTACATTAACAAAGGATAGAGCAAAGTCTTCGTACCTGGTTTATGTGGAAAATGACACTTGCCTCAGGGGAGGGCATCGTGGAGTGTATTTTGAAGAACGAAAGAACAAATGTGAACATACAACCACTTCACGTCAATTTGATAACTTTTACATTTAACACATTTTAATTCAACATTTTCAATACATTAATTTTTTTGAAATCTCACGTAGTCGCAGAGCTCCAAGTGACCTGCTCGATCGGCTGATTAGAATTTCAAAGTCGAACAAAGGTCTCTCTGATAGACCGACCGGTTACGGGACCGTTATCTCGCATCAGCTGTTCCGTGTTTTTTATGAGGCCCACTAGATGGGTGAGGTTACGCTCTTTGAATTAGGAATGATTAAATTTATTTATTAATTTCTTTAAGGTGAGATGTGGAAAGGAATATGTTGTAGCGGTATCTTAAGATCGTTACATCCCAAACACTTCTGCCGCTATCTACTACAAATTCCGTACTCATCTGTTCTTAGTGATATTTCAATACATTTTTTTATACAAAAACGATAAATAAATAAATAAAAAATATTAACATTTTTTAAATAATTTGGAAGTTAATTTACAACTTACCGGTATAAAATGAGGAAACATAAAATGAGATTTTAAAGACATGCCTAAAATATTTATATTACATTTGTATTTAAGTGACATTGATGTCATCAGTATTAAAACAAAGAGACGCTGATCTGAACCTAAAATGTATACACACAAGTTTATGACAGAGTTTTCATAACGAAGGTAATTAGACTTTAATGGAATTAACTATTGCAGACGTGACGTTGAATGCAGCCGCCTTGTTAAGCTGAAACGTCTGATCAGGGATTGGAATAAATTAACAACAGCATAACAACTTAGATTTTCACTGCATGTATAAAATTGCTATTATACCAACCAATGATTTGCAGTTTGTAGTAAATATTTATAAGTAAAATACCGTTAAGAAAATTTCTGTAGATATTGCAAAGTATATATTGAAGATAATGATGCTTCATACTTTAGAACATCTCCTTTTTTTAAAGATATATCTCCAAAATTGACATTTGTTTATAAATAGTGCAAACATGTTTTGTTTTTATACTTAGGGATTAGAGGGAAATTTTGTACCTTGGGTCTATTTTCATATATATTTGTATACCTCAATGTGATTAAAGTTATCACATTGTTAATAGATTCTACCTATTCTAACTATATCATTCGTGTATTGCAATCAGTAAACAAAAATAATTCTCAATTGGTTTTTATAGCTAAAATGAGTATTTTTTAATACCTACATGGTGAACCAAGGTACAACAATATGTTGTACCTTGTGACGTATATGTTGTACCTTTGGTCATTATGTTAAACTATTGGTAAAATTATGTTTTATAAAAACAAATAATACAGACATTTTCATAGTCTAATGAACACATTATTATTTATAAATATTATTTATTTTCTGTCAAATGTAGTCTGTATTTGTATTTTACCTTTTATGTGGCTACATGTTTCACTGCCACAGGCAGCATCATCAGGCCAGCTATCTATGTTCACTCAAACACTTATAATATATATATATATATATACAACACTTATTTTAACACTTATTTTCATACATTTTTCGTACACGTCACATAAATAAATAGATTTGTTCAACATTGCTACACTTGAGAGGTACCTCATTCTGGTGTATTTCCTCTAAGACTGATTTGGAAAGATAAAGGTGCAGCTCTGTTCAATGCTTATCAGATTGTACCTTGTGCCCTACTAGATTTTCTAATGTCTCCTTGATTTTATGTTGTTGGCAAAATATTAGATCATAAAGGCAATTGGAAGCAAAATTCAATTTTTCATTTAAAATTTTTTTTGGATTGCTTTTGTGGTGTTTATAAATCTCATATTCCTCGATGACGTTCATGGTGTAACCTTTATTTATTTTATGTATCACTGACATATTATCCTGTATGCTGGTGTAAGAATGTATGTTATCAATTAAATGGTCCGTGAATGCTGAGTTTGTAGTTCTATTGTTTCTGCTGCTAGGTATATGCTCTTTAAATCTTTCTCTAAGTGTTCTGCCTGTTTGTCCAATGTAATATTTATCACAATCACTGCAATTTAGTTTGTATATGCCACTATTGTTGTATAGGTCATGGTTATTTTTTGTGTGGTTGAAATATTGTGATAAACTGTTTCTTGTTCTGTAGGCTATGTTGTAGTTGTATTTCTTGAAAGAGTTGCGGACATGCTGATCAAAAATTGGTGTGTATTGCATTGGAATGAATTTTGTCTTTTTGTTGCTATTGTTGCAGTGTATAGGTTTGCTATGGTTTTCAAGTTTTTTTCTGTATTTTATGTACGAGTTTGTCCACCATTGAAAATTTAAAACCATTGTTTTGCGCTATATGTTTGATAATTTCCATTTCATTGTTTAGGTCATCTTGTTGCATGGGTATGGTTAGAGCTCGGTATATCATGCTATTGTATGCTGCTATTTTGTGTGATTGTGGATGGTTCGAAGATGCGTTTATAGTATGGCTGGTTTGTGTTGGCTTTCTGTATATTTTAAAGTTGTGTTTATTATCTATTTTTGTGATGGTTAGGTCTAAATAATTAATGCTATTGTTGGTTTCTATTTTTGAAGTGAACTTTAGGCTTGGGTGAATTTTATTTATATATTTGTTGAAGTTGTCAATTTGTCTTGTTGAACCATTGAATACGCATAATATATCATCAACATATCTGTGATAGTATATGAGATTTTTCCTGAATTGGTTATTTACATTCATTATGTGTTTGTTCTCAATGTCATTAAGAAATATTTCAGCCATTATTCCGGATAATGGTGATCCCATAGTTAGGCCTTTGTTTTGTATGTATATTTCGTTATTAAATGAGAAATAATTCTGTTTGAGGCAAGTTTTCAGGATATTAATCAATTTATTTATTTCTGTTTTTCCCAAGTTGCTATTTTCTTTTACATTATTTTCTAGAATTATGATGGTTTCGTCAATAGGAACGTTGGTATATAAGTTGGTGATATCAAATGATACTAATTTGTAGTAGTGTTTAATCTCTACATTTCTAATTTTCTTAATTAGATCATGATTATTTAATACACTATAATTTGGTTGTAGTTTGGTCTTGTTTTTGATAATATTGGATAGGAACTTTGATATGTTGTATGTGGGTGCATTCCTGAAATTAACTAGTGGCCTTATTAGTAAATTGTTTTTATGTAATTTGGGTAACGCTCTGAGTTTGGGTGCTGTAGTTTTTATCATTTTAAGTTGCCTTGCATCTGATTTGTTTATAAGGTGTTTGCATTGGTTTATGCTATCCTTTACATTTTTGTTGAATCCGGCTGTTGTAATACAAAAACAAGACCAAACTACAACCAAATTATAGTGTATTAATTAAGGAAATTAGTAATGTAGAGATTAAACACAACTACAAATTAGTATCATTTGATATCACCAACTTATATACCGTACGGGTTTATATATCGTACAAGCCTCTTATACTAATTTATTTCATGCACCTATTTGTTCATTACTTCCACAATTTGAGCAACATAAAACAAGTATCTACTTTTTATCCCATTATTTTAACAATAACAAAGTTAACCTTTCTCTACTTGCTTATTTAGACACTGCTCAAACAAAAATTCTTCATTAAATTCCCTTTCATTGAGCTAAACTATATTTTCCATATATCGCGATTTTAGCGACTGATAAGAAAACTGAAGAAGCCGTACTGAAACTCCAGAGGGCAGCTGATGAGGAGTGTAAATGGATCAAAAAAATGGCGAATTAGTCTTAATGTAGTAAATGTTAGCTTTACAAATAGTAAGATCAATCAAGGGATCTCAATTTCAATAAATTCTGTACCGATTCCCCTTGCTAATTCGGCTAAGTACCTGGGAATGAAACTGGATGTAAAATTGATATGGAAGGAGCATGTCAAAAGAAAAAACAAAAATTAAATTTAAAGTTCAGGAAAATGTATTGGCTGCTTGGAAGATAATCACAACTATCAATCAATAATAAACTGTTAATATATAAGCAGGTCCAAAGACCAGTGTGGACCTATGGGATACAGCTATGGGGCTGCACAAATAAGACAAATATAAATATGATCCAGCTCTTCCAAAATAAGGTGTTTAGATGCATAGTAGATGCACCTTGGTACATCAGAAATGACAATTTACTTAGGGACCTAAAAATATACTTTGACAGTGATGAAATCAAAAAGCAGGCAGGGAAGCACAGACAACGCATTATGCAGCATGAACGCCCTGAGGTACGAGAACTGTTGGATGTATCTGGGGTGGAGAGAAGACTGAAAAGAACCAAGCCTTCAGATTTGATGGACAATAGTGATAGGGAATAGCCATTGGGTTATATCTCTTACAAGTGGTAAATATGTATGGGGAATAAATTACTAGATGGATTTCTTACTCAGTTGTAATACAAATAAATAAATTTTAAAATTTAAAAACCGTTCTGGCAGTTATCAACGCATATGTTCAGTGACTGGCTTGTGATATTTCCGCATTGATTCGTTGTGTAATGGAATACCACGAGCTTCAAATGCTTTTCGTGAAACTTCTTTTTCTTCCTTTTCTTTCATAAAATATTGAAACATCTTGAAATATGTTTCACTAATTAAAATTATTTTTAAATCCAGATAAAAAATTAGATAAATATTCATTATTTTACATATAATTATATTTATTTGTGCATATTCAATTTATTACAATTTAATATATGTAAGAGAAATAAATTTACAGGAATAAATTTACAAAAGCTTTAGTTTGACATACAAAATGAAAGGAAGGTGACTGAAGGAAGTGATAGATCGGTGTAATTTGTTTTCAGAGTCCCGTTATAGGTTCTGTAAAATATTTCCTTCTACTTTTAACCTAATTTGTTCTTTGGTAAATCAATAGCAATGTCTATCACAATACCTAGATAATCTGAAATAATTGAATATTTGAAAGGTTATACTGGCCTAATTAAATTTGAAATATCATTGTCTTCAATTGTTGAACACTAGTTGCTCACAGGAATAATTATTATTATACTTCTAAGCACGTTCTATTCATGTGTGTTTTAAATGTGTATTTTATGTCGAGTCTCATGTTTTGTGATTTATAGAACCATTGTATTAATTTGACCAATGAATAACAAATGATATAACAATTTTAAATAAAAATTCCACAAGCTTTTATACAAAAAATAAATCAACCATCGTTTCAGTAAACAAACTGTTCATCATCATCAATAAACCAAAAAAAAAATTCAAACTGAGATAAAAATAAAACAACTCTTTTATTACTATGAAGTTATCAAATGAATACTTCCACATTTTTTTCAAAAATTATAATATTACGATTTAAATTTTGCATACTTCTGCAAAGTTTTAAAAAAATCGGTACAGCGGTTTTTGATAAACTGGAACTTTTATAAATAGTATCATATGAATTTGTATGCTTTCACCGATAACTTTCAATCTGGTATATTTACATATATGATTACCAATACCCCAATATAACCCATGTCAAGTTTTAAACGCTCCATTAGGGTAAAATATTATCACATGCATCTAAGCCGAATTTTAGTAAATCCAACTTTAGTGTTTTTTTGACAAGGCAGGTCCCCTTAAATTTTTAACCACAACAATTTTATAATATATGTGTTAGTAATAACCCCAAAAAACTCCAGATATAAATATTGAACAAAATCGGCCAAATGGTTTCTGAGCTTTCAAAACAAAAAATATATAATTTTTACAAAAAAACAATTTAAACTTGATGCATACGAATTTAAAATGGACACATAATTGCGCGATCTCTCCCTCGCCGTGGCATAGTACAAACGTGAAGTAAGATTACTAGCTACGACAACGATACGTTGCTTGAACACTAATAGTAGATTGATGTTCACCAGAATTACAGATTACCTTAAGTGGCTTTTATTTATTTTATATATAAATAATTTATTTTCAAACGACTAAAAAAAAAATACTGCTTTATCCTTTTTAGCAGAGTTAAAAAATTAAAATTGAGGTTTTCAACAATGTTTATAATTATTTTAGGATAAGCATAAAATCCTTGGAAGAATAAAATAAAATAAAGAATGAAAATACTGTTATGAGACTCGCTTTGTTGGCAGTTAGACTGAAGTTTCCTTAATGTCAGATTATTTTCTATTTCTTTACTAGGCATGGCAGTGAAGTTTGTAGAAATGACAGTAATGCAGATAGAACATCACACGTGTACTACTTAAAGTTACCACCTCTGAACGTGTGCATAGCTTCATTTAAAATAGAAGTGAGGTCGAAGATTTATAAACTCAAGAAAACTCAATACTAATATGACCAAGATAACCTCAAAATTAACTTCTTGCAATTGCAACACTTTCTCTAGAAACTATGTACGAAACAAATTCAAAACATTTGACCATTAAATCGATTTATAAAGTTGTTTCACTACTAGTGCATAGCTACCATATTGACACATATGGTGTACTTAGTCCTTATCTGTACTAATGGATGGTAATTACACTATGTCAACACACTGCTTACACAATACAATTAACAAACACATCAACTAAAACTACATAACACAGTATCATACATTCCGCATTTATAATCTACATAGTTATACACAAAAGTGGTTTTCATAAATATTTATGATGAATTAATTTCATCAAAATGGAATATTATTAACGTCTTAAAAAATGTAAAATTATGAGTTCATAAAAATGTGTAGATAAAACAATTTCAAAATTTGGGTTTTTGGATTTTGTTGGGCATATGGAGACCATGTACGTTAAAAATTGTCAAATTCGAATTCTACCATCCAAAATTACATAGATATTTAAGATTTTAATTAATAACAAAGCAAATATACACTTTCCTATAAATTTAATACAAAGAATTTACAACATACTAATACAGTTTTGATTCATATTTTACTTCAAGAGTGTTGCTGATGGTCCTTACAGGGTATACGGATACAAAAAGAAAGGAATAAACGATTTTTTTTTTATTATTAATTGAAGTGGTAGAAATAAGACTTCAAATTATTATGTTTTCTTAGGCTCAAATTATAACATCTGCTGATGTTATGATGTGCTGATCACATAAAATGTTATTTATTAATTGATATTAATTGTTTTCTATAATTTTTAACCAATAGTTACAATACTTTGAAGATATTCAAATTAAAGCTCATAAATTTCAAAAATTTGTTTGTAAACATAACTTTCCATAATTTAACAGAATTTTTAACAATTTAAAGATTTAATACTGTCAAAAAATGATTTGTAAGATTTATATTGTAAGAGGTTTTCTAGTGAGTAACACGAAGGAACAAAATGGTTTAAAAATATTCGTAGAATTATTAAATATTTACAAACTACTTTCGTTTTGTTTTATATAAATCAAAAAGGTTGACTGTGTGTGTACAGAAAGGGGCGGAAAATGTTTTACTGAATCATTGTAAATAAACGTCTTTCATGCAAACACGAAATCTGATTTAACAATTTCTGATAGAATTATATTTCGCAGTGGAAATTAAATAAACTGTGCAAAATCATTGTATTAACTTTCTCACACAATTTCCAAAACCAAAACCAAACAAAAATTAATAATCATCAACATCTCCTCAAAAATCTCTCTAAAAATAGTTATAGCTGGAAAAAAAAATACTGTTCTTTATTACTAATTGTTTGTCCGTGTAAATTTAAAGGGAAGTAACATTTTGAAAAATATTAATATATTTTAATACAGCCTAAGATTCCGTCGATTATGACTTAAATTTTTTTCTAAATAAAAATTATATTTGATTGAGATCTAGTTAATAATTAGATTGAGATTAATAACTGATTTTTCTAACCGATAACTCACAAACCAGTATTTTTTGGAGAGATAAACCAGTTCGTTTTGTTTGATTTTATGAGGTTAGATTTTAGCGAAATTTAATTACACCAATTAAAGCCGACATATATGAAACACTATTGTATTCGTCTCAAGGATATTTCCATACAAAAACTGCACAATATTTTTTTGAACAATCACATAACTTTCTCTCTACTACGTATAAGTGGAAGAGCAATATTATATGTGTTAGAAAGTAAACATCTAGATAGTCAGTGCTAAATATTTATCTAGGGTGCAATGCGACACATGGGAAGAACGAGCTTATCAATATAAAAAACATTTTTAAAACATCATTATTTCCATCTCAGAGTTTTTCCGATTTACTTACTATGGAAGAAAAGTAATTAGTTTTAAAACTTAAGTGCCAATTTAATATTAAACTAAATTGAACTACTTACCAACAGTTTGAAATTTTATATAACTATTTTGCAATATTATGGTAAATTCTTTTGGCGGATATACAGAAGAACAAATTTTGTAGCTAAAAAAAAGCATAATAAAATAATTATAATAGTCTACAATATACCAATTTCATTAACATAAATTAGATTTAATATACATACACTCTTTCTCTCTCACACACATACACGCAGCCGTTTTTAGTTAAAGTTTATTCGCTTCACTTACTCAGTAATTATCATGTTACTTAATTTATGTTATATTTCCTAACTCAAGCTCATTGGTGAATAACCATGAGTGTAAAGTTATTGAGTTGTGAATTAGAAATATTTCACTGATATTAAGACACAAAGGCTACATACAACAATCTAAAGATAACTCCATGAACGTGTTGGAATGGATGGTAAATTTTTGAAAAGAAATTCCTTCTTTCCCACTAGCCGCCAGTCTTCCTATTTTGTGTGTTCTCTAATAGTTTTTCAGAAGAAAATGAAACAAATAATTTAATTTCGTTATAAGAGAACATAATACAGTTTAATGAAAGTAAAGTTTAATGTAAAACAAGACATAAGATTACTTTAAAGATTTATAATTTAGGATCATAATTACAGCCCTGTTGAAAATAATTTATTGTTCAATGCTGAATTTTACATCAGCTGTTATTGTCTTTAATAATTTATTGGTACGAATTTGCTTTTACAAAAAGAGTATTATAATAAATATTAAATATTTTTTCTTTAATAAATCTTTCGTTTCTTCTTAAGGAGCATTTCAGCTGTTCAGCTGGAGTTTCCCACAAATAATGTACTAAACATCAATTCCCCATTATCACCGATTGCCCTGCTGGACTGGTTATATTATTAACTTATTTACCTTTTTTTCAGTGCTCACAGTAATTCCATGTTTCTTTTTTCTACTGGTTACGACGTTTCGCCTATTATTCAGGCATTATCAAACCTCATCATTGTTGTTTATTCTTTGCATTGTCACTAGTTCGAAGTAAATAAAACACATGTACACCACATATAAGAATAACACGTATACACAACACTTAACTTTAACATTTAAACGTTTCACTTATATGCTTGAGTATAGATTAGGACATAAACGCGGACACACGTGCTTACCTCAGTAATTCAAAAACGATTAAATATTAAATTTAAGTGTTGTGTATACATGTTATTCTTAAATGTGGTGTATTATGTTTTATATATACAAATGACACGCATTAAACCATTGCAAGGATAAACAAAAATTAAGAGCTTCGATAATGTCTGATAAATAGACGAAACGTCGTAACCAATAGGAAAAAAGAATAAAAAATAAGGAAGAACTGTGAGCAAGAAAAAAGCAAAGTTAAATAAGTTACCAATCTTAATATTCGTTTAATCGCGAACGTCGAAGAGACTGTCTCTGTGTGTTACCGTAAACATAACAGAGGCTATACAATCCTATATTAAAGAGAATTACAAAAGTCAAAGAAACTCTTTCACAATTTTCTTATAAATTTTTGAAATAATGTTTACAAAAATAATGTCGTTATATGGTGAACTTAACCAAAAACCTTACAGGGTTCATTTCTGAATTACATCTCTTTACATACGGTAGAGTGGATTTGATTCATGAGACTAAACTTGTAATGAAACGTTGCACAGCCTCCTCTTACCAGTGACGACCACTCCTGTCTCGAAAACCAGTTTTCATCTGTTTGTTAAATTAAATCGATGCCCTCATCCTTAAATTTCTGAATACCGTAAACTAATTAATTAGTGCTTATGGTATTTGATATTATATATTGGCTCTACTATCCGATAAGAATAATATTCTTTTGTATATTTTGTATATATTCCTGTTTGTGATGACTTATATCAATCGTGTTAAAAACATTAGCTTCCTTTATGTTTACATTTCTGAGTGGTGTATACAATACACTGACGAATGAATTAAAACACAATTTTCACAAAACCACTTCTTTATTTCAAGTCTCAGTTGCCATAAGCACACATATACTAATTGAAAATACTTCACAAACACAATCTGTTTCCTAGCTGGTATGAATGCAGAATTCGCCTAAGTTTAACTTCTGTAGTGTATATAATACACGATCTTTCTGTTTATTTTAATTTTTACATTCTTTTTATTTATTTGTATATAATTCTATCCCTTTTAAGAGCTGAAAGTAATATAATACACAAATATATAATAACGTATAAAAATTATATATATATATATATATATATATATATATATATATATATATATATTCTTTGTACCATGCCTCTTTATATATATATATATATATATATATATATATATATATATATATAAAGAGGCATGGTACAAAGAATTTTTTCTTCTTAATCATTTGACTGAATTTCATAATGAAATAAAATAACAACTAACATGAAATTCAATAATAATATATCATTTAATGTTCCTCAACTGTAAATTATTGGATACGTTTGTTAAATAATTTTGTTTTCTTGTACTGCGATACAAAAAAAAATTTATTCTAACATTTACTACTTACTATGCATTTTAATATATACACGAGTAGCAGATGCTACTCATTTACTACACACTAATAAAACAACCCTTACTTCTGCTGACATGCTCAATTATTGGTTATTACCATAGTATAATGAACAGGGGATACCATATTAAATTATTATAATTAGCAAATTTTCTAATATAAAAATTCAAGCTGTCAAAATATCAAATATGTTGAAAATTTATTTCCACGAGACAGAAGTTTGAGAACTTCCAAGTTCTGTCTTTTTCAACTTTAATTTAATATTCCTTAAATTAAAAATGTTAACACTTCGCCAGCTTGCCTCGAGAATAAAAAAAAGAGTCCTCAAACCTTTACTATAGTAACCAATAACGGACTGTGCATTTAAATATTACTTTATGATTTATCCAAACAACCTAAGACTAAAAGAATGAATGTCTGACGTATCTAACATTATGAGTTCTTCATTACAAAATGAGATACTATAATATGCCTTGATAACACAGATACACTTAATACTATCACAAATTTCAATAACGGACCACTAATGCACTGATCAGTTTTTACTATTGAATCTTGGTTATAACTGTAACATGTATGTTATAATAAGTGACAATAACACAAAAGGGTATGTAGCCATACCACAAACTATCAAACCTTACAAAAGATAAAACGATTTATGGACTAATATAACTTATCACTCATATACTGGCATTCATTGTCTACAAACATATAAACCAGATATTTAATGTTTATAACTGGTTTAAAAACTGAATGATAGTTATTTATTAAAAACCTAAACTCAAGCATTTCATTCATGAATGCCTAACTATACAGTACTTGATTAAAATTAAGTTTAGTTTTCATTTTTATTGTTAACACAATATTGAGAGAGAAAGAGAGAGATTAATAATATCAAAACTGTTTGATTGATTATGCTATCATTTGTTAAACCATATACATTCTAAATTATCCCATTTCTATAGTTGGTGAACACGAACGTAAATGTTTTTTACTAATGTAGACACTTTTTCATTAGTTCATACTTGAGGAATATAAACAGTGTGTTTGCATAAATTTATTCCGTCTATGCAGGAAATAGATTTATCTTCAATGGAAAAACTAAATTAAATTTCAACTGCAGTTTCATTTCTTGCTTCTGTCAACTAGGTCAGAGAAATTTATAACTCTAAAACATAGTCCTTTGATAATAAAACAATCGAACTATTCTGATTAAACTGAAGATAAGTTATCGACCAATTTAAAGTTATTTATTTCATTTATATTCTAATATTTCCATCCACTTCCCTAACGAATAATCCAAGTTGTGTACTACAAAATCAGTCGAGTATCTTTAACTTTACCAAATTATCTCTTCGCAGACTAACTCAAACCACCAAATGTACATATTTTACACAATTACAAAAAAGTCCAATTAGGAAAAATCCTGCGAATATAAACCTATGAAATATAAAAGAAATCCATAGCGAATTTAAAATGATTAACCGCGTAAAAATAAAGTGGGGGAGACTCTTAAGTCTTCCGCTCAGTCTTCCATCAATAATCAAACCAATCAGATGTAATAAAAAAGGCTATTCCAAATAAATGTGTTAAGAGTAAAAATGTAAGCAAATTCAATATAAAAAATAATGAGTGTATATTAAAGGCAAGATAAACCATAAATAGCTTTATTTACTGCGTTAAGTAAGTTTTAAGTGAGAGTTCAAAAATTATATCAATAATAATTACCAATAAAGAAAAGTGAAAGGTCTGTAAAGTCAAACTTGAAAGTGCTACGAACTATATAAAGCTGATTGTGTGAGTAATCAGTAATTTAAAACAATAATATAAAGGAGATCTCATAACTAAAATCATTTATTAATATTAAAAATTAAAATAAAAATAAATCTAAAATCAAATTAAAGTTAATACAACAAATTAGATTAACTATAACTGAAATAACATTTAAGTAAACTATTGTTAACTAACGCTAAGTTTAAAACATTCAAAACCCTTTTGGCTATTAAAGCGAATCAAATTTTATGTAAATATTATATAGAAATAAATAATACATAGCTTTAAGTAATATGAAAATATTTCATTATGTTAGATTATATAAGTAAGAAATTGTGTATTAGATTATAGCAAAGTCTTCAAACGAAATTGTTTATATAATTAATGTTGAGTGGGCTGTATAAAAAACAAGGCACAGTCCCTCTCTAGTGCATATCTGAAAATTTTTAATTGTGATCAATTTAGTAAATTATAAAATAAATAAGTATTAATGTTTAAGATTAATTATTTTCAGCGATAAATTTTGAAATATATATATATATATATATAAATTAAAACAAAATTATAATATATTCAAACAAAATAATATACACAGGTTAATCTCGTCTATGCCTTTATTTAAAACATTGAGTTAAAAAATTCTATCAGCCAAGCCGTGATAGGGAAATCAAATCAGGTGTATTCCCAACATCCAAAAGGTAGCATAAAAAGATTTTGCATCCATAATTCTTATTAAATTCTTACATGGTGTAGCACTTCTTTTAGAGGCTTATAAAGTCTTTCAAGAGTCTTACAAAAAGTTCTTATAACAGCTAAAACATAAGGGTGTTAAAACAAGGATAGACAGTTCAACATGTACGTACACCATTATATATGTTATCTTCTTTAGTATAGTAAACGTACGATATTTATTATAAAATTAGTTTGTTTGTTTTTTGAGGTACGGAGAATTCTTGTTTTCCTTATAGTGAATATCGTCACAATGTCCCTTGAACCATTTTATTAAAATTATGTTCAAATGTAGCTTTTAAGGCCCTAAACAAAACGTATTGGTCGCGGTAGTTGTTTCTCCCTAAACAAAATCCGACCATTCAGCTGATATGGAAAGGGTAGTTTCTCGAATTCAACTCTATATATTTCTTTCTTCCTTATCTAAAGATTCATGATCCAGACCCAGATTTAAAATCGTTCTTTATTTACCTCTTTTAAATTAGGTGATCACCGCGGAGATTTTTGCTTCTAAGCAACAACAAAATATTATTTCATTAAAACACTATTATGGTTCAAAAATAATTGATAAAAACAAAAAATGAAACTTAACCGCTGTCGTTAATAGGTTGATTTTCATCAACCTCGATTTATGCTGAAAACACGTTTTGATAGGAGCAAAGCAAGTTTAGGACCGATTTATATATACAAATATTTTTCAAAGACAGTACCTCTGGTTCATTTGTCTCTTGTTCTGTTGTTGACTGACAACTACCTAATGAACATTTTTAGTGACTAGACTAAAAATTTGTTTTATTGACAGACAATATCTGGTTGGTTTTGATTTAGTTATAGAATGGTTGAGTAAGAAAGTTTGTGTGCAATTTTTTTTTTTTTTTTTAGTACAGTTTATTCCTTAATATTATTAACGAAAAGTAAAACCTAATTTACCTAAGAAAATTTAATGAAATCTTTTTATTAAAACCGCCAGTTTGAACTATTAGTCTTGATCATTTTAAATTTTAGGATTTTTTTATTTTTATAATCTTGCTTATAGGCTCGCTTCCTTCGATATTCCAACAGAATAAACCATGGAAATTATTCACAATAATCTGAAAGAACATTCGAATTACCCTTCATAGCCATTGAAGAGTTGGGTCCTTAGTCAGAAGTACCGTATCCTCTCTAAAGTTTTTTTAAAACAATTTTAAAAACAAGCACTTATGAACAGGCTCGAAACAATTCTATTATAAATACGTGGACTATACTATCATCATGTTATACGATGGCAGTGACAGACCTTGCTAAAAAAGTATTTTAACAATATTCATCCTATATCAAATTCACACTGGAAAATGAAGCGATTAATAGACTAAATTTCTTAGACATAACCTTGTCCAAAGAAGAAAACCAAATTTGTTACCTAATACACCGTAAACCAACTGCACAAACCAGACCAATCATTCAACCTCACTCCATTTGCCAAACCGAAAACCAGCAGCTTACAACAGAATGGTCCATTGCCTTATTGCCTTTTATCTATTCCTTTAAATTAACCAGATTATGAACGCGAACTGAATATCATCAATCACATTACTCTGGCAAACTGTTATAATAATACTTTGATCAATGATCTAATCAACAAACGCAATAGGAAAACAGCTAATACCAATAAACATAAGCAAATATATGTCTCTGTAGAATACAAATCGATGCTCAACAACACATTACACAAATAAACGTCTAAAAACATCATTATAACCGCAAATGAGACTTACGCAAAAAAAAACCGCGATATACCAACTTACTTGTAGTGACTGTCAAAGTTTCTATATAGTCCAAACAGGCAGGCCCTTTATAAAAACATTCAAAGAATATTTACCAAAAAGTACAAACAGTCTAAACTCCTCCAAGTCCAACTTCGGCGAAAATTTAGTAACTAACTCCACGGGTAAAGTGATTTTAACACCAACATGAATATCCTACAATTATGTAAAATAGGCTGCTACATGGACTCATTGTAGGAGTTTGCTATATACAGATATTCTAAAAATGAGAAACCATATTTAAAAATGATAAAGTGTCGTTCCAATCTAACATAATATTTGATACCTCAATTAACTTGGAGAAAAATAAAGAAGCATTTTCTGTCTGCCAACCGCAACATGTTCATTCATCAGTCTCCAACCACAGCACAGCATAACTTCAGGGGTCGCCTTACCTTCGCCCGGACAACATGGGCTTAATTAGTGTATTTAATTTGTGTTTTACTTGTTGTGTGTTTATATGTGACAAAAGTGTTTACGACCACCTCACCAGCGAAGGGAATGGTTTCATTTATTTATTTTAATATGAAATTCATGTGACCCGAATGATGGGGTAAAAACTCTTTTGGACACCATTAGGTTTTAGATCTTATTGCAAGCACTGTAGGTTAAACGTTAGCTATAAAAAAGTATTTGTTATATATTCAATATTCAGCAGTCGTATTGACAATTTTCCGACTGATTATGTTGGTAAACTAATATGCCAAACCTATATATATATATATATATATATATATATATATTCGTAACGCTATAGTTTCGCGTCCTTCCATTGAAAAATTGCATTACGTTTTGCGTCCGCAGAAATTTGACGTCCGTATACGGACGCCCGATGACAATCCTTCGTTAAAATAATAACAGTTTCGAACTTTCGCGCCAAGTAATTTTTATAAGGAGTATTGCTGACCAATTAACCTTTTCCTTCATTTCCCCCCTTTATATTATCACTCCACGAGTCAGTATAAAGTTATTAAAGATTTGTCTTCGGACGCGAAACGGCGGTAACATGAAAATTTCGTATATTTTGTTAGTTCAAGCTTTTTTCGCCACGTGGCAGCTGCGTCGCCCCGTATAGTCTTGAATGTGTATAAATCTTTTCGTTCATCTATCAATTTCGCGTCAAATGATTTGACAACATCGCAATCGTAATTCTTCGCTGGCTTTGCGTATTACTACTCTCGACAGACTACCGTCACCCGACATTTTTCTCTACCGTTCATCCGATTCAGTTCTTAAGCTTAGCAGAATTCAGAAGGAAACGCGTGTTTCAGTATTGTTTACGCCGTTTGAAATACACAATCATTTCAATTTTCATTATTGATGTGACTGTAGATGTTTGGTGGACCATAAAATATTATTGAGCTTTCTTACAAAAAT
Source organism: Aphrophora alni (assembly GCA_963513935.1). Lineage (NCBI taxonomy): Eukaryota > Metazoa > Arthropoda > Insecta > Hemiptera > Aphrophoridae > Aphrophora > Aphrophora alni. The sequence goes on along the minus strand of OY740768.1, from coordinate 112,921,729 downwards.
TATATTAAGCAAATTTATAAAAGTTACTGTTTTTCTACAAAAAAAAAAAAAAATTAAACAGGCTTATAAAAAATATTTTAAAATACCAATAAATTATACTGAGCTTGTGCATACAAATTATACTGTTTTTCAACGAAATTATATTGAGTACGCTTACAAAAACTGTTTTAATATCCCATTAAATTATACTGAGCTCACTTGCAATTTTTTTTTTTTTTTTTAACAGAATTACATTAAAAACGCTTACGAAATTATTTCAATATCCTATTGAATTATGCTGAGCTCACTCACAAAAATTATATGCTTGTTCAACAAAATTATTTAAAGCATGCTTATATAAAATATTTTAATTTATCATTAAATTAAATTATACTGAACTATCTTGCAAAAAGTATACTGTTCTACAACAAAGTATATTTATATTATTTAGAAAAAAAAAAATTAAATTTATAAAAATTAAGAAATTTGCAATTCAATTATACTGAGCTCATTCGCAAAGATTTCCTGTTAAGGTTATCCGATTCAATTCGGTCCAGCCCGGCTGGCCGAATTAGAATGATGCTATAGGCCTACATGTTCTTTAAATGGAGGTGGCTACTCCTGTCCCCTTCGTTACGTCACGATCATTCCGTGTTTTAAGGGTTTAGAAATCGAAATCTCCGGACATTATCGGAAATACCAAAAACATTGCTCTATTCGGATGTGAATGGAAGGATCTTGACGAAACAAAGCGGACCGAATCGGGCATACACGTATAGAATTCATCTTAATTTGGCGGACCCGACCGTCCGTACCAAACCGTCTGAATCCCAGAATGTATTTTTTTAAGTGGCATAGATCCAGTAGAGTATGGGGTCGAGTTCATAAAACCATGTTTCTGGTGTCAAAATGTTTAAGACAAGGGCGCCACGTAGTTTTAAAGGTATAGGCCCCACATAAAATTTCTAAAATGTAGAGGCTAAAACTACGAACTTACCTCTATGACCTGTTTTAATGATATGTAGCTCTGATTTCTAAAGTTCTCCATGAGACAAACACAACCTTCCTTCCTTACGGCCCAACTCCCAAACAAAAAATCCTGCCCTGTCCAATAAGTCAACCGCCTTATCTTGTTTACTTAGTAAGTCTCGATGTCTATGGAACTGTTTATTTACAACCGTTTCAAGCTTCTGTTCTCTATATATTGGTCAGTATGTGTTTAATAACTTAACTGCATATAATTCCAGTTCATGTAAAACAAAAACCTTGCAACATGCACAAAAATGGCCTGTCGTTCTGGGAAATTCAATGTGCCAGTTGTACATTGACCCAAGTGTGCTGAAAGAGAAACTTAAGCCAAAGAACTTTTACCCACACATTTTAACTGGTATAATGACAGAGAAAAGCAATATAAAATGAAAAATATTCATTTAATTTGTTTCAACTAAAAACAAAAAACACAATTTTAAATATTGTAAAGTTGGAATAATAAAATATTATTAACTTACTAAATTATTCAAACTTACATAAGTTGCATAACATTTACATTTTTTGAAAAAAAAATACATGAAAAGTTCTAACAAAGTATTGAGCCTTTGAACTAAATATAAAAAAAAGTATAACTATACAAAAATATAACAGTAAGAAATAAGTGATTAAAATAATTAATATTAACAATTATGAGAAATATTCATTTAACTTGTTTCAATATAAAACAAAAATATAATTTCAAATATTGTAAAGCTGGAATAATATAACATTATGAACTTACAAAATTATTCATACTTACATAAGTAAATATACATTTATTTTTTATTTTTAATTACATGAACTAGTCTAAGAAAGTATTGTGCCTATGAACTAAATAAAAAAATAATGTATAAAATTGGTAAATGTGTAAAATTCGAAAATGTGACAGTAAATAATAGGTGAATATTAATTATTTAATACTAACAATATTTTTTTCTAAATAATAAATACATTGTACAATGACTATGTACTAAACATGTCAAATAATTCAAATTAACAGGTAAACTTTTCAAATGTTCGACATGAAAGTTAATTAATTATAATGTAATGTATATATTTATTATACTAATTACTCAATTTTTTTTTTTTTTTTTTTAAGCATTAGCAGTAGCAAAAAATATTACTTTTATTACCATTACCTTCTCGAGTCTTGACTTTCTGTTTTAAATTTTATTTTATCAAATGGCATTAAAAACTCAAAAGAGAGATAAAATATGAGTTACTTATAAACTATGAAATAAAACACGTTACTCTATTTGTAATTTAAACACAACTGACGTATCATGTTTTAACAATTAACTGAATTGCTCAAGGCAATTTTGTATAAATATTTTGCACAAAAACTTTAATTTTTAACCAATTTTTATTTTTTAGAAGTTCTTTATTTTTTGATATTAATAGCTCACATTCATTCTTCTTTGGAGGTATTTTATTTTTTATGTGCATCTTGAAAAAGTCATTTACAATTTTTTTTTGATCTGGAGACCAAGGTATTAACACTCGCTTTTTTTAAAAGATATTTTAGGCCTACTTTCTGAAAAAAACATTTTCACCGTCATCTTTTCCACTATCTTGAGAAATATCATAATATTCTTTAGCGAGTTCTGCTACTTCTTCTTTATCAGAATTTCCATCTAGTAAATTTTCGTCCATGTCTAAATTGATTTCGTCTAACTTTTTACCTTTCCAATCAGCAGCTTTTCCTTCTTCCATCGCCAAGAGTAATTTACAAATTTTTGCCGTCTGGAAAACGTCATCTGGAGTCGGTATTCACCTCTATGTATATGGTCAGTATGACCCATAAATGTAGCTAGTTGTTCAATATCACTCTCAGACATATTAAAAATCTGAGTGATGGTGGCTAAGTGCTTTCTTAAGCGAGTTGCGGTTAATGCGGTTGGGTTTTTTGCTCCACTTGATAAAGCCAATTTCTGTAACGTTTTATACCCAACAATTGGTGTTTGATAAAAAGGTTTTCCAAAAAGATATGGATTTTCAATCGTTCCAAACACGTGTGGTCGAGACTTGTGTAAAAGTTCCAGATGATCTTGGACATCGTTACTAAAGAGGACTGGTACGCCTCTACCTCTTTTGCCTCGAATCACAACTCTTCTAAATCTCTTCATTAAAATTTTTTCAGAAGCTGTTACAACGTCGGAAAATTCTTCATAATTTGAAGATTTCTCATAACGAAGATACGTATTTAAATGCATCCTCTCCAATTCTCCCGGCCGCCTTCTGTTTAGTAGGAGTACTCTGCAATAAACAGTTTCAAGTAAATCGAGATATGCTTTACTATTTTGTGGATTAGACTCTAGTTCGGTCACTGCCTCTTTTCCTTTTTGAAGAAGATAGTCCTTAAAAATCTTTAAGTCACTTGATAATGGAATAATTGTAAGTTTATTCCATTTTTTCATATTTATATCATTAGACGCCTGCTTCGATATGTCGTAAAGCCAGTTGTTGTCCAATAATAAATATGTGGTCTTTAAATCGGCTTCCGATTCCGCTGCAGTTTGCGAGTGATAGACGTGTTTTTCTTTTAAAGCAAAATTAATTGCTATATTGCAACAATCTTTTAAAGATTTTTTAATGTTTAGAGCAAATGTAGGTGAAGATAATGTATTATTTACTTCACAATATTGTGAAATATTTTTAGTCGTTTGCAATATTGTATCATAATACTGAGGTCTTAAGGCTTCAAAAAGATTTGTAACTTTACTTTCAAGTGTCTTTATCTCAATCAAAAGTTTTGAAAGTTCGCGCATCTTTCTGCTGGTAACGGTAATAAAATGTTTGTCCCGATGGCACTTTAAGTAACGAGATCCAAAGGCACAGATGAGGGCATCTTTCTTAGCAGCTACAGACACTTTGTCCGGACGCATTCGAGGGAAAACTTCAACTATGAGTTCCTGGTCAATTTTAAATGGAAATAAAATGTTTTTATTAGGGGTTAAATCATTTTTATTTGTGTTTTGTGGGCACCGTTTTTTATGGCGCCAAAGACTTTTCCTTGAATAAAACCCAAGACAATATTCACATGGCTGGCAATCAGTTACAATGCAACGTCAGGTTTCTTTACTGGTCTAACACAGTCATTAATATTTAACAAATAATTTCCTTGTTTTCTAACTTGTGCAATAATTTGTTTTCTTTCCGCGTTATTTTTTTTCATGGCCAAAAACTTTTGAACTTCCGTTTCTGCAGGGTGATTTATAGCAAGATGTCTAGCGAAGTTATCGATACTAGACTCACAATAGATACAAAAAACTTTATTTTTTGTTCTCCGTTTTTTCTCGGGGCCCTTTACATTGGAAGATCGCGGAACACTTACAGAACTGCTAGTAATAGTTGGGGTTTTTGAATGGTCATACGTTTTTAAACTTTTGGAAGTCAAATCGTTTTCATCACATTCATCTTCAGGGAGTAAATGACCTTGAACGTTTTCGAAATTAGTTTGCATTGGAGATGATTCAAGATTTTTCTGTGTACATGTATTTTTAGGTGGAAATGATAACGCTCCAGAATTTTCTTCAGATCCACAGGTATTGTTTAAACTTGATGATTCAGTTTCATCTCCGGAAGGCAAATAATCAGGATCTTCATTATAATTATAAGCAATTGGAGATAGATCAGGTGACACTGATACGTTTTGACATATACACGAGTCCCTAGAATTTTCATTGCATTCAATTTCAAAATATAATTCATCCGCAGAAGGCAAATAATTAGGATTTTTCTTGGAATCGTAATCATTTGGAGACTTTTGGGATGTCACAGAAACGTTTTTATTGTCAAATGATGATACTTTAGTGCTGTTATTACACTTATTTTTTAAAAGAAATTCTTCTGTTTCATCTCTTATAGGCAATAATATCATTGGTAGAATTATGATATATTAGGGGAGTGGATACAATTTTGTTGAGTAATCCTGTTGACGAACCTGTAACAAAATGTACATACTTTTTTTAAAACTTTTGGAATATAAAACTTTTGGAAGTCAAATAGTTTTCATCAAATTCATCTTCAGGTAGTAAATAACACAAATAACGTATTGCATACCTTTCATGGCCTTGATTTTGTCCAACTCTGAAAGTCCCTTTGTTGATTCATAATTGGGTATACTAAGCAGTTGTAAAATATCTCCATCTCTCTGCCTGCCGCTACTACTCGGTGTGTTATGCCTATTTTGTCCATCCTTTAATTTTTCCATTATTTTTATTGTTCTCGGCAGCATCTAAGAAAATTAACGAGATAGTTTAATCAATTTCACAATTTAATATGTTCAATTATTTAAAGAATTATTAATTTTACATTACATTTGTACATTAAATAATAAGTAAATCCTACAAATACAAATTTATATATATGTACAAAACGTACATAAACTTTTACATAATACATTTTTGCAAGTTGTGATTATATCATATTTAAACCGGTATGACATCAGTTTAAAACTTAGGTATTCCATTTATATCCAAAATACAAGTACGAAGACTAACATTTTAATTTTAGAAGTATGTTTCCTTCTTTAGTAGAAATAAACAATAAATATTAATATTTAAAGATTATTTTAGACACATTTTTGAATAGGTTGTAGCTTACAAAGAATTAGCCTACTCAAATTCATTCGAGAGGCGATTTTTTTTTAAATTAAAAGTTACAGTACTGGCTACGTTTTACATAGAAAGGTTTCATATTTAATCTGTACTTTTCCATGAGGGAATTTGGTCATCTCAAGTCTGTTACCATTAGTAAATGGAATATTTTAAAAATAGTACTGTACAATGTATGCCGTATTGATTAATACATATTTAATTTCACAAACATAATATGTTACAAAATAATAGTTTTAATTGAATTGAATTAATTATCCATATCTAAATCTTTTGATCTCAAAGATTTAAGCCTATAATTAATTATTTTTTCAGCATATGCAAACAGTTTCAAAATGGAATCTATCTAAAACCGGCAAAAATAAAAGTTATTGGAATTAGGATGGGAAGAATGCACTCATTTTTATAAAATTTAGGCATAATCGTGTATTATATTGCATTCTTTTCTGACTAAATAATCAAATACGAATTGTCTGAGTTAGGGAAACGGTTGTCAACTGATATCAATTCAGCCAAAAGGACGATACAAATAGACTAAAATTAAATGAAATAATAAAAGTTTAATTCTTCATTATATAATTTCTAAAATGGATATATTTTATTCATCAATGGCAATTACATTAAATACTTTTTTGTGTGTACATTAACGTACATCTGAAAGATATAACTATAGAAAATTTCCATTTATACACTATTAATCTTACTATCGGAAGTCTATATAATCTAAATTTATTTTAAGTAATTTTATTCTTCTAATTCTTAACTTTAAAAGAGATTAATAACTTCATTTGCGGTTACTATATTATTAAACATATTTAGAAAAAAAAATTTAAATATACAGCAGTTTTATTTATACAAATTTTATTTTTCAGAGCATTTATAAATTATTATAACTCTTTTGAAATTGTAATTGTGTTTCCAAAATTCAAATATATATTATACTTAAGAATACTTTGTCATAATATATAAAGCAAAAGAAAATATGTAATACAAATATATAAAAAACACTTCCTATACGAGTAGGTACTGTGTAACAATAACGGGAGCGTAAACTTTCATGCAACGTTTGTCAAACAAAGAATTCTGACAAAACTATCATTCGTAGAAAAAACTTTTTCAAGTAAAAAAATTAGTTCATAAAACGTTGTCTTTCCCGCAAAAACCTTTTTTCAGACTCAAAAAATACGAAAAATCTGTTTTGTTGTCACATTCGGATCGGAATTTTTATTATTATTATTTTTTTTTCCATAAAGTTTGGTAAATTAATTTAGATTTTAAATATATGTATTGAATTGAAAAAAACATGATTCTATAATCCTGATCAAATTTAAATTTAGTAAAAAAAATATTTTGATGGATTGAAACATTATTCATTAACATTTTTTGGTGTAATTGAAACGTTCTCACTTGGTCAAAAGTTTCCGCATTATGCCTTGCATTCAACCAGACGTACTGTACTTCTAGTAGTTGTGGGAAGGTATAGACAACATAGGACAAATAAAACTGTCACGTTGTTATCAGAGGATAAATGATGCGTGTTGGAAGGGGAAAGTCTACCTATCTCTCTCTACCTCGCACATTCTTCGTCTCATTCGCACAAGTTCTCCAAAAAAGGTCACCGTTTAATAAATCTATCAACAATACGTGCTGTGTAATTTCACACCCACAATTTTAGCCAAGTATGTACACACACACACACACACACAAAACAAATTTAAAAAAACAGAAGTTCTGTTGATTGAGAAAGGAGTTTTCTTCTTCTATTACTAAAATTGTCAGTTTTAATAATTAATGAGCTAATATTAATGTGCTGTGTAGAAAAAATTAACATATGTGTATATTTGTATATATAAGTTATGACCTAGTTTCGGGTCATTCGGTTTTTAAAAAAGTTTTCTTTTCTTTAAAACCGTTCTTTATTTATTAAAATACAATAATATTCACTTATTATAAAATAACAAATAAAGTTTAACGTGATACAGTAATATTCATTTATTGTACACGGAGACAAGTTACTAGCTCGGAGTCAACTATGATTCTAAGTGCACAAAGGCTAACTACTTCTATTTATAACCTATGCTTACTTGCTAACACATACAATAATTATTACTGACTAAGGGATGCTCCTGGACATAACTCCTCCATCCCTAAACAGAACTTCAGGGGTTGATTGATTTACAACTGAAGTTACAACAGGTTTTCTCATATATTTGTAAGCAATGTATAACACTACTATGACAATCAAACTATACAAGGTTATAGTCCAGATACTAATATTTGTCGTTATCTGAAATTTCTTATTTAATTTTGAAATATTATTCAATTCTATTTTATCCAAATGAATTTGTTGCAATTTAATAGAAAGCTCTGGTTCTTGATTTGGTTGTAGCTTACGATCAATAGAATCTATTAATTGAGGAGATCCTGTCTTAAGTCTAGTTACATGTTCTAGTATCCTATTATTATATTCAATAACATCCTTATTATTTAAATTCACTAAATAAATTCCTTGTAACATTATTTCAATTGTCTCCTTAGGATTATTATTTTTAAGGTTTCAGGATTAAGGAAAAGCATTAGGTACTGGTTAAGTTCTGGGATCCAATTAACAAAGTTTTCATTAATTTCTAAATTCAAATAATTACACTCACTTGGTCTTCCATAGTTAATCACTGATTGTTCACAAGTAAAGTTTTGAAAAGTCACTTGAGAGAATGAACATATGTGGGTTTCGTGAATGCTACTGATACACTGATCCTTAAGACCTAATATTATGTTATTTGACATTGTCTTATAAACTAGCATATATTGAACTTTAGTTATCATAGTTACATAAGTAGATTTGTATATTGTAGGTACAGAATTCAATTTGTACAATCTATATTCCATTGGGTCAACAATAGGTAAATTAACAAAGTATACAATTTCCTTAGAGCTAATTTTACAGTTAACCTCTAACAGTTTCTCAATTTCCCACATGTTTCCTAATTTTACTTCAATAGGTAATTTATTCTCATAATGGTTTGTTATCTTACTGATCGCCTGATACAATTCTTGCGTTGAAATCACGCTTGGGTGTAAAGTACCTAACTTACAAAATGTTAATGAGGTTTCAATATCTTTCATTAATTGTAACATGATGTCATATACAATATTTAACTGATTTAGGATATTTCTGAAATGTTCAATTTTTATATAATCACTGACTTTTTCATTTACAACTAATAATTTATTTTGTAGTTCATCAAAGTTATTTCCAATTATTCCAATAGTTTTATTAAATTCTTCAATGATATTTACACTAATTGAATACTGTGATTCAAATTGATCTAACATATTACTTTGATTATTTTGCAATTCATTCAATATTTTTTCATATTTTTCTCCATCATAGGAGTCTAAATTTCCTGTAATAAATTTTACAACGGATCCTAACCCATTAATAAGTCCTCTTTTATTTCTACCCTTTTTAAATAAAATTATTTCCATTTTTTCTTTTAATGTATCTCTAGTATGGTTAACATATTTTATATAATTAATCATGTCTCTTACCTTATTACCATTATCAGTTACTGAGTCTATTTTGTTGTATGCACTTTCATAGGCACTTGAATTACAATTTTTACAATGCTCATAAAAATAATCTATTACATTATTATAATACTTATCAATGTTATCTACCTGTACAAAGAAACTTTCTATATTATAATTATGGACAAATGTGTGATATGATGTTTTTAATCGAGCTTTACCTAGGTCGATCGGGATCACTCCTATGTTTTTCGAAATGTTTCTTATTTCGTAAGATCCAACTGCTGCTAAACTGTAGAGTGCGATGTACCTGGAACAGGAGAATCTTATCAGGTTTTCTTGTTTTAATTTTCCGCGGTCTCTTGACGTTGGATAAGTGAATCTTTTCCTTTGTATTATGATGCCGTTTTTTGATTTTTGCTGTCTTCCTTGCAGGATTAATTGATGAAATTTCTTCCTTGTTATATCGATTTTTTGTCTTACTCTGCTTTTGCACAGTTTTTACGTAAACTTCTTCTGGAATTTCTGGAAGTTTTTCTCGAGTTTGGTTCCTCTTCTGTAAAATATTCCCTTTTGTTTTCAAATTTATTTCCCTAATATGTTCATATAATTTCTTTGTTTTTTCCTTATGGGAACCCATATAATCACTCATAATTTTACTTTCCAAATTTATGTCTAAAATTGAGTTCGTATTTATGTGTCCAAATAATACTTCAACCGGTGTTAGTTTTGTTACCGAATGAATGGAATTATTATAGGCAATTACAGCGTATTTAACCTTTTTTGTAATTGTCTCATTTTTAAATTCTGGTTGAGTATTCATAAGCCTAATGTGTTCTATTATTGTGGATATACCCTTTCGCATAATCCATTGGATTGCGGATGTTGTGTACTTATGTAATGAATTTTGATTTTATGTAATTCCATTAGTTCTTGGATTACCTTGTTATTAAATTCCGTTCCGTTATCGGAAATAATAATACTCGGCACGCCAAAGTTGCTAAAGTGCTCAATGAGCTTATTGCTTATCTCTATTGCGTGTTGGCTTACAATTCTGTACATCTGTAGGTGTCTAGAGAACGTGTCTATCACAGTAATAAACTTAGCCTTATCAAATGTCACAGTATCAATTGATATCACTTCTAGCGGCTTGCTAGACGTGGGGGTTTCTGACTCTATCATACTTTGATACTAAGCAAACTTCACAGGTGTTGATGAAATCTCGAATGCTAGTCTTTATACTAGGCCAATAATATTTTCGTTTAATTTGGTTATAAGTTTCCATAATACCTCTATGATTGGTTTTACTTACATGGTAATTGTTTATTATTTCTAAGACTTCCTGCGGGTCAGTTACATCTAATAATTTTATATTATTTTTAACCAAACATAACTGTGAACTTTTAAAATTTCTTGAAATACATGGTGCAAAACGTTCATAAAAATCATCCTTAAAGTATAAATTATATTTAACATTTGGAACTAAATATTCCTTAACAAAATTAATTATGTCTTGTTCAAAATTGTTTTCTGAGATTTCAACTAATAATCTCATTTTCGACAAACCAAATAATTTCTGTATTACTACCCATTTTGGCTGGTATTTTACTAATGAAAATATAACTTGATTTTTCCCAAAGTTAACGGGTTCTTCGGATATGGGAATTTCCACTTGAGTGTTTCCTTCATAGTTGGAATGAATGGTTTGGTTTGTGTCCTCACTATCGTCTAAGTTAACAATTATTGACTCATTGTCGTCTAATTCCGGGAAATATAATTTAGTCGAGTCCTTAATAATTCTTCTTAAGTCATTATCGGGTTCTATGTTATCAGCAGATTTTTTCTGTGTAATATTTAGTTGTATTCTAGAGAGTCCATCGGCATTTTGATTAGTTTTACCTCTTTTATACTTTATCACATAATCAAATTCTTCAAGTTTGAGACGCCACCTTAATAATTTTGAATTTGGTTCTTTTATTGAAAATAACCATTGCAAAGGTTTGTGGTCGGTGTAAATTGTAAATTTCTTTCCAAATAAATAAGGCCTAAAATATTTAGTTGCCCATACTATTGCTAATAATTCACGTTCTATCACGGAAAGGTTGACTTCCCTGTTGTTCAAGGTTCTACTTGCGTAGGCTATCGGCAAATCGGCTCCCTTTGTTTCTTGGCTCAAGATAGGTCCGATAGCGAAATTACTTGCGTCTGTAGTCAATATAAATTCCTTTTCAAAATCCGGGTATTGCAATATGGGTTCATTGCACAAAATATTCTTACATGTTTCAAAACAATCAAGATAATCTTGGTTTTCTATATCTATTTTAACATTCTTTTTTAAACAATTAGTTAGTGGTTTCGTAATTTTTGCGAAATCTTTTATAAACTTTCTATAATATCCTACTAAGCCTAAAAATCCTTTTATTTGTTTTGTAGTTTTTGGTATTGGATAATTTTTTATTACTTTTATTTTCTCAGGGTTTGGCTTAACTCCTTCTGACGTCACGACATGTCCTAAATAAGCTACCTCTTTACGTAAAAAATCGGTTTTGTCCAATTGTATCTTGAAATTTGCTTTTCGTAATCTGTCGAAAACTGCTCTTAATCTATCTATGTGTTCTTGTAAACTAGTTGAATATATAATAATATCATCTAAGTATACTAAGCACAATTCATTTTGTAATCCCCTCAAGATATTGTTCATTACCCGTTGAAATGTGGGCGGTGAATTTTTTAAACCCATTGGCATCCTTAAAAATTCATAATGTCCGGTTTCGGTAGAAAAAGCTGTTTTTGATATACTATCCGGATCCATTTCCACCTGGTGAAAACCAGTAGCTAAATCTAGGGTCGTAAAGTATTGTGATCTTCCTAGTTTATCTAGAATGTCCGTAATATTTGGCAAGGGAAATCTGTCATCAATAGTTTTTGCATTTAATCCTCTAAAGTCAATCACTAACCGAAATTTTCGTTTTCCTGAGGCATCAGGTTTTTTTGGGACTATCCAAACTGGACTATTCCATGGGGATTTAGATGGTTGTATTATTTTTTGATTTAACATGTCCTGAATTTGATTATTAATTTCTTTCTTATAGATTTCTGGATACCTATAATTTCTAGTGTAAATTGGAATTTCGTCTGTTGTTCTAATCACATGTTTTATTTGATCCGTGAAAGTTAAATTATTTCCTTCAATATGAAAAATGTCTTGATATTCTAATATTAAATTTGTAATTGCGGCTTTTTCTTCTGAATTCATATGATTTGTCCTAACCTTACTCAAATTAAATTTATTATTTTTCTTATAGTTTATGGAATTATAATTTATTGAACATGGGTTTTTCTTGTAATTACTAGTTATTTCGAAATTTTCCAACGGTTCAATTTCTATCGGTTTTGATGCAAATTCCACGTCTTCCATTGAATTATTTATTATGGGACATAGTGCTTCGCCATCTTTTACAGTTACAATACATTGTGGTATTTCCAGTTCATTAAAATATTTATGGGATATTATTCCCTGCCCATTCCGAATATGTTTTACTTTAAATTTAACTATCTGTTTGTTTCGAGCACATATTGTATAGCTATCAATCTTCTGCTTAATTAGTTTGCTGTTATTATTATTATCACTAAAATTAGTTTTTTGTTTGTCCTCCAATTATTCCGTGTTAAAATATAAAATTTGAATTTGTTTATCCAAAGTCCATAGTTTATTTTTAATAAAATCCAATTTTAACTTTAAGTCTTTCAGATTATCTAAACCTAATAATAAATCAAAGTCTTTGTGAAAATCAAAAAGATAAAATTTTGTTTTCCTTTTTCTTAATAGCGGTAATTCACAACTATATTTTTCCTTAGACACGCCATGTGCTGTTGACACTTCAAAAGGTTCTAATTTTAATGTATTTTTATATAATTCCATTGCTAATTGTTTTTTTATAAATGATTTAGTGCTCCCGGTGTCGATCAAGATTTTAAAATTGGTTGCTGGGTCAAGAAAATATGGTAGTTCATAATTTTCAACTCGGATGTTCATTATCCTAAATTTATTGGTAAACTGGCATTCTCTAAAAAATAATCTTCGTCTTCTTCCGGACTATTTAATTGAAACGTTTTAGATTCTTCTTGAAAGTTATCAAGGATTTCCGAATCGCATTCTTGTCCGTAATTTCCTTCATTTAAATCGAATTCGTTAAAATTTCCATCATTTATTTCCTCCGTTGGTTTTCCCGTAAATTGAAACATTTTTGGATTTCTCATTGCATTAGTGGTCTGTTTTGTTGAGATACTCATTGGGGTTGGTTTATATTGTTGATTTGGGTTGACATTTGTTTTTTGTTGAAATTGAGGTCTCTGTGAAAATGGTTGATTTTGGTTTTGGTTTTGGTTTTGATAAACTGGTGGTTTTGATTGATAGAATTTATTTTGAATAGGTTTTTGTACTTGTATCGGCCTACTAATTTGTGGTTTATTATTCTGAAATAATTTATTATTTTTAAACTGAACATCGTTTGTCAGCATGTTTAACGCTTCCTCCAAATCCTTCGGATTTTTCGTTCGCATCAGGGAACCTAAGGGTTCTTGTAATCCTTTTAATAAAACTCTTAACGCTAATTTCTGTACGTATGTACATAACACATCACTAGCAACGGGTTCCTTATTTTTAAAGAAAGCTATTTGCAAATTTAGCATTTTCTGAATTTTCTCGTAAAATTTAAACGGAGATTCATTAAATTCTTGTTTTAATTCTGCCATTTCCAAGTTTAAGGTGAAACAATCCCTTTTATCTAAGTAAGTGTTTAACAGGGTTTTTCTAACATCTATCCAAGCGTACGTATTAGAACTTACAACTACATCTAGAGCTTGCCCTTTTATCTTAGCCAAAATTGATGAATATAAATATTCATTTTGAAAATCTTCTGGATTTTCTTGTACATAAAATTTTGAAACAACTTTATCACAAATTGAAATAAATCTACTCAACATGGTCGGTTCGCCATTGTATTTAGGAATCATGTCCAGATAATCTTTTTTCAAAGTTGGGGTTGCCATTTTAATTTATTATTAATTTTCTTATTAAATTGAATTAAAATAAACGAAATTATTTTTCTATCAAGGGAATTTTACTTGTTATTAATACTTAATTAGCTAACATAAAATATAATAATTTTCTAAATTATTAAACACAACTATTCCTACAACCTAATATTTTCTTACGCTAAATTCACATAATTTCAATAAAATTGAATTACTTTTAATTATTTTTTATTAATATTGACTTTTCTTAATTCTCTACTTACAGAATCCACCATATGTTAATCCTGGGGACCTGGGACAGTATTTCTCGAAGAATTCTTCTTTTTTCTTTCTTCTTTCTTCTCTCTTCTTTCTTCTTTCTTCTTTCTTCTTTCTTCTCTCTTCTTTCTTCTTTCTTCTCTCTTCTTTCTTCTTTTGGCGAGATGCCCTTTTGGAGATCCTCGGGTCTCGTATCCGTCGATTCCGGAAGATGTCCGCTCCTTGGTTAACGATTAAGATCGAAAGTTCTTATGTTCGCTAAAAACGCCAAAGTTTGTTTTCAAACGTCTTCGAAAATAGAGTCCTACCGACTGCGCCAGTTATGACCTAGTTTCGGGTCATTCGGTTTTTAAAAAAGTTTTCTTTTCTTTAAAACCGTTCTTTATTTATTAAAATACATTAATATTCACTTATTATAAAATAACAAATAATGTTTAACGTGATACAGTAATATTCATTTATTGTACACGGAGACAAGTTACTAGCTCGGAGTCAACTATGATTCTAAGTGCACAAAGGCTAACTACTTCTATTTATAACCTATGCTTACTTGCTAACACATACAATAATTATTACTGACTAAGGGATGGTCCTGGACATAACTTATATATATATTGTTAATTTATCGGTCATTTGTTTACAAATACTATAAATAATAAACATTATCTTAATAACACAATACAATAACCTCTAATGGTAATATATTAAGTTACATAATGAAATGTAACAAACCCAATATTATATTATGTTTTTGGGTGAAATTACATAATGAACAAAAAGTTAAAGAACTATAAAAATAAACACTTTCTTAAGGAATGTAACATACTGACCAACTTACTTTATTTTAAACATAATTTAGTTATCAAAAGATGTTTCATAATATTTAAATATAAAATGTAAACATAGATATTTACTAATGACTTTAAAGTGCTTCTTTTCAATATAACTTTTTATACAACTACTCTCTCTCTCTCTCTCTCTCTCTCTCTCTCTCTCTCTCTCTCTCTCTCTCTCTCTCTCTCTCTCTCTCTCTCTCTCTCTCTCTCGTAGCTATCGAAAACAAATTCATACGCACACAATTGCATACACACACCCAATTGACCCATTCACTAGTGATAATTATTTTAATTAGTGTAATGTATTGAAGAAGTACACCAACAATAGTTAGTTTTTTAAAAATGGTTTCTGAATAATTTACAAAATGTATATCCACTTGTAAATTCTATAATATTTCCAGATAAACGCTTGAAAAATAGAGCTAAACATACATGATAAAAAGGTTTAGATACAGAAACATTTAATTCATTCTGATTTTTAAATATTTTATACAAACTAAATACAAAATATTTTTTTTTTAAAATTACTTTTGCATTTATTATTTTAATCATAATTCAAACTTTACTTTGTATTGCAATGATAGTTTTCCACTTTTTCGTTATCTCATTTAGCCTATAAAATAATTTTATTCTCAACTAATAAAATAATGTTCGAATATAAAAACGTCCAGCAAAATACCTATATAAAAAAATAGTAACTGCACAAAGACTGTATTTATTTTAGCTTACTGTTATTGTTATTAATCTTAATTGCAATAATATATTTACAAAAATAAAAGATCATACCGGTTTTTTTTTTAATTAAGAAGAAAAAAAAACAACATTATTACACGGATCATTTTAATAAATAAAATTAAAAAATGTGTTAACAAAATATTATTATTATTTCCTATAAAATATATTCAATTAAATAATAAGTAGTAATAAATTCTGTCTTACCTTAATAATTGCATGTAGGCGAAATAGAACTCAAAACATCTTCACAACAAACTGTATTAGAAAATATAGAATAAACATGTGTTGAATAATATAGACAGTCACAGATTTGAAGGATCAAGCAAGAGACAGAAATCAGCTCGCACGATTATGACAAAAATTAAACATAAGCAGACACTTATCTAGGTAGAAGGCGGAAACCGATGCTTACGACTTGGCAACGACGTAGGACCCTAAACATCCTTATCGCTGATGATAATATTCGCTACGGATGCTAAATGTAACTGTTATAAACAGGATGTAGAATATCCTCAGCTTGAAAGGAGTTAAAAATGATATGTCAGTGCACGTGAAAAAAACGGATTTTAATTTTGGAAATTTTAAGAAATAAATATAAAAACATAGGGTGTAATACTAACATTTAGATATATACTCCACACAAACACAAATATACTCTTCAATTAAAGAAAGTGTCAAATGTACGTTTTTTGAAAGGAGGGCAAATTGTTAGCGGGATGAAAATATATATATATATATATATATATATATATATATATCAGTGGTTTGGCATATTAGTATATATATATATATATATATAACCAAAGTAACTATTTGTATAACCAAATCAACTATTCTTATAACCAAACCAACTATTCTTATAACCAAACCAACTATGTGTATAACCAAACCAACAATGTGTTTAAAGAAACCAACTATTACATAACAAAACCAACGATGTGTAAAACCAAATAACGATCTGTATAACCAAACCAACGACTTATATAACCAAAGCAACGATTTGTATAACCAAACCAACTATTCTTATAACCAAACCAACTATTCTTATAACCAAACCAACTATGTGTATAACCAAACCAACAATGTGTATAAAGAAACCAACTATTACATAACCAAACCAACGATGTGTAAAACCAAATAACGATCTGTATAACCAAACCAACGACTTATATAACCAAAGCAACGATTTGTATAACCAAACCAACTATTATTATAACCAAATCAACTATTCTTATAACCAAACCAACTATGTGTATAACCAAACCAACAATGTGTATAAAGAAACCAACTATTACATAACCAAACCAACGATGTGTAAAACCAAATAACGATCTGTATAACCAAACCAACGACTTATATAACCAAAGCAACGATTTGTAAAACCAAACCAACTATTCTTATAACCAAACCAACGATGTGTATAACCAAACCAACAATGTGTTTAAAGAAACCAACTATTAAATAACCAAACCAGCGATTTTTACAATTAAGCCAACGATCTGTATAACCAAACCAACGACTGATATAACCAAGCCGACTATGTGTATAAACAAACCAACGATATGTATAGCCAAACCAACTATGTGTATAACCAAACCAACAATGTGCATAACCAAACCAACAATGTGTATAAAGAAACCAACTATTGCATAACTAATCCAACGATTTTTACAACTAAGCCAACGATCTGTAAAACCAAACCAACAATGTGTATAACCAAACCAACAATGTGTATAAATAAACCAACTATTGCATAACCAAACCAACGATTTTTACAACTAAGCCAACGATTTGTATAACCAAACCAACGACTTATATAACCAAGCCAACTATGTGTATAACCAAATCAACGATTTGTACAACCAAAACCAACGTATATATAACCAAACCAACGATTTGTATAACTAAACAAACATAACATTTGGGAAAAAATTATACTAAAATTGCGACGTCCAGGACTGTTATTAACTCATTTATTGATATCCAGTGTGTGACATGAAGATAATTCAATGTTTGATTAGACATGGAAATTGATTAGTCGATTTTGGACCGATTCCGTTAAAATGTTGCATGAAGTTTTAGATATGTATAAAAGTGTACCACAAATTGGTTAAATAAACACCTTGAAAGCAAAGAGAGAAAAAAAAGAAAAATCGGTTGTTTATAAATGGAGTATGTTTTGGCAGCAGTGTCAGTTAATAAAATCCTATAACATCTCTGAGAGCGCTATGAATGGAACTAAATAACATGATCTATTGAATTAAAGCGTGATTCCACATCTTACATTTACAGAAATAGAGGGTTCATTTTCCAACAAGGTGGAGGCAACACCACACATCTTAATATTGTGAAACATTTATTGACCAGTGAATTTATAGACTGTCCTCCAAAATCCCCAGACTTCCGTTAGCGACTTCTTTTTGCGGGAGAGTTCAATAATAAAACAAGAACGAGTTTATTCTCACATCATTAGTAATGATAAGGAGCTAAAGACAATTGATGAAAATGAAATAATAATTATCGGCAGCATCTACATAATGCTAATGGTAGATAGTTTCCAATTTTAATAGTTAACATTATTTCTTATAAATTTATTGTTGAATACTGTTTCCTTTATTAATAACTTAGGAAATTAATAATATTAGTAAAATTTCTGATGTAATAGCAATATAGTTCATAAACATAAGATAATTAAATAGTCCAAAAACATGTATATTTTAAAGAGCCTTCATTTTTTTTTTTTTTTTTTTTTTTTTTTACATGTTATTTACTTAAACATTTTGTGCTATGGATATATACAACATTCATACAACATTTTAACTAAATCGGTCCAAATACAACTGTTCTACGACAAGACAAACATTATAATATCTTCATGAGATACACTGTACAAGGAGAGACAAAAATTTGGTATCAAATTAATATAATAAGAAGGACCTGTAATATAAGACCGAGTGTCAGAGTTACCGCCAGAGAAGTCTCTATATGTAGAATGTCTATATTAAATATTCCTTAATAGAATAGTTTGTTTCATACTTTATCTCAGGTATACTTCTGTAGGTTACAACAATCCCGCACGCTAGATTCTAAACCATTAGTTTCCAATCGATGATAGCGTAGATTTTTTAAAATTTAATTTAGTTCTTATCTGTATTGACAAACAACTCCCAAACTGACATTTATGAAGAGATTGGAAGAGATACTTTTCGTAACCCCACTATTTGTTTTTCCGTAAGGACCTGTAAGAATGTTATTTTACTTTTTCAGCAAATAATAAACTACAAACGCAATACATTGACGATTGCCATAACTTTATTCTTAATTTGTATTTTTGAAACATTTTTTTTAATATGAGGCCGTAACATGACTTTCCAATTAGTTACATTTGCTAAAAATCTGTTCAACATTAAATTTTTTTAAATCTTAAGTTGGTGGTATACGGGGGGGGGGACAACGTAGGAACGGTGGAAATTCCATGAACTTCGATGTTTCTATTAGAATTAATGATAATTCAATAGATTGAATTTTTTTTTATTCAAAAAATAAACAAATGTAATAGTTATAATTCACTTAGATACGGTCAAAATATACCCACCTAGCAAATCTGATCGAATTCCTTCCATTTGGTTTGTAGCACACTGCACGGTTGGCAGAGAGACAGTATTTCACAAACCACTTTTTTTTATTCAGAACCCTCGATAAGGATATTTCTAGGTAAAACTTAATATTCGTGTTTTTATTATTACAAAATCTTTTCTAAACTAGTGTCAAAAAGTAAAATGTCATTACTTTTCAGCAACTATAATATTATATAAACTCTAAAAATAAAGGTTGGAAGGATTCCCTTAAACTTTTTTTCAATCTGAAGTTAGGATTTGCACTCTACGTGAATCACTTCATTATTAAATTACATATGTTCTAGATTATAAGATTGTATAAAAAGTAAATATAGAATTTGCATTTTCGAAAATATATTTCAACAGTGTAACAATATTTTTTTATTATTTACATGTATTTAGTGTATTTTAATATATAGAGGGTTCTCAAGTTATGAATAGTAAACGCAGAATGAAATGACCATATTCGTAATACATTTGATAAGCAGACTTAATATGCTGCAAAATTATTTTCTCGTTTTCCTGCCTCGGCTTTAGCATCAACATATTTTGATCATTATTTGTACAAAAAGAGCTGATTAAAGCTCACAAAGATTCAACGTAAGACGAAAAATCAATTTCAAACTGAAGCCATTACGAAATTTGAGACTATTTTTCCAAATTAAGTAGTATTTTTTTATTTATAGGTTAAACTACTTTGAGCAGTTTTGCCTTTTAGTAAAAACTCGGTTAATATTAGTTGCAGAAAACATGTTGGAATCATTGTATGTAACAGTGTAAAAAGCTGAATAAGTTATATGTTGTGATGTTAAGGTAAAAAAACATTATCCTCTAAATACAAATTGTATTTATGAAAATTGGCAGTAATTTTGAAATTTACCTAAAGATTTTTTTTTGTTTTAACGAACTTATCAAGTTTATGAAACAAACCTTTATTCAAATTTGAGCAAAATCTTATTTAAAATTTCGATTTCAAGAGTGTTTACCAACGCACATATGCAGTGACGAAAACACTGGTGCCAAAAATTACATCTACAGATAAGATTGGTGGCCTCTGAGTATGATTGGAGTTGGTGTTACCTTAAGGGACACGACAAAAGAGATAACTTTTATGTTAACTGGGCACTACATTTTTTAATATGCCATGAATGTGAAACATTGTTTTCGAAAATTTAATACACTTTAATGTCAAAATGTACTAGTTCGCTCTCCTTAACCAAAAATAAATGATCATAAATTTACATTTAACACTATTGTTGAGATATTCGGTGCCACTGTGAAGTTAAAACTGAATACAAATTTGTCAAACTAAATTGTAAATCTTTCTAATGTTCGGGGATAGTTAGATCGAGTCTCCTGACCAACAATTGAATATTAAACTTCCAAGGCCCTTATTAGATCAAGTTGGCTGCTGACGAAAATACTCTTATTTTTTAACGGAAAGTTTTAAGTAGGATCTATTGCATTACGCAGGAGGGTGCAAGATGGAGAATAATTTTAAACTAAGAAATCGAAAGGATCCTCGTAAGAAACAATGTTAAAAGATTTATGTAATCCCGACTTGATCAGTTGGAATGGGATGGTTAAGAAAAGTTACCAAGGAAGCTGCCATGGGAGAATAAAGAAAGGTAAAAACTGAGGAAGAAATAAATAAAAGCAGGACCTACAAAAGTATCTGAGTGTTACGTTTTCAGAAAGTGATGAGAGTGTGTCTAGACTAAGGGTGATGAAAAGGCGTCATGTGGGAGGCCAGAGCCCATTTAATTGTGCATCGTAAAAGAGAAAGTATGTAATTGGCAAAAGTTTTAGAATAAATATGACCGCAGTCATTAAATAATCTATTTCCATTTATTAATGGAACCGTAGTTCATGAACGAGCAACGAAAGTGGAAGTTTAAAACATAAATGAAGTAAGTGAAAGTTTTATTAAGGAAGGTACAAAAGAATGTACATTTTTGTGTTTATCAACACGAACACAGGACTACAGATATACAAAGACTACATTTACAAACGCGTCAATGTTCAGGTCTACCAGTGTTTGTGCTTGTAAACGAGTATACACGAGAAAAAGGTTTGTTAAATGTTAGTGTAGCAATTATTATATGCCCATTTATTGCATACCCATTTATTGTACAGCAATTTACTGCATTCAAAAATCTTTATATATTTGTGTCTTCACCATTTATTGGGTCTTCATTGTTAGATAGCGAAAACCATTTTTCATCAACTTCAAAAAGAGACCGCTTTCTAACAAGTCATCGTAAAACGTTAAATATTGCATGTGAGATAAAAAGTAAATAAGTTATAAAAAACTAATCACTGTGCTAACCTTATCTTGCTTCAAAAACGATATTTATATAACTTTATCTTTGTTTAATTAACCTTCATAACGTCAGTTTGTAGCATGAACAGTGTAGTTAAATGTACTATTTAAAACTTGTGAAGTGAACAAAGTGTGAATTTGTAGTTTTCAGTGTCTAAACTAGTGCAGTTGTCGGAGGAACTATCAAGAATTTTATAAAATAATTCAATTGTTTTGCTTCACACCAAGAAAGATAGAATGAACTTGTTTTAATCTTTTTTTAAATACTCGCCATACTGTGATAAAGTAATTGTATACCTATTTTTATACAGTATTTACTTTCTGAATTTATATGTAGTATAGAGAAAATTCTGTGATGGATCAAAAAGTCGATGTCTAGTTTTTTGCGAATATATCCGTTGAAATCTTCTCAAGCCACTTTTTTTTGTACAGAAGTCGCAACATATATCGAAGTCCGTTCAGTGATAATTTTGTATTCATAGCCCTATTTTATTTATTTGATAAAAGTTTATTGCAAGTTTATTATTTTACATGACCTACGTGTGTCATCACATATCAAATTCCAAGAACTTGATATTTCACGTATGTAAATAATTGTAACTGTTTTTATCCGGCTTTACCTGTCGTCCGTACAGCCCAAACAATGAAGAAGGGAAACTACAATAAGGTGTAATTATAGAATTTAGCTTCCTTTCAAATTACTAAACATGTTTTACTTAACAATTGCTACCTAATCTCATTTTAATGAATTTAAAAGTAAGGTCAGAGAGTAGATAACAAGGTTGTATTGCATAACACTCTTTAACTTAGGCCTAAAATGAAT
Source organism: Aphrophora alni (assembly GCA_963513935.1). NCBI lineage: Eukaryota > Metazoa > Arthropoda > Insecta > Hemiptera > Aphrophoridae > Aphrophora > Aphrophora alni. The sequence goes on along the minus strand of OY740768.1, from coordinate 112,898,945 downwards.
GTGTATAGCCTTGAGTTGCAGCTCTCCGTCGCGTCGGTCATTAGCGTTCAAATTACTTAGTAGTGAGTAGGTTAGGTTCTATTGAACTAAAACTAATCTATTAATAGAATGAAATTTATTTGATTCATTCATGGTATTTGTATTATGTACAGAATATTAAACTTAAGATTCACGCGTTTATGTTACTTCACATCAAAAAGAAACTCTACAATATTTACAGGTGGGGGATTTTAAAATAAGATTAAAATAATGTTTTTAAACTTAATTAAAACTTAGACATAATTAATTGGTAATGAATAGGTTGACTCAAGGTAATATCTGGTTTGTATCAACCTTTACAATACACTAATAACAGCAAAGATAGTATCAGCTGACATGTCGGAACCAAACACTTATTTCTACTCCAAATTATAACCAACTTAACGTTCGTTCTATAATGTGAACCCAATAAGATTAGGAATAAACAACCACAAAATAACATAAAACTAAATAACGCATTCAAAATAAAGCACATATTTTAACAACTATTTACTAAAAATATTTAAAGACATATTTATTTCCCTATACATAAACGTACTCACTTGCATACACACACATTACAATAACACATAAACACACCCATATAAACAAACATTTACTTAACATTTACTTAACATCTAGAATAATAAATTTAAAAATTCATAGAACTTATTTCCATTTATCAAAAACCGTCGCAGCGTTTTACCACTTTAATATTCTGTTAAATAATTTGGAGCTAAAAGTTTAGTATTTTCAAATTAAGTATTGGAAAGTTCTCGTTTATTTTTTATTTATTGTTATTATTATTTTGTTTATACTGTTTTTATTATTGTTTATTTATTTTTCTACTGTCCTTGTACACTTTAGTTTTTCCCCTTCTCTTCAAGGTATTTTTTTTTTGTAAAAAGAGTGAAATATTTTTTATATGTATTCCAAGTTTCATCGTAATATCTCAAAAACTTTAGGAGATAGAATTTTTGAACTAAGAGAAGCTAAGTTTTTCCCCTTCTAATGAAAGACAAAATATTCATTCGAACATTTCAGGAGCATACTTAAATCGAATACAGTAAAAGATAATTACTGTTAAATAATAATTTGAAAAACCACAAAACAGGAATAATTTATTTTTTATTTTTTGTTAAGCACAATTGTTTGTAATATAAATTTTAACTTTACTACTATTATATCGATTTCTTTTGTCTAAATTGTGAGATACTCTCACTTTCGATGGTACTCATGGTTCGTTTTGACTTTTTATTAGATAACAGCCAAACCGGCATTTGTGAAGAAATTGTGACGAATAAATTTTGTTTGGGTCTTAAGAAACTGTCTTTACTGTTATCTAAACCGTTGTAGCCGAATTTTATAAAATCAGAAGTTTCAAGTTTCTCTCTTATGGCTGCTAATTCTAGCTTTTTAGTTATAGTATTAATTTTCTTTTTCTTTTTAAACTCTTACCTTGTGTTGGGTCGTTGTTTCACATGGAGTTTTGCAAGAATCATTATTAAGGCCTTTACTTGTTAGTATCTATATTGATGACATATTATGTAATGCACTAAAACATTGTACTTTTCACTAGTATGCTGATGATCTACAAATTCATCTGCACTTTTAAGCTTAATGAAATTGAAAATGTCGTGGGACATATAAATTGTTACAAAAAATATATTTATTCGTAGGCTAAAAAGGGTGGTTTGAAACTGAACAAATTGTAAACTTGTATCAGTATAGGTTACTGAATAGTTTAGACTATGAATGTTCCTTCCTACAGTAATTATTGACGATAAAAAGACTACAGCAATGAAGTTTGGGAAATACAATGATTAATAATAGACTTACTTGGACTGAATACGTAACCAAACGGTGATACTGTTAGTAACTAGACTGTTTTAATGGCTAACAAATTTTAAAGTGAATAAAATTACGGAATTCAATTTTTGTTTTATCTAAAATGTAATGAACACTTTATTCTCTATTATCAACAATTATTTCTTTTAAAACTTATCGAATTAAGATCGTATCGTATATTAATAATATAACTTTCCATACTTCAAACTGGAGTGATAACTTACTTGGTAAAATGTATGGCTTTTCCTCAAACATAAGAACTAAAAGCATAAGAAAGGAGTCAATAATTCGCATCATTCCCACAGAAGGTCATAAAACTTCTTTTTTTTTATTGTAAGGGCGTGTCCCTTTTGGAACTCCTTACCGATTTCTATCAATCCATTTAGAGACTTCCCCAATTTTACTTGCTTCGTACAATGTTTTACCATAGACTGATTAATTTTGTTTTATAGAATGTATAGTGAATTATTGAGCGTATGAATAACATAAATTGGTCTTTTTTAGTTCATAATGTAAGTAAATAATTAGTTATTTTTATTTTATCTAATAAAGTTTTAATATCAATATATGTATTTTGTTTATTTGAAATATGAATTAAGTTTTTATGTATTTCAATTTTTATTTTGTTTTTGGTTCATTTTGAAATTACTGTATTTTTAATTTGAACAACATTATGTGGAATTAAGTGAATGAATGGACCTAATGGTCTTATATTTGTTCTTAAAACAAATTATCATTCTCTCTCTCTCTCTCTTTCTCTCTCCTCACTCTATCTCTCACTCACTCACACTCTCTCTTTCTTTTTACATTCTCTCTGCTCCTTATTTTCGACCTCTCTTCCACTTACATTCTTTCCCTCTTACTCTTTCTCTCACTCTCGTTCAATTTGTCTCCCATTTCTTTTTACTCTCTCCTACGTTCTCCCTCTCCCTTTCTCTCCCTCTCTTTCTCTCTCTCGCCCTCTGTATTTTCCTTTTTTCTCTCCTTTTCAATCGCTCTATTCCCTCACTCTTTTCACTCTTTTTCTTTCTTTCTATCCCTCTATACCCACACTCCTTTTCTTTTCACTCCCTCTGTCTCCCTCTCTTCATATCTTTCCCCCTCCCTCTCTATCCTCTTCTTTCTTGCCCCTCCCCCTCTCTATTATCATGTTCTTCTATATTTTAAATTTCAATTATATACAGTGTTTCCTGTAGACCGAATATCATTTATTGGGTATAATGCTCTTATACAAATGGTGTTTGCTCTACTCTTGTCTAAGTATAATTCAATAGACGTTGAATTGGTATCTCCTTAGTTGAGTACTCAAAGCCAAACTTCAACCAAGGTCGTATTCATTTTACAACTTCTGAAGAACAAAAACATCTCTGATGGATTAGTAATCTTCGAGTAGAAATTCAAACAAACTGCAACTGCATATATACTAATTCATGTACTTTAATTATTACTATTAACTTATTAATAAAATAACATCAGTTTAACTTTTCACAACGCTGATTATAATACTTGTACTATAGAAGTTAAACATAACAAAAATTGGGTATTCTACCCCAGAATTTGTTTATTTTTTTCTACTTTAAAAAAAAAGCATTTTTTTCTACTTTAAAAAAAAGCATGAAGCTAATTATGTAAATAATTAGAAATATATTAGAAAATACCCAAATGAACCCTGCCCACCGATCGTCCATGTTACATCCACGCACGATGAACTTCAAAATGTTTATTCAACCTGACTGATTTAACTCATGACAAAAATGCCACTGAAAGTAAAACCCAATCGAAAACTATACTCAACATGCAACTTATACGCTGGCATGATACGACGAGAATTTCTTTTGTTGTATCCACTCGTTTATGTACCATACTTCGACCTAGGAATGTTGCAAATCATCTATCGCAGAAAATAAACCCATGTAGATCCTAAATAAGATTGAACTACCAAAACATGTTCCAAACATTGAAATTTTGTAATTTTACGACTATTTTTAAGCAAACATAATCAAGGAATAGTAAAACATAGTTTCTTGCTAAATTTCCCTAATATTTCGGGTAAGGTTATTGTTGATTTCTTATAATTTTTTAGTTACTGGTTATTTCCCCCTCTCCTGTATTATTTATTTTATTTTGTTTTCCCTTATTATTATTATTGTTATTACGCTTTTAGTTGTTTTGTAAAGAATTTTCGTATAAATTTTATTATTATTTTTTAATTGATGTTAACTTTATTTTCTTAATATTTTCATTTTAACTTTATTTCTATTGTATTAGTTGTATTTTTGTAGTAGATTGAGTGGTAGAGAGGACCTGATGGTCCCAACTTCGTCATTTGAATAAACACATTTAGCTATCTATTCACAAGAAAAATCTTTATGTGTCAGCTCTTGGAAAACTGTTTACATTATATGCAATCTGATAACGTAACTAAATATTATTTTAGTGTTGCAAAAATATTTGTATGGTAATAATATTATTATTTTATTTTGAGTAAAATACAAAACCTAAACAAAACAAAAACTATAAGCTGTAGTAAAACTGTTTATTTGAACAACGTTAACCCCAGACGACATTGGAGAACCGTGTTTATAATGTTCAAAATCCCCACCAAGAGCTACTCGACAATGTCACAAACGCTTAATATAGGCGAGTAATAACGAAAGAACGCTGTAAAGTTTGATTTCTCGTAAACTTAGTAGGCCTACATAAGTAAAAAAAAAAAAAAAAAGGAAAAAAAAAAACTGTTTCACAAAAATGGAACTTTTAAGGAGTAACTTAAATGGGGAAACTTTGATATATCTACATTTAGAAAAGAGGGTCAAAAATACGTTTAATATTTTTCAGAACATCCTGTATATGGAAAATGAGAGTCGGCACATTCTATAGATATCCCCAGATAAGAGTTTTTCTTTATCACATTCCTACGCCAACTAGAAGCTTAGATATTGCAATCTATGCGGAACATTTGCCCAACCTTCATATAATATATATATATATATATATATATATATATATATATATATATATATATAATGAACCGAAAATTATGTAAAATTACTCAATAATACTATTAACAATGGACATTTCATAATTTCGGGTATCACAGTTTCCATGAAATAGCTTAAATTTCAGTATTAGAAAAGTTAATAGTCTAAATATTTTTTTTAGATCTTACGTAAACTGGGATATTTATCAAAACGTAATTTCAAAAGTATAAAATGCTTACATTACTTCCTTCCTTTATGTTTAAAACTAAAACATGTCACTGTATTATAATTTGGTATAGAAATACATTTCTGTCCAAAAATGTATAGTATGTGTGTTTGTGGTTTTTTATGCAGTTAACAAACACATCAAGTAACGCGAACCGCATTTCAACTCATTGTCACATTTAGGTATAAAAAGTTCTTTGCAACTAGGCGCAACGATATATGTTTTGTAGTTTACATTTTAATATTGCAACCATTCATAACAGTTATTGCACGGTTACAAATGCATAGACGTGTTTGTTTCGACTAAAAATAAATCCAGTGGGCTCCAAATTATTTATATTAATGAAATATAACCATGAGCCGTCCTACAACAAAAACATCAAATGAAAAATAAAATTTAACTAATTTTCTAAACTTTCCTGAAGGATGTTTTTGCCTGATAAAAATTAAAACTTCCTCAATTGCTACCTTTTGGATGATTTCCTCTATATGGATTAAAAACCTTTGCGAATCACAACGTTACAAAAATATCAAACAAATAAATTATAATTTATTTAATAGTTTCACTACTTTTAATAGCTAGGATTTTCCTTTGTCATGCTAATAAGGATGCTACTAATCCTTTGTGATTAATATAAGTATGTCAGCTGTTTAACTTGGAATGTATTTAAAAAAAAGTCAAATAGTAACTCCCTTCAACTTTTTATGTTAATTTATTTGGGAGTTTTTAACTTTTGATACCATCAGCCATTTTTCCAATTTGGCGCCCAAATTTATAAGTTCATATAGATACACCTATCTTTTATGATGGTTTTATATTCTAAAAAATATGATTTTAAGGGCTTTTAATTCGTGCATATTTTTTGATACGTCAAACAATTTAGGAGCTATAGAGACTCAAAAAAGTGAAATTCATGATCTTAGGCGTTTTCAGAGGTCCGTATTCTGTACTAAATACAGTTAAACCCAGTTTAAAATTGGAACATAGACATACTATAATGAAATAAAAACTACTATAAATTTTAAAATCAACCAATAGCATGTTCTAATAAATTCAATTTAAATAGAATGTTTAAAATGGACTCTTTTGCGTTCTAGAAAATTACCAAGAATGTTTACCGATATCTCTGCTACCCTATACGTACAAAAAAATAAGGACATCACCTTGCTTAACATTAAAGGAAATAAAACCTCTAATGTTGCGTAAAACTGCAAGTTACAAGTAGGATAAACCGTTAAGACAAATTAATTATGTATTTATTGTTCACTAAATATGGCCATTAATTAGATTTACATGTAAGTAACAAAATTGATTTTGTTTATTTTTAAATGTCCAGTAGTTTTTACTATATTACACTCTGTTAAAGTATAAAAAATGGACCTTTGAAAACGCCTAAAATCTTGTTTTTCACTATTAGGAGCCTCTCTCTGTAGCTCCTAAACAATATATATATATATATATATATATATATATATATATATATATATATATATATATATATATATATATATTAGAAAATATGCAAGAATAAAAAATTCTTAAAGCTACGTGTAGAATCTAAATCCATCATTAAAAAAATGGTTTATATAATCTATTTTAAAGTTGGAAAAACGGATGATGTTATCGAAATTTTAAAACCCCTTAAAGAAAAAAAAACATAAAATTATTAGAAGTTGCCATTTGACATTAATATATCACAAATACTTTTCGAGTAAAACAGCTGGTATATTTATATTAATCATCCTGTATACTTCAATGATTCAAAGTAAAACATTAGCAGTAGTCGGATTGTTTATGCTACCAACTAACTAAGACACCAGCCAATAAGACCATTCCATGTTGAGGGTGAAGGTCTGTTTTTCAGCTAGGCCAAACAGCATTCCAGAATCTATATGCATATTTAAGTACAAACCATTTTATTACTACTGTGATTCCATTGAATGGTAAATCAAAATCACAATGCAAAAATAAGCCACATATGAAACATTTAACTTTTATTTTTTCTCCCTTGCGTGGTGTTTTACTCAAGTTACTTCTTGGTCAATGAATATTGTTACATCACTCGTTAGGCAGTAATTGTGTTTACAAGAACGATTTATTGTAAGTATTAAATTACCCTAGGTATGTTCCCCGAGCCACTTAATGAGATGATCTGCCGAAAACTCAACATATGTCTGCTGTAAACCACTTGAATCAATAGGCAATACAAACAAAGATAATACGCACACAATGAAGCACAGACATACAATTTTTGTATATATTTCGTCTTGTAAAAAATAAGTAAGCCTACATTATGCATAGTTAAATCGTATGTAAATACCAAAACCTTGGTTAAACACTTCATTTAAAACTAATATTATTTTAACTAGGAAAATATATTGTAATGATTTTAAAACCGTTAGAAATATCATAATCGTTGAATCACTAAATATTCAGTTAGCCAAGACTGATAAAAGATACACATTTACATATTGTGTCTTAAAATATTATTTGGTAGGCAGGTCAGAAAAGTGGAGATATATGACGAGGCCAAAACGGTTACTCCGCATTAGCGAAAATAAAAATGGAGCACATTTTATTATCAAACGTATTACAATGAAGGTCATATCTTGGATTTTAGAGGCTTTTTTAATTAAAAAATAGTGTTTTTTTTAGAATGAATTCTGTCTGTTTTCCTAGCTACCTGTCGGTGCTCTCTGTTGTGATTTACAACTTAAAGTGTACTTAATTTTAATCAAATTTTGTATATAGGCATATTTTGGCATAATCTTTATTTTCTATTTTTTCGGTTACTCAAAGTTTTGGGTTAAATGTCATAACACTAAAACTCAAAATGAATGTTGTCTTAAAATCGTGTTTAATGATGTTGACGAAATTTTGAAATAAATTTCCTACAAGGATCCAAATAAAATTACAACGGCTCAGGAGTTGTCAGTTTAAAAAAAAATCGTTTCTGAAATACAATTTCTTAAAATCGGCTATACGATATCAATTAAATTTTGATGAAATGTGAAAAAAATGTTCATCTTGCTTGAAAAATTAATCACCATTTAGATTTCACCAAAATTTGATCGAAATCACTTTAACCGTTTAAAAAACATTCGACTTTCTATAACACTGGTTTACTGTTTGACTGATAACTCGTGAATCATTATTTTTGGAGACAACGACACATAAATATCATTTTATTACTAAAGGGTTCAATCTTGAGAGACAGCTAATGTTGACTATCGATATTTACTTAAGATATCCATATAAACATTTCTAAACGAACACAGATTGTTCATAAACATACACTTCCAATTTATTACAAAAATAATATTAGTTCTAAGCAAACTATTACACTCTAAAAGTTTCCATATTTATTCTGTTACATGATTTTTCAATTCTCATCCCTTCGCGGTAATACATTTATTTAAAACATTTATACTTTAATCTCTAATAATAGAGCTAATTAAGTTTACAATTTTAAAGTCATCAATTTCATTTTTTAATCTAACTACAGCATTCATGAATTTGGGCTCAGCTTAGCAGCTGTTTTATATAGACACATCCCTGTTGATGATTTTATTTAAACATCGGTCTCCATAACTTTTTAGTTGCTCTGCATTCTACTAGAGGCATATACGATTCCAGGCCTCCACATAGAAAGCGATCTGTCCTTCCACTATTTTAACGCTTATATTTCCCAGACCAGACACCTAATCTATACAATGTCAGTACTGCTCGTTCTTTCCCAATCAGTTTGTTCAGTTCCCAATCACTATTACCTTCTTGTTTAATATGTTAAGCAGCAAGTCAGCAATATCTATTCATGATAAATAACGACAACTTATAAACACTCTAGCTTTATAAATAGAGAGAGTATATATCAAATTTCTCCAAATTGGCTATATTTAGATTAAATTTTAGTGAAACATTTTCATTAATAACCGTTAAATCCAGGGTTTGCACGGTACCAGGCTAGTTATAGTTTAATTTAGTGATGCTGGTGCATCACTGAAGATGGCGACTTTGAAATGACGTTGAAACGCGATTGAATAAATAAACATACTATTTGTGTTCAAGTTTTATTCTATCATTAATAACCGTTACTATTAAGAAACAACAGTTTTAAAAAAATACAATTTCTGTTTTGTTTTTCTTAACCAACGACCATCATTTACAAAAAAACTAATATATTTTATTAATGTACTGATTACATTTCAACAGATCACAATTATTGTGAAAGTTTGTACACCTTGTAATGTAGACCTATTGCGTTTTTATCTACGTGTTTAGAGTAGGGTCGAAGAGAGTTAGATGAGGTTATCATTTTTTATGAGATTATATTTTAATGAAGCAACATTATTAAGAGTTGTTTAAAGCTATGCTCATTTAATTGGTTGTGCCATATTTGCAGTGTCAGACGTAGTCTATATTTTGTTTATCTCATATTTCACAGAACTCGGTAATCTCTCTTAGGTCTTATCAGGTCTCTATTGAACAACTTTTGTTCTTTTCCGATCTTAGCGCTATTAGACTATTCGAGGGCGGGGGGGTTTCTGTATTAATTTTATGTTCTTGTTTTCCTTTTATTTTAAGGTGATAATAACCGAGAGGTCATTGTTTTTCTCTACATACAACAAGGGAGAAAATAACATATTTGATTACTTTACAACCGTAAAGGACAGAGTTAACTTTTCAAAAATAACTAGTAATAATTTTGTTTGTAATAACCCCTCCCCCATTAGAAAATAAAATGGACATCTAGATTCAATATATTATCCCATGTACATAAAATAATATAATATTTTTGAGGGTCAAGAACTGAAAAAAAAATTGTTTTGGTATAAAATATGTCTTACTTTAGACATGTCTCTATTTTTTACCAATACTTTTTTGGCTTCTTATGCAATGCATGTTAAATAAAATTGCCATAATTAAAACATTGTATTTAGCTGTCGTACGGCCAAAACTTAAATATTGTAAGAACTATTTTTAAATGGAGTTTAATACTTTAATTTGTTCTATAAATTTTCACATTTTGCAAACATTTTATCAAAACCACTCATTCGATTTTGAGTTATACCGCCATCCGTGATTCAACTTGATCGATAATCTCAAAACTAACATAATTTGGAAGATCATGGAAGCCATTGCGTTTTGTTGGTGTCTTCCCAGTTGTGATCAGTACCACGTGCAATCATTCGGGTATATGAAAAGGGTAATTTATTTTTGAGATGTGAGGATGTGTTTCTCTTGTGAATACTCACGTAACTTTTCTATTAAAGCTCGTAGCACTGGGTAATGACTAATATTAGAGAAACTCTCCCCACCCTTCCCCCTTTTTTCCCTTTCCTCTATATCGGTGCTCTTAATTAAGTTTGTTTGATTAAATACGAAAAAAGGAAAATTTGATTTTTTTTTCTCGTGTAAAATTCATTGAAATATTTTTTTTTAGTTTATAATGATATGCCAAAGTAAAAACTCGAAACAATCCATCGATAGGTTGGGTTGTGTTGCTTTTGACGATGTTTCGTATTTCGGAATAAAACATTTTATAAAACGAAAGTGCTCATTTTGACTTATCCTCCGGACTACTCATGATTTGGTAATCACAAGTAGGACTCTAAATATTTGCAAAATAAATCTGAAACCCAATTTCTTTGAATGACGTCAAGTGGAGCAAATTTGTCAGTGTTTGGAAATGGGATACAACCGTTTTATTTGGATTCTTAGTGGCTAAAGTTTATCATATAGTTACAGCCAATAATGATAACGCGTTTTAGTCTTTGACCTTGGTGAGACGTAGACAGTTACAAATCATTATTATTAAACAATAGTCAAGTGTTTACGATTGGATCGTTATGAGTAACAATATAATTATAAACACGTATGGTTTCAATATGTTGTGAATCCAAGCATTCGACCAATTCGATCAATAGCCTATTAACTTAATTAATTGTCTATATTTAATTGCTCAACAAGTTGTTATAGCTGGACTGAATAAAGTTGGACTCCATTAAATTTTATCAAATGCGACAGAAATTGAATTTTATTGTAATGTGTAATGTAGCCTACCCCCCCCCCCCCCGTCTATGTGACGTCATACGTTGAATTTAGTTTAAAGGGAGAACAAAACAAAAGAATATTTTAAAAATATATGATATTATATTTATACACCAAACGAATTTAGGCTATATTTAACTTATTTGTATAAAATTTACAATAAAAATTTATTTGTCGATTTATTTTTTTAATCTAATTTTTTATTATATTTTTTTACCAAACCAAAATATAGAGTAATTACTTTTTTTTTTTTATAAGTTATATATATAATACTCGTACAAGTCTAAAATTTATAAAATGTTTTTATATTAATTTATTTAAGATATTGCAACACCATGTCTTGTTCTACTGTAATAACTCTTACTATTACAATAACTATATTACTATATTTGAGGAGATAAAATAACCTCAAATTTTATACTCTAAATGTTCAATGTATATTTTGTACTTACGTAATGGCATCTTTTAAACTGTTTAATTGGTCTGTAGGTTTAATTGGCTATAAGCTATTGTTTTCGACAGTAAATCACTAAAATATTTAGGTTAAAACAATGATCTTTGTAAAATGTTGATTGGCGTTATACCATACAATGAGTCACTGTGTTCGTCAGTTCGTCCTGTGTAAGAAGGTAAAAAAAGTAATAACATACTTTATGTGACAATATGATGTATAAATAAATAGTAACGATAATAAAATCTAATTTAATAAACAACAACCATTATCGATTCATTTTAATATGGAATTTCTTATGCTTTAAAATATAAACTGATTATTTTTACACAGGAATTACTAAACACTATTATGTCTCTAAACACTTAATTTAAAAAACAATGATACCGTTTTGTGACATTGTCTTGTGTTGAAAGGCGTCTTCGCTGAATACCTACGGGATATCACTGCGCACGTGAAGATTGATTGTAGAATGACAATATATTATACTACATGAGGATGTAGTTTTCAATCCTCGCTTCAATTCTCAGTACGTACAAAGCTACTGCGCCGGTGAGACAATATTAGTTTGTTAGGTTGGTAGCCCAGTTACCATTCTTTCGTCGTTTAATAGTGTTTGTTACAGGTAATGGAGTTTACCGATAAGATTTACTAAAAAAAAAGTAATGGGAAAGTAAATTGTAGATCTAGTTGCTAATTATAATTATTATATTTAGATGTATTATTATAATATATGATTAATTATTAACGTATTTCTATCATGCATATAATTCTTCTATCGGCAATAGCTTATATCCTAAGAGTTTAAAATCCACGAGTCATAAGTGAACAACATCTATCAATGCTAAGATAAAACTGGGCGTTAATGAGGTCTAAACTTCCTGGTTGGAAAGTTGATAAGTTGGTATCTGAAACAGATGATGAATAAACTTTCATCTCTCGTGTCTAAAGACATTCTATAATTTGTTAAAATATTTCCTTTAGGTTTGAAAAATAAATTCCTTTTTAGAAATATTTAAATAAATTTAATACGCTGTTGAAAACTTTGTTCTTTTGTACTAATAATTAACGAATATTAATCAATATCAAATATGCAGTATCAACAATTCAAAGACTAAAATTATTAAGACATGAATTAAACATGTTCATTAGACATACCGATTGATACAATTTGATGAAATTTAATTACTATTAACCACCGTATGTAGCCTATGTTCACCATGAGTTTTGCTTGTTTTTAACTAATTCGTTTTTTTTAATGAGGATAATTATGTGCCTATCTCAGATTCTAGCACATCTTTAGTGTTTTAATTTTTAAATATATAATTATAAAAAAGAAGTACATCAATGTTTAAATCAGAAATATTTAGCTAAATAATATGATTTTTGTATGGACTCCATTTTTTATACGGAGTAACACCGTATGGCTGTAGTGTCCCCCCTCCTCTAAATACCTCTTTTCCCTGAAGCTAAGATCGTTAAACTAACAGATACACTAAGCTAACCCGTTAACTAAATGCTAAATATTTCTAGTAAATTATATTAACTTTAATGTAATAGCAGATATTTTTGTTGAAACTCCATATTCAAGGATAAAATAAAGCAAAAGCTTAAAGCTTCAAATATTTTAATAATATAAATGAGCTACAATTGTTTCGCCTTGCGGCAACATCGGGCAACTGATAATTAACAGGTATAGACAACTATTTAAACATAAGTAACAGGAAACTGAAATACAATAGAGAAATCGGGAAAGGTAGGGGGATGACCTAGCAGGTAGATAAAGGTTAATGAACTATGTTACGGTCATCCCCCTACCTTTCCCGATTTCTCTATTTTATTTCAGTTTCCTGTTACTTATGTTTAAATAGTTGTCTATACCTGTTAATTATCAGTTGCCCGATGATGCCGCAAGGCGAAACAATTGTAGCTCATTTATATTATTGAAATATTTGAAACTTTAAGCTTTTGATTTATTTTTTCCTTAGTAAATTATTAATTACATTTCAATAACTGAAGTGCATTATAGTTGTTTCTTGTATAAGTCTATTGTATTATGTGGCATAGGTAATGAGTAGCCTATACAGCAAAACTAAGACTAGTCCACGACCTTGATGCGAGTCTACTGATACTGAGAAAAGTGGAAAGGGAATACCAGATCTGATGCTCTTAGTTCTCTGAGCTGACATCGCCTGTTTATCTACTGTACTGTAGTGTTCGTGTTTTGTTCACTGTGTTACGATTTGTGTCCGATACCAGTGTTTATAATAACAATGTAAGTGTTTTATTATACTAGACAAGCTCATAATCTAACAAAAAAGGAAACAAATTTCTTTTCCTACTATTTTTAACATCAGCTTTTTTCTTGTTTTGACTTTAGTAGATGCAGATCGCCATGTTGCATAAAATGAACTACTTCAGATTCATGTAGAAAGATTTGATCCATACTTATGCGCTAGATTCGACTGAATTCCAACTAAAATAAACCTAAGAGAAATTATTGCTAAGTTAATCTATTTTAAGAAAAGGTTTTTAGAGATTGAGTTTTTTAAACGTGACTTCTTTTATAACATACAAAACGCGTTTGGATGTCGAGTTTAAATCTGTAAAAAAGATCTATTTTGGAACATATAGAATCTGTAGATAAAATTTTATTCCCTGTAAACAATTTTATGAAATTTGGAAATCGACCGTGTAAAATGATAATTTATCGGCCGATTGTTTCTGTTTAAAAAGATCTGTTCAGTTATTTTGATTTATTATACAAATGATCGCTTAAGTCCGCTTAAACTGTATTTGTTTAATTACAGTAGTTGTAAATTCGAGCTAGATCAAAATTTTTAAGGAAATCTGATCACATTGCGATCTCTAGCGTTTACATAAAAATACACATACTAAACAAAATTATGACAGTCTTATATCGGATTCTAGATAACATAAGAAGTCGGTCACCTTACTTTGTAAAGCTAAATACAGAAATTGGAATTCCTTGCAAAGAATGTTACGACTAACAGCAAACATAGCCTATATTTAAAACTTTTTGAACATAAATAAAACATTATTTTAATATTTTAAGACGATAAAAATTAATATTGTTTTTATCTTTAATAGCTTTTCTTAACTTTGTGATGTAATTACTCTGTTTAAATTGCTATTTAATAAAGCAATCTACAGCATATGATGAAACTTTGTGGCCGTGTACATGGTATTTATTAAATTTTAAAACAAACTGAATGTTTTACATTTGCATTTTAATCAAGTAAAATACTTTCATAGATTAAAGTAAAACTACAACCAAAATAGTAATATCACGTAGTACTACTTCTCTGAATAAGGGATCTTTTTAATTTAATTAATAAAATATTCCAATCTAGTACTTGAATAAGAGCAAACGCAAGTAATCATCTTTTCTTTTCTTTTCGTTTATTACTACTGTAAACATACTTTTACTTGTTAAATTTATAATGAAAAGACTTTTCTTATAGTTTTATTTGTCCCGATATAATTTTTATTAATAAAATGAAATACTAAGTTAATAAGATCAGATTAAATGTTTATTTTATTTTATTAACTAGTGATTACATATTTTGAATCACAGAACACAATTTATACATTCGACAGTCCTGGCCTTCAGTATACATCACAATTTGTAAAAATCGAAATTTAAAAAAAAATTCTATCACTGAATTCGATTGAATTTACAATAATAATATTTTAAGATGCTGAACTCGAATTTAACATTGGTTAAAATATACTAGCCTCTTATGGCATATAATTCTTTTGAACTTGAATAAAATGTTTAAAGCGGAATTTAATCAAATGTATAAGTTAATAATTTTTTTTTTTTTTTTTAAGATAAATATTTGTTAATAAAAGTATAAGTTATTCCCTGTGGGGGGGGCTCATTATTGTGGACCCTCCAACTAAACCGAGGTACCCTTGTTGTATATACACCTTTTTTCGTGTAGTCTTGAACTAGATACCTATTTTTTTATTTTTCCTATTAAGTGTTTCTTCACCAACACCTTGCTCTTCTAACTCTGCCACAATCATAGTATTCGAGGGTTAGGTGTCTATTTTATCTTCTTGTCTCCTTTTTTCCTTAGAAACGATGATGATCGAGAAGATTTTTCGCCTTTAAACAAGGATAAAATAAAAGGCTGGGTTGAATTTAAACCCGTTTTTACTACTTTCTCATACACAGATCTATGTGAAGAGAAGGTATGTAGCATCTAAATATCGTTTCGAGTTTTTCGTTAATATATTCATTTTGAAATACCTTACACCCAAAAACTGTTAAGCCTGTACCTTGCTCTACAACCCAAACGAGTTTATCAATTTTGATCAAATTTGGTATGTGGACATAGTTTTGTCATAGATTAAAATCCCCCCACCCATATCCTGATAAATTAATATTATGGGGTAGTCACTATAAGACCAAAACACAAAATTACACATGTCTAAATATCGGCAATAACAATGTTGTTTAACTTTTCCTGAAGTGTAGCCTAAACAAAACATATTGGTCGTCCTCCCCACAAAATTTCAGGTCTTCTCGTAAAATAAGACCATGGAGCTTTTTAAAAACGTAATATCTCAAAATCATCTCAACCGCTTTCGTTCAACTTTTGGCAAAACAAGAAGATTATTGACCTTAAACAATGTACAACATTGCAACTAAAAGAAAATTACAGTATCGAAATAAATTACAGTTTGCAAAAAAAAAAATAGAAGATAAGTAAGCATTAAAAACTTCCTTTCAATCAAATACAATTTACTCTTATAACGTGTTTATAATACAAACAAAGCTTAGCCTCTGCTTACTTATTATTATTATTTTATTTATTTATTTTTGAATTTTTTTTTCACAAAATGTTGGTAAAGAGAGAACTTTCTATACTAACTTATCTCCCTCAAAAAACAAAAATAGAAAGTAAAAAAACTCATTAGTAAAGAAAATTGATATTTTTTTCTCACGTATTAAGAAATATAGATAAATAAATGCTTATATTCTAAATGGTGAAGTTAGGACCGTCAAGTTCTCTCCACCGTTTAACCCCACACGAAAATACGATAAATACAATGAAAACACACATAAAATGAAGCTGAAATTACGAAATGAAATAAAAAATACAACAAATAAAATAATTAAAATAATTCAGTAATAATTTTATATTTATCAACTAAAACTAAATCGAGAATAAAAATAAATTATAACATACTATTCTACATTTTACATCAATAAACTTTTAATTATAATAAAACTTGTTTATATATATAGACATTCTTTGGAAGATGGCAACCAATTTATGTTTGATTAATATTTCGTTTTACACTCAGGGACTCACTCATAGTGAGTGCACGTGTAGTGGACCCAAGGACCATACAGGATCTACACCTTTCTTCATCTAGTCTTGGACTAGATCCCTCTCTTTCATCTTTCCTATCAGCTTCCTCTTGTCCAACTTTTGTTCTCCTCCGAACCTGACGTTATTAGTATTCTAAGGATATGAGTCTTTATTTTATGCTCTTTTCTTTTTTTATAAGGCAATGGTAACCGAATGGTTTTTTGCCTTTAAAATAACAAGGGGGGAAAAAAACTTTTGTAGATGGGTGTGTGAGCAAAGTTAGTGTAGTGTTTTTGCATAGTTTATTTACATAAATAACTGGAAAGTCTGACCCTATCAACAATTTGTATTTAGACGAAATGAAAACTGTTATAGGTAAAATTTATATATCCATTAAATGTTTTTATCCACTAAAATTGCAACATCGAATTTATTTTTCTATAACAAGACTTTCTCTGTTACAAAATATTGTCTATTCAACTTAGAATATTTTTTTTAATTTTAAAGGACATGTCAAAACAAAACAAAATTGATTTTCTCAAAATTTGCTTTACCGATTATGGTACAATTTTGTTAAAATATAATGGGGAACACTTAAATAACATTTTATTCTACCTTAATAAGGTTTGGCCACCTAATCCTATTCTTCAGTTTATTTAAGGAGGTTACATGTGACCTGCATCAGATATTTGCTTACTATCAGTTGACCCCTAAGGAACTAAAAAAAGTGTGTTGTCAACCATGTATATTTCCCCAACGTTGTTAAATCAAAAATTTATACTTAAACATCAATACTCAATAATCAACTGTGAATAAACGTCTTAAAAAGTAGAATATTTGAAAAATTGTTTTAAGTTGTATGACCTTTAAACCAATACTATTACCAATATTGTACATGGGGATGAACCATTCTTGCTATGGCAGCTTCAATATGAATTCCCTGTGACGATATAAAAACTTGGTTCAGAATGGGAGAATCTTGTAGAATTCCTGTTTCGCAACGGAATGATGGACATATATACGAATCATCAGATAAATTTCAGTCCGTGATTAAATTGGAAAAACATAAAGACAACTTTACTGTCATTGAGTATAGATATAGGTATAGATGATAGATTGTTTGTTTTATATCATAAAACCTTCACATTTAACCAAAATATTGTTATCACTTTGATAAATTTTGAGATATTCAACTTTCTAAAACTCTAATTTTATTTATTACTTGACACCTTATTTTGGACCTAAAACTATACATTTCACCAACATTTTATTGCTTGGGCCTTTTTTGAAATATTCAATATTTAAAACGGTAGAAATAATGTTTTTTTACAGATAGCTCCTGAGCAATGATAATATGTTAAACAATACTTTTTCCGGAGCATCTCTAATACAAAACTGTAAAAAATTTGGTTACTATACAGCTTTGGGCTCGAAAAATATTTTTTTTAAAATAGCTGTATATTCATCCTTAATTTCTCAAAATCCATTTGTCCAAAAAGTGTCTAAACTCTTTGTCTGCTTAGGATTTGGTTTTGAGTATGTGTGCAAAAACCAGTTATAATGTTTGTTTACAATCAGTTAAATTTTAATTTACATCATTTTTTATTACAGTTGTTACTACACATCATGGTTAAAGAGTTACCAGGACTTTTCAGATGTTTAATCAAAAGAGACAGCAACTCTTTATTCCATATTAATAGATCTCTTGTTAAACTGATAAGTCAAAGAAATTTTACAAAATGGAAAAAAATAAAACCAGTTTGTGGTTGTTCTACCTTCTGGTGTCAAAGAAAAGAAATGGGAAGTCAAAGTTCCCCACATATTGTGAAATCCCCGTTTAAACATTTAGAAATCCCTAACATTACAGTCCAGGATTTATTATGGGAGAAAATTGACAAATTTCCAGATTACACAGCTGTAGTAAGTATGTTTTCTTCTTATAATCCTGATATCCAATCCCTTCTAAATTTTTGTATTCGAACAATTAACTTCAAATTCTTCCTTCTCTCCTCCAGTACTCATAAACATTCTGTAACCATCTCATCCTTAGTCTATTTTTTTCTTCTTACACTCCCTAATACTTAAATATGAGTAGCTAATATTTATTGAACAATGTTCAAATACCCCAGCCAGCTTATGAGAACTTAATGAGCCTCACAATATTTTAATTCTGGAAACTTATTATCTCATCATTGAGTTTTTTTTTATTCCTCTTTCATTGATAGCTCTATAATAATATAATTCTTCTCATTATATTCATCTCAAGCACATACAGAGATAGAATATATTTGGCCAGTTCAAGGTTCATACTTTACTCTCATGGGTAACACCTGGTCTACTCAACCTTGTCCTCATTTTTACTTTAGTGGCACCTAAAATAAATAAACAAACTTAGGTTAAAATCTTTATCACATAAACCATACTTTTAAGTTTTAGATTTAAATAAGTGAATTTTATAATGTTTGTGAAGTTTTTGTATGTAAATTATGAAAAATTAGTTGTTATATATAAATATAATTTATTGTAAAATTCACTTCTAATATAATGCTGTTTTAGATTCTCATATATATATAGTCTATATATATATATATATATATATATATATAATATATATATATATATATAACAAAAATATGTTTAGGTTTTTCAAGGAAATGGATGTTTAATTAATTGTTCTCTGAGTCAAAAAAGGTACTTGATTCTCCATTTTTTGGAATTATATTTTCAAAGAATGATGGAACATTTTTCAGTTTTGTATGGAATTAATATTTTGTAGGACAGTTATCCAAATATATAAATTATTGGTATCAAACCAAATCATTGAACAATATCAATAAACAGCCTCAAGTTCATTAAACTGTTGTATTTGCTCTAATTTCCGAACATTTTAGTAGAATTTGTAGCTAGACTAATGACCTAAATGCGTATGCCAAATTGCAAATGAAAGAAAATGACGAAAATTTTGATCATTGTAATTCAAAATTAAATTTTAATCAAATATGATTTGCACTAATTGCATGTTTGTGATACAAGCAATGCAAACTTATTTAAATATATGAATATTTTTTATAAAATTTTCTTCTATTTCAACTTATTTTCCAAATAAATACGCTAGAGAAAATATCAGTAATGGGGAAAGAAAAGATAGATGGAAAGGAATATTTTTTAAATATTATTTATTTATTATTATTATTACTCTTTATTTATTTTTTATTTTTTTAATGGTAAGTGAGAAAGTTAGTGTAATTTTTTTGCACTGTTTATCTAGAAACGTAATAAGATTTTTGTTTTACAAAATAAACTATAATAGTTAATGGTGACCTCATCAACTATTACGGTTAATTTTTTTTTTTTTTTTTTTTAACAAAAATCATGACAATATATTTATATCATAATATATTTTATGTCAAATATCGTCCTCAATTTTATTTTTTTAATTTCTTAACTCAATTAATATTTCTAGGAATGTGGGATTACCGGTCGTAAATATACATTTGCACAGATTAAGAAACTTAGCCAGAGATTTGCAGTCTCATTACTGAAGTCTGGAATACAGGAAGGACAAACTGTAGCATTTATATCACAAAACTGTCCAGAATATCCCATAGTTGTGTTAGGATGCATGGAGGCTGGTGTAGTAGTAACTCCTATCAATTATATTTATACTGCAGGTAAAATAAAAATTAATATTTAGCACAAATTGTCATTATCTTGATTACAGAAACTCCAATTACTATACCTCTTAAAACACCAACACATGAGACTATAATGTCTATGAATACTACTTTAGGAATAATTTGACATCATTTTAACTCAATTTATGATCATAAAATATACACCCAGAGCAATTCAAACCACATATCTCAAATATTTTGTAGCCAAATGGTTAAGGTTAAAAACTTGAAAGTTTTATCTCATTAATTTATATATAAAGAATTTAGACGTAATATTTGTTTTGAATTTAAAGACCTAAAATGGTTGTAACGTGTCTGATTCGAGAGCATTTCAAACAAAGATGTAGGTCAAGTTATATCTCATTTTAAAGGTTATTAAAAGGTATACATTTTGGCATTAAGGTTTTTTTCTTTTCCCTCATCATTTCAAATTGGCAGGTTAAGTTATGTTAAATGTTGGTCCTTTCATCCATCTATATATTGTTTTTTTATTTAAATAAATAATTTAAAATCAAATGATGCATGAACTTTAACTGACCTTTAATATTATGTAACACATTGTCAGTGTTTTTTACATTACCCCAAATCTTCCACTTCCAATTTAAAAAGAAAATTCAAAATCCCATGTCAACAAAATTTCAAATTATAAGGTAGATCGCGTTGTAGATTAAATGACAGGTCTTCAAAAATTGGATATTTTTTTTGTATTTACAGTTTTATAATCTGTTGTGGTTTTAACATGGCTGCCAAAAACAACATTTCACATTTAATTGTTTTTGAAAAACAAATAAACAAGATATAATTTTTTTTTATTATTCAGTCAATATTACTTTCGATGACCCAATTTTTAATATTCCTTAGTCTTGTTTGGTGTAATTTTATTGAAATTATTTTGCTGATTTCTGATATAACAAAGTTTTATTATTATTTTTTCATAAGCTAAGCATAACTGGTCTTATTTACAAACTTCAGAAATTCAGAAATTTATTAATAAATTATTGTTTTTCATGAGTGCTTTCGTATCAATTTTGATATGCTTTATTACAATCGCTGGCATAAGTCATTGTAAATATATAAAATCATTCTAAATAAATACAGTAATAGAAATAAAGTCTGTAATTATTCAGTCATTGATACTTTTAAACGAGCAATTTTTTAATATTCCTTAGTCATGTTTGATGTCATTTTTATCATATTATTTCCCTGATTTTAAATATAACAAATATATTGAACAGTATTGGGTGAACCCAAAAAAAAATTGTTTTATACTGGACACTGTTAGGTGACTCAGGCAATTAGCAATTAGCAGCTGTTGAGCCAGGACATAAAGATTACACCAAGAAGGGGTGGCTGCAGGTAGGCCAATCACTGACATAATGGAACAGAGTTTATGTTTCTGATAATATAATTCTATTCCACACAGAAAAACTAAACTTCCAATCATGTTTGTTGATTTGTTGGCAACAATGATATAATCCCATGACACTTTTGTTACTTTCAGATGAATAATTTGTCATCAGTTGAAAGACTCTGAAGCCAGCTGTGTGATTACTGCACTTAATACACTAAACACAACTATAGCTGCTATTAACAAAGTTGAGGAACTCACTAAAAGTAACAAACCAATCAAATTGTTAACCTTGGATCTAACTCGAGATAACAATAATGAAATCCCGTCAGGAGTTGGACATTTTAGTGAACTAATTGCTGATACTGTAGATGCAACAGAATTACCTTCTTTAAGGAAAGTCACAATAAACCCTTCAAAGTTAGCTATTCTTCCATACTCAAGTGGAACTACAGGATTGTCAAAAGGTGTTCAGCTGTCACACAGAAACCTAGTTAGTAATGTTATTCAATTATCAGAAGTATCACCAGTTATTGAGACGACAAGTAAGTTCAAATTTTTGTATTAATTATATATTATTAAATATTAATATATTATTTTGTTAATACAATGAAATAGAATTTCAAATTGTACTTTATGAACCCCTTAAGGAACAAAATATTGTAATATTTAAGAAAATTAGAACTTAAAGCTGTGGACAATGTTCAAAAAGCAAGCAAGAGCTAATAATAGGTTTAATCAGAGAATAACTCCCTTGATAGTAAGTTGAAATCGAAATGAAACAAAACTTTAAACTAAAAAAAAAGTTGACTAATATCATGAGTTAGTTTACCTTGACAATGTGTTGTTCATAACAAAACCAGTTTAAAAATTATTTACTTTTCAAGTTTTCTCTGCTAGTTGTAGTCTTTAAGCCAACTTCTCTTGGCAATTAGTCCAAACTGAAATGTAAACTTGGCAATTTGAAAACAAATTCATAAACAATTTGATAGATAATAATATTTTAGTAACATAATAAAAGATAAAATAAATCTTGAACACAAGATCTCGCAAGTTATTTATAGTTTAGTTATTTTAGCTCATGTATCACTGAGGATGGCGACTTTGTCATTGAAACGCATTTCATTAAATAAATGTAATTTTTGAGATCTTGTGTTCTAGTTTTATTCTATCAAATATTATGTCACAATTCAAGCTCAATATTTATTTATGACATAATTAAACGTTAACAATATATTAGTTGTAACGAAGACTGATTTTAAAATTTTTATTCTGAGAAGTTTTGCTCCTCTCTTGTCCATGTCATTTGATAATAACCTAGTGTAAATAACTACTAGCAAAACTAAATAAAATAAAATATGTTTAAAAGAGTTTTGTAATTCCTCTTAAAAATATTATAGTTTCCTAACTTACTCAATCAGCATTTAAATTTACTGAAATTTATCTGTTTATTTTAAAATTCAAAAGTTGTATAATATGTTATAGTCAGTGAAAATAACTTGAAATCCTCTATATCCTATGTTTTAAACTTCTATTTTAGAATACAGATTCTGGCTTTCGTTGATCATGAAATGAAATTCAAAATCAAATAATTATTCTTAATTAACAAGATCCATTTAAAAACCAAAGTCTTATTTATTTCTGTTTAGTGCTTTGACTGTTGTAGAATTATTATGTTGTTAAAAAGTCTGATCACAAATGTCAAATTAAATTTGCTGGCTTTCACTTCTCTTTTGGTAAATGAGTGCTAGAAACAAATTCGAGCAAAATAGGAAACGTTAACCATACTTTAGTTTAACAATTTATAATTTTTGTAATATTTGGCACAACTGTTCTAGTGGTATTGATTAAAAATGTCAAACCCAAAGCCATTAGAGCTTTCATTGGCAGATGAAGCTTTAAGATCTTCTTGAGAAACAACTTTGATTGATTAAAATGTTTTGAATGTTTGGATAATTATACAAAAAACCTCAAATGAACTTTTTCAATACAAACCAGCTACAAATTCTTCAGTTACCTTTCTTATGAAATGTGAAAAACATAACATTTGTATACTCAGTAAAGTGAATACTGGTTCCAAAGTTGGAGGTTTGGTTACCATTCTACCCAGAGTAAAAATGTAAGTTTTTCATTCCCCCCCCCCTGTTTTTTTTCATAAGATGTATATTTTATACCTTAAGACTAATGAGGATGAGACATTGTCATAAGCTAGAGAAAAAATATGAAGTCATTTGGTATGCAATCCCTCGATCAGAATTAACAATTTTTAACAAATTTTGTTTTTGTAAAATCACTGCTGAAAGTTATTGTCTTCAAGCATTCTTTTGGGCTGCAAGACTTCAAAACAGTTAATGAAAATTACAACATCTATTTATTTTTTCATCACAATATGTACAGACAATATAGTAAAGAAATAAAAATTATGCTTACACAGCTATTTGTATTTCAGAAGACCATCAAGATGTGTTACCTGGAATCCTTCCATTTTATCATATATATGGATTTACAGCAATCATGACACAATCTATATTATTTGGGTGTAAAGTTGTGACTCTTCCTAAGTTTGAACCACAAACATTTCTTAAAACTTTAAAAAATCACAAGGTACGTTGTTTGTTTCATTTAGTTTGTTTCGCTGTTGTGTTTTGGTGTATAAAATTGAATAAGCATAAGTTAACTTCTAATCTTACAGCTCCACTAATGAAACTGATATTTATTTATTTTTTAATTTTCATGATAAATTATGTTTTTAAAATTTTCAGTTTTAAGTGAATGTTACAAAGAACTCTCTAATAACTTCTGTAATGAATCTTCGATTTATGAAAAATAGAAAGGAGTCAACTTTAATCTATCATGTCACAACTTTAGACCCAGGTTGGATGTTTTATTTCATTTTGTGCATTCTTATGATATATGTCACTAATTCATAAACATACAGGGTGTAACTAAAAAGGTATCCTGACTATACATATTCATCGTTTGTTGTACTAAAATAAATATGTTCTGTAACAAATTTTTGAATTCTGCTTCATTTATCATCTGTCCTTTTAATTTTGGTTTTTCTTCAAAATACAATTTCTATGGAATGGACGTATTGAATTCAAATGTTGTACAATGGTCTGAACCATAGAAATAACTTTATACAAAACTATTTTAAAATGGCATCCGTTTAAATATTTTCTTACCAAATATATGAAATCCGTTGATCTTACGAAAAATATATGACACACAATTTTTTAAACTTTTTAATACTTAAGAGATGACAATACCTTCATTTGTATTGTAAATTAAAGATAAGCTGAAATATTGGTAAACACTGAACATCTTGTTATTTTTTTTTAAATAAGGTGTGTAATTATATTACCATGTATTATAAACTTCCACTTTTAAGTTGTGTGTAATTAAACACACCACTGCTGGACCTTAATTTTTGCAATTGAAACCAATTGCACAATTGGTTGGATAGTGTTTAAAGTATGGCTATTATATATATATATATATATATATATATATATATATATATATATATATATATATATATAAGGACTATTTCACACTTCACTTAAATTAATTAAATACAATTAAAACATTCCTTAATCAATGTTCTGGTATCCTTACCGATCATGGACGTATTTAGGTCAACTAAAAATTGTATTACAAATTTTTATAACTACAATAAGGGCTAAGGAAAGCTTGTATGTTATAGTCTAGTCTAGTCTAGGTTCCAGCAATTGTTTTTATCAAAGTTTAATCAAAATTTAATGTTTTTGATGGTTCATTTTGTATCTGATTTCCTTTAAAGTGTTCTTGATGGTATATTCTTTTATCCCATGTTTTTATAAATATGTTTTTGATTTACATTTTAATTGATTTTCTTGTAAATGTTCTTGATAGTGTGACATCTATACAATTTTCATATAAATGTTCATGAAAAAGCGTTTCTTTTACCTGATTTTCTTATAAATGCTTTAATTGGTGTATTTTTTATCCGATATTCTTGTAAAATGTTATTGATAATATATATATATTTCATTTTTCTCTATGTGTTCTTGATGGTACATTTATTTGTCATACAATTTTCTTTTAATTTGTGAAAAATATATTCTTTTACAGTTTTCTTGAACATGTTCTATAACTAACAAAAATAGTTGTTTTTATTTCAGGAATAACATTTCACGTGTGAGTTTGAGATCAAGTCATAATATATCATTATTTATTATTTTGTAGATTATGTTTATCAAAAAATATTGCTGTAATACATCTTCTAGATAACCTAACAAAACAAGTAAAAAATATTCTGTTAGCAAATAAATTAGGAAACACTTATGAAGATTATGATATTCTTTTAGGTGTTCTTAAAAAGCATTTTTTTACCAGATTTTCTTGTCAATTTTCTAAATGGGGCATTTTCATCTAATTTCCCAGTAATTATTCTTCATTGTCCATTTTATCCGATTTTCTTTCAATTTATGACAAATATATTGTTTTACAATTTCTTGGAGAAGTTCTATGACCAACAAAATTAAATAGTTCTTTTCAAAAAAAACATTTCATCTATGAGTTTTAGAACAAGTCAAAATATTTCATTATTCTGTATGTTATGTTTATCACAAAATATTGCTGAAATATATCTTCTAGAGAACATAACAAAACAAGTAGAAAAAAAATAGTGTTAACAAATACATTGGAAAATACTTATGAAGATTGTAATATTCTTTTACGTGCAGTTTGTCGCGTTAGTTTTCGATCATAAACCTGCAAAGTTCTGTAGAGATAACACATCTAGAAACCCGGACATCCTCCAATATTTGTGATTTTGGTACACAAAGGTATTGGACAAATAGTTGTTAAGTTTTTTTATTTTTAGTTTTTTCTACAAATGTTGAAAATAAAGTCCATAATATTTTGGTTTTCTAGAAGTACACAAACTAAAATTAATATAATAGCTTTATGTTACAGTGCTCTATATTGTGTATTGTACCTCCACTGGTTTTATTCCTTGGTTCTAATAAAGATGTGACCAGTGAACACTTATGCCATGTTCGCAGTATCATTTCTGGTGCTGCACCCATTGGTGAAGGAGACATAGAAAAATGTATGAAAAAAGTGCCAAAGGAAAACAATGTGATTTCCAAACAAGGTTTGTACCTTTGTTAATATTACTGAATCATGCATAAAACATATGGAGTTAATAAGTAAGGACACATAATTAATTACAGATGCCAAGAAAATGACACATTGCTCTCTCGTTCATCCTATTAATTTAAAATATGACTAATATATTTACAGCCTGCTATCGTATTTGTTTTTAAACAATCACATGGATAGTAAAAATGTCACATTTTAATTTGTAGCTTGGTAAGTTTTACTTTAGTTTTTTTTTTTTTTTGTGTGGTAGCTCACCTTGTTAAAGTAATTTGCTAAATACCAGTTGTATTTGAGTATTGTACTAGAGTTACTGCAATTTTAATTAAATTTGGTACAAAAGCTAGTTTTTATTTAATTCCAAATAAATACACTATAGCTAGGTTTTTTTGCAAGTTCTTTTTCACTGGCATCCTAAAATAGCTCATTTCCATCAGTTAATACCCAAGGTCTGCAAACAGGTGAATCCAGAAATAATATTAAAATAATTTAAAAATGGCAATATAATATATATAAATATGTTTAAAAAAAGTAATAATTGCCATATATATATATATATATATATATATATATATATATATATATATATATATATATATATATATATATATATATATATATATATATATTGTCTTCTTCTTCTTCTATTATTTATTTATAATAATAATAGTTCAAATCCTCCTGTTAATTAGGCTTAGGTACCAACTTTGAATTGTTTAACAAATTATTTCCATATGTACACTTATTGTTTAGTAAATTATAATTTGCCTAAATATTATTTCCTGTGTTCCAGCTTACGGTTTAACTGAGTCTTCGCCGTGTATTTCTATAGGCCCGGACAATCCCAATTTATCCAGTATTGGATCTCCTGTGTCTAACACGTTGATGAAAATCGTTAATATTGAAAATGGCGACTGCTTAGGTCCCAATCAAAACGGAGAAGTGTGTGCAAAAGGTCCACAGGTACGAACATTTACATTACACCAACATATTAGAGCAGAGGATAACATGCTTGTTTAACTTATCTAAGATTCGAAGAAAATAATTAAGATATTTCTCAGTAAATTATTAAAAAGTTTCCACTTGTTATTTCCATATCGACAACTCAACTGTGATAGTCCTTGGGATATCAGAGTATGAAATTCAACTTTGGTAATAATTTTGTTAGTTTTTAATCCTAAATTGTTGGAAATGTCACCATTACTTGCAGAATTAGAATATGCATATTTCTACATAATTTAGTTTCTTGCAATTACTATAAGGTATTTTAAAAAAATAAGAACAAAAACCAGTTTAAAATGGTCACTATAATTAAATATTTATTTAAATAAATTTTTCGAATTTCTTGATGCTTCATCACGAAGATGACGGAGGAACAGTAAGTCTATTACCAACGCATCTCGTTCAAAATACTAAATAGTGTTTTCAACAGCCTTTAGTTCCTCACTATGTGATATATGAGGGTCTTGTACGGTGAGTTCCTCAACGTAAACGTCTTCATCATTTTCATGAATTAATTCATTAGCAGTGACAGCAGCAATAATTTCTGAATCGGACATAATTTTTTGCTTGGTATCATTCTGGAACCACTGTTAAACTTCATTTTCATCATCTTCTTCACATCCAGAAACTTTTTTCGATTAAGTTCACATTTTCTTCATCATGATGTTCAAAGAAACTCATTTCCTTCGTGATCAAGAAGTTTTCTCCTGGAACAAACAACTGTTAGTAACTCATTCCAGAAGTCATCAACGATCCAAGCTACCCATCCAACAAAATCCAATTGGTACATCTTCTTTAACTTCTGGATAAGACCTTAAACATCATTGTTTGGGAAAAGAAGGGAGGATAACAGCTTGTGCCTATATCTTCTCTTGAGACTAACCAAAACTCCTTGGTCCATGAGCTGGCATAATGCTGTGACAATGGGTGGTAAAAACATTGCTTGTGTAGCCCCTTTTTTAACCTTCAATATCTAAGTATGAAGATGCATTATCCAAAATCAGAATAGCCTTCCTTGGCAGGTTTTTGATTTTTAAAACTGCTCAACCAATGGAACAAATACTTCATGAAACCATTCTTTGAAAATTGTACCACTCGACCAGGCGTACCACACAGAAAGTTTATCCATTCTTATGTGCTTATATGCACATGGTTTCTTTGATTTTCCAATTAAACCAAGTTTTAATTTGTGGTTACCTGTTGCATTACTGCATGCTAGGATTGTTACCCTCTCTTTGCTCCTTCCAAAACTAGGGGCTTACTGTTCTTCCTTGAAAGAAACACTTTAGCTGGTAACAGTTTATAATTTAACCCTGTTTCATCATAATTCTACAATTGCTCTCCTGTCAAACCTTTAACTTCGATAAATTTCTGAAACATATCTTTAAACTGACACGTACCCTCCGTGTCACCGATAGTTTTTCCCCACAAATACTAAGCTGTTGGACTCCATACAGTTTTTTCCAGTAATCAAGCCAGCCAAAGATTTAAAAAAATTTAGAATTGTTGTCTTTTCTCAATTCTTCATAAAATTTTAAGGCCTTTTCTTACAAGATCGGCCCATTAATTGGCATGCCCTTCACTCTTGTTTGGCAAAACAAAATGTAAAGTGCTTCATCAAACTCACTTTTCTTCATACTTTTTCTTTCTTTCAATGTTTCTGTAGAAATTTGCTTACACACCAAGACTCAATTTCCATCCTCTTCTTCTTCCAGTCTCCAATCGTAGTTTTGCCAATTCCCAAGTCTTAAGACACTGTACTGACACTTTCTCCATTATCCAGTCTCTTTAATGTGCCCAACTTTTGCACCATAGACAAGTTAATCTCTTTTCACGTAACGGAAGATTTCATCGCAGAGTACTGTAAAGTACCTGAAAACTTTGAAACAGATCTGAACAATATTCACTCACGTCGACTTACATAACACGGTTAAGAAATCAACTAACCCTGGCAAAGGCTGCAGGTCGACGGAGCGGTGAGTGTGACACGAGACAAAAGAATGTGGGAAGATGGGAAGACCTTAAATGGGTCTGTGTGCGAGGTCATTCCGCTCTGCTATGGCAAAGTTATCATGACTGCTTGGTTATCGAGTGGCGAATTTGCGGGAATCTCCTGTACTCACTTTTTTGCTGCCAGATCTTGTAAGTGGTTCACAACAAACAGTTGTACAGTGTCATATTCGATTGCTATTTCATCTATTTTAAGACATTCTTGAAATATGTAAATGCTTCTCCAAGAGTAGATCTGGTATCTCATTCCTCTTTACCACTGTCTTCATCGCCTTCTTTAATTTGCTTTTGCTTCAATTTCATTCATTACACTCTCAATGATTTCTCTTTGGACATGATCTGATATCCCTGGTCTTTTGAGACCAATTGTATTAATTTGTTTACATTGTCATTATCATATTTTTACCAACCAGGAATTTCATTAATAATATTTGTTATGTCATTAGTATATATTTCCTGAATGGTTTAATTTACATATTTTCCTTTTCCATTTCTAGTTGTTTTTATTATGTGAGCTATCATGCATAGTGTTACTCATTGTATTCTTAAGGAAGTATATAAACCGCAATTGGTAGTGTTGTTGTTATTACAATGTCATTTTTTAGTTTACTTTGTCAGTACTAGAGTGCACCACCATCTTAGCTTATTTTAATTACTGCATATATTTTAACTACATTAGTGTAGACATTGGGTACTCCATGTGCTGTTGGGAGTATTGATGACATTACAGACATTTCAAAGTTATTTTGCGGATACCAGAAACGTAGCACTACCACCTTGGTTTAGTTTATTTTAATTATATATTTTACCTACAGTAGTGTCAGACGTTGGTTACTCCATGCACTATTGGGAGTTTCACCATTGTAATTCTATTTATTATAAGAACTATAAAAAATAGATAGCAAATCAAATTTTACAACAAATCACAAAGCCTGGAATATAGGCTACATATCACTAGTATTATATTTGAAATAATTTCATGACCAAATTCTCTAACAAAATACAAATTCTCACAAAGTACACATATCTATCACTGAAACTGGTGAAGTTTATATAAAGCTGTAATCACCCAATAGTGTATAATATGTTGTTGTTTGTCTAGATAATGATGGGTTACCATAATAATCCTAAAGCTACAGCAGCTACACTGGACTCTGATGGATGGCTTCACACAGGGGACATAGGCTATCATGATGAGAATGGTTTGTTTTATATTGCGGATAGGATCAAGGAATTGATTAAAGTTAAAGGATTCCAGGTGAATGTATACTAAACATACTATATTTGATGGCTTTCCATAATGACATCTAATCCTAGTTTAATAAATGGTGCACTAACTTTTTCACACATCCATTCGCAAAACCAAACCCTAAGTAAACAAAAAGTAAATGTTTCCATCTCTCCAGAAATATTGATTACAGTTATAAATTAAAATTGAAATTAACCATGGTATTCGAAAGTCAAGAATCACAAAATGTAATCAAACAATTACAAAAATTTTAATGAGATATAAAGTTTTATAATCCAAAGCACCAAAATCAAATCAAATTTCAATTCACCAATGATATGGAGGCATGATATATAAGACATATTACAGTGAGGACAAATTGGTTATAAAGAGCAACCGATTAGTAACAGTCATTACTTTTTAACTGGACCATTGGTCATGTAACTGGCATAACGTTGATTGTCCATTATTGTTACCTTAGAGTGACAGGAGGTTTGTAATGAGTGTGAAAATAATCAATTGTGCCAGTTGTAAAGTCCAATCAGTCATTAATTTTTTTAAAGCAAGAGGACATAATGCTTGATGTATTCAAAATTCAATTAACTTTATTAAAAATTGGAATGTTTGCTAATCATTATAAATTGTTCAACAAGTCATTAAACAGAAAAACTGTAATTCAATTTCAAAATTTCAAAATATTTCCAAATTAAAAAAAAAAAAACTGTTTATTAGGAGTCACTTGTTGTGTACAGGTCCAGCAACAACTTTCCACAACTGCTCATAAGTACAGCTTTAAAAATTACATGAGTTTTATAAACTAAATATAAGGAAATTATTGCAAAAAATATCATTTTTAATCAATTTTTTTTTAAATATTGGACCCTTGAGCTAATTTGACCATTTGTTAAATATGATTGTTCCATTTGAAATGATTTTTATTTTTTTTTTATTTTATTCTTATTTGAGCCTATACAACCACTGTGGCAATCTGAATGTATTATTACCATCAACAATGTAAAATATATTTTACACCAATGGAAAATATTTGCCAGGAACAAATATATAAAAATTTAAGATCAAAAGATTCGAACTTTGTAAATTAAAAATTTCATATTTGTAAAATTATATAATATGGGTTTAGGTACCACCAGCAGAATTGGAAGCACTATTAAGGTCTATGCCTGGAGTGAAGGATGCAGGAGTTGTTGGAATACCCAATGAAAAAACTGGAGAAGTTCCAATAGCTTTCGTCGTACAATCTTCAAGTAATCCAGCAACAGTGTCTGATATCAAAACATTTCTTTTACAGAAAGTTGCTCCTTATAAACAAATTTCAGATATTGTATTTGTTGATACTATACCAAAATCAGCAGCAGGGAAAATATTGAGACGTGTAATAAAAGAAACATATTTAAAGTCAAAACAAAATTAGATGATCAGTTCTTTAAATTTTTTTTTTCTCAAAAGACAACTTCCTATTTTGTTAAAGTAATCCAATTTGTTTGTTTCACACATAATAAAATTTTATACTGTTGTTCTTTTATTAAATAGTCAATTATCTTTCTTATCTTTTTTTTTTTTACATTCTTACAGATAAATAATTTTGACTACTTCAGCCAATAATTTTGTATAATTGCGCTTAATACTGTACTAGTCATTTTTGATATTTACATTTCTCCAAAATAAATTTAATGATTTCAAACACATTTGCACGTTTCTCGCACACCAACATTCTCACTAATACATGTACAATACCTAAGAATAAAAACATAAGCAAACAACAAATAATATTCACTATCTCAATTAAGGAGAGTCAGTTGACAATTATTTCAGTAACAAAAAATGAAGTAAAATAAATGTAAATATATTGTATGTCACCATTACTGTACCACTGTACAGGCATTAGTTTTGCTCATGTATGGCAGCTAAATAATTACTTCTGTTTACTAATTACTATAGTGCTGTATAAACAATGTTTTGTATTATTATTACAACATGATTATGTATTTATTAGGAAATAAAATAAATATTTTTTCTATTTTTAATGTTGGTATTAGATACAAACATATTATCTTACTGGCCATTCCATATCTCATAAATTGACTCCTTTCAATGGCCTAGTATACAGATTAAAAAATGTACCTTTAAACTCAGAAAAATAACATGAATAGCTGTATACCATAAAATACATTATTGTAACCAACGGTTATGATTATTTGTTTGTTATTGGCAGATTTTTTTTAAAGCCAAATTAGGCGTAGTGAGCCGTTGTAAAAAACTTCAAATGAAAATTGACCTATTTTTTTTAAACTTCATACAAACATTTTTTAGCTGACCAAATAATAAAATACTTCCATGCTTGAAATTAATTTTTGAACTGTTCTCAAGATTCATATTGTACTAATAACCACAATTTGAGCAAACCCATTTTCATTGCTGCATGAACAATAAATAAAAAGTAGCGGAGCTGTAGACAAGAAGTTTATAAATTTGAACCATGGCCATTACTTCAAGTTAATGCTTGGTGTGAGTTGAATGAACATAAATCTTGTCCATGTAAAAACTCGTTTCCCTTCTTTTCTCTTCTCTGCTAAAATTTTCAATAAGCACTTTTCTATTATTAATTTATTTCTTATGCCAAAATCCTATTTTTAAAAAAACAACTTAATATTCCGTTCTACTTCTATTAAATATAATTAATTTATCATTCTCCTTATTTTATATAAATCACTATTATCAATGTCTGTTACTATCATTTTCCATTCACTTTTTTGTTTGTTTTATGTGCTAAGCTATGTATTCTTCACTGATTTCCAAATATTATTTTTCTTCTTTTAACACAAAATGATACACTTGATCAAATCATAGCCAACAAGCTAAATCATATATTTCCCTGACTCATTATCTCAGGCTATCAGGTGCCACAGCTAAGGCATCTTACACACTCACACACTGTACAGTGAGTCGCTTCCCATGACAGTGTTCAAACTAACAACCTATAACTTTGAAGCATGTGATGTAATTTTTATAATTCTTTCAATTATAAATAGCATTTAAATATGTATCAACTTTATTGTTGATAAAAAATATATGTTCTTGATGAAATGTCAAAAATATACTGGAGAATATATAGATTTCCTCCTTATCGCTAGCAAAATATGGTTAAAACTTGGAAATTACTACACTGATTTTAATTAACACTTAATTTAAATCATAAATTAAATACTGTCATTGCTAAATCATACCATTTGTTGCTGAAAATTTTAAGAATATATGCAACAAATGTTGAAAAATATGGATTTCCTATTTTTCAGCCGCAAAAGAAAAAAAAAGGTCTTAACTCGGGTGATACTGTGCTGTTTCAAAATATGTTTGCTTACAATAATTATAGTGTCAAATTATATAACAACACTGACAAAATATATGTTGTTAAAAATATTTAGAAAATGAGTTAAAAATTCTGATTCTAGTATTACTTTTGAAAACAAATATTGTATTATTTGGAAACTATAGATTAATTTTAATCAAACAATGTCTAAAACCTGATCAGATATAGTACTAATATAGAAAATAATACTGCATAAAAATCAAATCAGCGGTTCATAAGTCATAAGCGAACAAACCGATCGAAAGATATTACATTTTATATATCTAAAAATGCTGTATTCTAACGAGAAAAATCAATTTTCCTATTGTCAACTTAAATACAGCTTAGACGGTCTTCTACAGTTTCATACAATTGAATTTTCCTACAATTTGATTAAAAAGCAAATTTTAAAAGTTTCAAACTAACAATATTAGTTATTTAACACATATTACATTTTGGTTGTCTAGGGTAAACATAAATCACTAAGCTTAATATACAATTTAATTTTATATATTTTAGTACCGGTAATTAGATATTTTAGATCATCAGTATTAATAATCTACCATCATCGGCATTAATAAGATTAGATCATCGGTATTAATAATTTCACCATTTTTGTGGAAAAGTTATTATTGTTGGTGTGATTTCCAGCAAGCAATTCCATTTATTAAATTCAAATAAATGGCAACAAAAATTTAATCATTGCTAAACTGAGGAGAATATGACACTGCCATAAAATGCTCTGATTGAAAACTAATATTTATGTTCTGGAGATTGAATCATTCCTAATGCTTGTTCCAATTTAGCACATGGTTCAATAAATTTAATAATAATTTCTGGTGAATGTTAAGCCAATGTTTTTACAAAAGGGTATCAAATCAAATATGATTTATCTGAATAAATTATTGGAATAGATGTATACTTACTATACAACCACAGACAATAAAAAATATTGTGCTATGAAGTAAACATAAATAAGAAATATCGGCCTAAATAACATCCTAATATTTCAACTTCAAAGTAACATATGTACACATATACTTGCACATATAATTATGTATGACCAGTCATTTCAAAAGGTCATTATTAAAGGTATGTACAGGGTACCAAATATGTGATTCTGTATTCAGAGTATTCCAACAACAACAAATGTGAAATGTACCCTAATATTTCTTAATTTTTAAATGGAAGAGTATTGTCTTTCTTTCAAATTATGGTAATTCTAATGATGATGTGTTATAAGAATTTGTTTATTTACCTAGCATTAATAACAAAAAAGTTCAAAGTAATATGAAGCTGGCTCTTTATTATTCACATTCTTTTTTTTAATTTAGTGCATTGGCATATCTAATTTTAAATTAGAATTGGTATAACCTAAAGTAAGAATAACATTACTCAGAATATATTACATAATATGGTAGCACATTATATGGTAAAGATAGTAGGTATGGTAGATATCTTTAAAATGACTGGTTGCATGTATCTAAACATGCATATATATATGTGTGTGTGTGTGTGTGTGTGTGTGTGTGTGTGTGTGTGTGTGTGTGTGTGTGTGTGTGTGTGTGTGTAAATACTTTCTCACACACACTATACTAAAACTAATGATACAGCAACCATTAATGTGAAACGTTGCTGCATCTATAAACAACAACTGATTTAAAACAGCCAAATTGTCAACAATTTCATTTAGCATAAAAGAAGCATTTTCTTTTCACTTAGTCCTATCTGTTAATTTTATCAAGTGTCTGAGCTGAATTTTATAGGCATGGAGACATAATCGTTTGTGCAGTACAGTTTGAATTGTTGTTTCTGGTATATGAAATTCAAGGCTCCGTCGAACTATTGATTTTTTTGGACTCTAAACACAAGACTGACGGATCCATTCGAGTTTTTCTTCATTGGTACTCGGCCGGCCTGGTGAGAGTGTTGTTTTTCAACATTTCCTGTTAATCGAAACTGATTGAACCATCAACGAATAGCTTTATCATCCGGTGCATTTGTGCTTCATAATTTCGCCAAAAGGGACGCTGAACACTCACAATTGATTTTAACTCACTGAACCAAATAACACATTGTGCTTTCTGCTGCAAACATCGTAATGGTGACTCAGCAGATGTGGTGCATCACTGCTCATATTGTTCAGCGCATGTCAAGCTGACGCAGTTGCTCTATGTCCTGTATCCGACAAAACTGTCTAAATGCAGTTAATAAAATGTGAAGAAATTATTCCTGTAGGTTGAGAAAGTTTACTTCAATGATTTTTTTTTAAATCCCGACACTCTTTTTTGATGATCCTGTATAATTCTTACCTTGTTTTGATGGTAGATAACAGAATTAGCGTAAGCACAAACCAAGTGATATATATATATATATATATATATATGTTACAATATTTTAAAATTATACACAAAATTAAGCACAATTAACAAACTAAATGAAACAATGGAGTCATGTGTTTGACGAACACTTCAATTAAGAGCATTACCTCATTAAATGACACAGAAGTAGTGAAATAGTGAAAAAACCACAAGCAGTGGATAGATTCTTACAGTGAGCAAGGGGGAGAAGTTGAGAAGTAGGCACTCTACCCTAACTACTGCTTCTGTGATTCCTAGAATTTAACTCTTGTTGTAGCCACGCCTTTGTTTCTACCAAGACAATTGTCAACATACTACTGTTAGGAATTAGGATAGTTTTAGTTGGAAATAAAGTTCTTTTTAAGAAGCCAGAATGAAAACAATTATTGTGACAGTCCTGGAAAACTGACAAAATTACTTACCTTGCAAGCAAGGTAGACATCATTGATGCTACAATGATATATAAGCCTTTGGGTGGGAGGAAACTTGGTCAGTGGGCCAAGATTTATCTAGAGAAAGTGTTGCAGGATGACATTCTTGGCGAATAACAGTTTCCTGAGAGAATAATTTCTGAAGATAGCAAGACGGACTTGGGGATTAAGAGGTTCCTAGGAGAATTGAGACTTCGGACAAGCACCCATAAGATTTGCAAAACAGGGTGAGCACACTTCGTGTATTGAAACTTGTAATTCTTTCAGAGTCAAATAATTAAACTATAACGTAGAATAAGATCTGTGAATCACAAGAGTTAGAGTAATTCTGGGTTAATAGTAATAATAAGAATATTATAGCATTGTATAGGAGATGATTATTCTTGTTAATAAATGTTAGTAAATGTTAATTGAATACTGAACCATTTGATTATGTTCAATATAAAAACCCAGGCAGGTTAAAGAAACCAATCCTAAAACTACACAGAGTATTCAACTTAAAACTACAAGTAGTTGTGATTTATGATTAAGTTTGTCATTTAGCTTTAATTATATCTGAGGTTTTCCCCACTGACATTTTTATAAAACCATTTGCTCTGTCATGAAAAAATCTTTAGGCCCACCACAGACCTCTCCTCTTGGAACTGGACCACGGGGCTCCTTGCCCCAGCATCAGTTGGCCCCCCATATGGGGAGGCATTTAGCTGTTGTCAATTTATAAAACAGGTTGTTAAGGAAAAGGTTTAAAATGTAGTCACACATTCATAACATATTATAATATAGGTCATAATTTTTCCAATAAATTTTATGTACTTCAAGTAAAGGAAATATAGTCATTTTAAACTGATAACCTAAGTTAATACTAAAAATGAATAATTCAAACCCTAATGAATAACTTTTGTTTAATTATAAAAGTTAAAAAGAATTTGTTTTATAAATGACATAAAAAATAGTGAATCATGATTAATGAGTAATTAATGAAGACATTCAAAAAAGGTTCAATACTTATGACAAAATTATATATTATTTAACCCAATTTTACAAAATTTATAAAAATCTATGATAATTAAAATTTATTATATGTTTTCGAATATATTCTATTACTAGCTGAATGCCTTTTCTTTGCATGGGCATATTGTGTTATTATTTGTTTTTTGATGAAATTGAGAAATTTTTGTTTGAAGCTTAATGGCATTTCATTCAGCATTTAGTTGCTGTATACCAAGTACTGCAGGCGTATGATAGTTGTCACCTCTCCTGCTGTCAGTCCAAACCTTCAACCTCTCCCCGTTTTTTAAAAAGGTGAAACAATTTATCTTCTTGTGTTTTGGGCATGTTCTGTGTTTTCATACAAATAATGTACAATAGTGAATGGTAAAGGCAAGCACCATATCTAGCCATTTCACCCACACAATGCAAGCAACACAAGTGCTTGGCCAACTCAATAATTCACTGTAATGTCCACGATAATTATTACTATATTGGGCTGCTTGAGGGTTAAATTATAGTATTGTATCTATTTCAAATTTATGCAAGAGGGGGAAATAAAACCTTTATTGAACGAATTACTGTACAAAATCTTTAAAAAATATTATGAGAATCTTACACACCACTAAGCTTGTATGAAGGTAATGAATAAAATCGTAGGGATAAACAATTCACCCATAAAATTTGCATTGGGTCTCAAACAAATCAAGAGACACAACATTTAATTATCTTTAAGGATATATCTACATCTGTGAATAACTTATAGATGAAAGTTATAGAATTGAATTAAAATTAATTAGCTTCTAATTATTAGAATTATGGTCTGGGTGTTCACTAAACTTATCAGTACACACAAAAAATCTTCACAAAAGTTATGTATGGTATATTTAAAAGTACTGAAACATCTAAAACTAAATAACCTGTTGTGATGGAAAGTAGTGAGAAAAACTGTTGGAAAGTAAACAGAATTGTAATGATTGTAAAATGAAGGAACGACTTCCAGAGGTGTAAGAATCGACAATTAAATGCAAATTATTAAGTTTGTATGGGATCTAAATATGAACTAAAACAGATTTTAATTCGTTGTCTCTATTCATTTTTCCCACACCTTAAAAGCAACTATGGGGTTAAAAATAATTGTTATATTTTTTGAAGGACAATATTAAAAAAAACTTGTAGGATTATTACCCCCTAAAGATTGAGTTTATAAAGAAATATTGTTGATTACAATAGCCAGATTTCACCCCCTTAATCACAAAATATCCCTCTAGCTTTGTGGGAAGTGTAAGAATTAGAGATGAATCAGTCAAGGCTTTTACTTTTATATAATATAAAAAAATATATAATTTGTTTTATTTTTAATTGGTTTTAAAAGTGATTGTTTTACAAGAAGGCTTTCCTTGATGGAGTTTAAAACATACATACGAATAGCTTTAAAGTCTAGTAAACATTTTTATATGTTTAACAACCATACTTGAAATACTATAATAATTCAAGCAATATAATAAATTGAAATCATTTAACACATGTCAGAAGTCTGGCCATGGGGAGTTGTTACTTTAGCTGAATTTGTTATATCATTTTAAAAGTAAAAATCTATGAATATATTTATTATTACCAAACCCAATTTATAATCAGAGTATTCTAAATTTGTGTAAAGATTAAACTTAAACAACATACTTAAAAACATACTACAACATTGTACATTTCAAGTCATACAAATACATTTGAGAAACTAATGTAATTATAACAAAGACTTATAAAAATTGTTAGCACATTTATTTTAAATGAATCATAAGGAATTGTATATCTGTGCACAAATAAACTCAAAAATAAATTGCATAAACAATGAGTATAAAATAAATCTGAATATAAAATATGTATAGACTTGAAACTGTATCTTTAACCTAAAAGTTTTAAAAAAATTACAGCTTTAAAAAAAGTTTAATATTTTAATTATTTAACTCTCTAAGTGGCGCATTCCTTTTTCTAAGATGGTATAAAACTTTTGTCAGTATATTGTTGACGCAACTGAGCAAAACCATAACAATTTATAGATATAATCAAACTCTATCATGCCATACATTGTTTTGGTCATGAAAGTCTGGAGAATATGTGTACTATATAAAAATAATAATAACATTCAACAACAATATCCTATTTTTTATTTTGGTTCGGTTAGTAAATAAAAAATTTTACTAGTTTTAATTTTTTTTTATAAAAAAACATAAAGAAATAGTTTTGTACAGGTTTTAGGGGAAAAAATTAATATGGGCCATAATATATGTTTATTAAATAAATGGGAGAATTTCAAATCAGAAAATTTGGTTTTACTCTAATAATTACAATATTTTGAAAATATATAATTAAACTAAACTAATTTTTCTTATAACAATATGTACAGAAAAGGTCCTAGTAAAAGAAAAGTATATATTATCTCAAAATTGGTCAAAGGGATTTTTAATCATATTTTAGTAACTTGATAAGATTTATGACTCCAACCACTGTAACAAACTGCATATAAAAGAAAATTACATTTCACAAATAAATAAATTACCAAAATGAATTATGAAGATCTTTTTTTAAGATGACTCCCGAAATTGCAATTTAAGAAATGTTGATAAATAAATTTAGCTTTGGGTTTTGGGGTTCTTGTTTGAATTTGTGAGAAAACTATTATAGCACTTATTTTATTTATTACTATCCTGTATAGTACCTTGTTATATGAAGAAATATAACCATAAATAAGCGATGCTAAAATATTACACTAACTTTCTCAGACACTCATCTACAAAAATTAAAACTAAGTAAAAAAATATAAAGACAACGTTCTAGTTTTTATACAGATATATTTGTAAAAAACTCAAAATCTAAATTTTTACCCATTACTATGTACATGAGAGAAAGTTAAAAATGGGCAAACTCACATTACTTGTTTGCAAACCTTTGGTTTAGGCTTCAGTTATTTTATTCAACATGTTTTTAAAAGCATAAAGTCACTTTTTCATTCATTGATCAGATATATTGTTTTAAAGCAAAGTCACTTTTGCTTTTTGGGTGATCTCACAAAATGGTGTCTAATCACACTTAATAGACACTTAGCAACCCTTAGCAACCCTTAGCAACCCTTAGACATTTCATAATCCAAGTTTACATATATAAAGGAGATTACAATGTTACCTTTCTATTTAACAGATATTTGTTAATACAATTAAATTTCATTATTCAAAATTTAATTCGATTTGGAATTTAAATAAGTCTCCTTTATAACACGTCTCAATATTTTCCCTGATGGTGACTTTGGTATAGCATCAACAAATACAATATCTGAAAGTTGTTTATAAGGAGCCACTTTCTTTGAAATAAATGTCTTTATATCAGACACTGATGCTGGATTACTTGAAGATTGTACAACAAAAGCTATTGGAACCTCTCCGGATCTTTCATTGGGTACTCCAACAACTCCTGCATCCTTCACTCCAGGTAGAGTCCTTAATAGTTCTTCCAGTTCTGCTGGTGGTACCTAAAAGAGAATGTAAATCTTTTTAATTACACTATTTAAATTATAGACTATATGGTATTTCAGACTACTTCAGTTAATGTTTATTTTGTTTTTTAAGAAGAAAAACCATTGCAGTCATCATTGCCTTCACAAAACGGGGCATAAATGATATTTTAGACCACTTCTATTAAATGTATTTTGGGCAGTAGTTGTTTTTTAGATGAAAAGCCATTGTAGTCATCATCGCCTTCACAAAATGGGGCATAATATGTTCCACATTAATAACCTACAAATCAACATTAACAAGACTAAAACTACTTAAAATTAAAAAAAAAAAAATAAAAAAACAGCATACAATGGTACAAGGCTGTAAAGAGACCATTGTTAATAATGATAAACTATAATAAATACACTTAACAACAAATAAATACCAATATTACAAGACTGTAAAATGGTCCTGCAACAAGTTAACAAGGATAAAATTTAAAACATTTAAACAGACAACTGGTGGTAATATTACAGAACTGTAGAAGAGCTCTGCAATAATTGAATCAAAAATTGGATTATAAATAATCAGACGACGAAGAAATGATAATACCTAATCAAGGATCTCAGCATTATCCCCCCCCCCCAACGTTGCCTGAATGGAATTAGCTAGAACAAATGTTCTATGTACACCTCTCAGAACAACGCATTCAATTAGGAAATGCTTAATTCTTAGGACACTCAGATGAAATGGGGATTGCGGCAAATTTCCATTTTCTATCATAAATCCACAATAATCATGGAATGACCAATATGAACAAAGGATGACTACTTCTTCTCCATGACTGGAATGATTAAATAAATTCCAAGGACAGACGGTATCCTTGATTTCTCTCAGTTTATTGTACACAGTTGTTGTCCATTCTTCCTTTCACTGGCCATGTATGTTTAATTACCATTACAAAATCAGATATCATAACATGCTGCCTGACTGGCATCTGACTTGTATCTTCCTGTGCTGCATTATCTGCTTTTGTGTTTTCCATAATTCCGCAATGGTCAAGAAAATGATACTCCATTAGTGAAGTCTGTATATGGTACACAGAATATCCTCACCTTAGGTGTTCCTAGAATACATATTCTGGACAGGCTGTAACTCACTTTCAGAATTGGAGCACAAAAAATAGTAGTAAAATCAGTTGTATGGTATTAAGACCTTTCACTATAGCAAAGAGTTTGGCAGTAAAAATGCTAAAAACTGAGGATAATCCATATATACACATCCACCCAGATGAGTAATATGTACAACTGACTTTATTGACCAGTTTAGAACAATGAGTGAAAACAATCAATTGACGGGTATTCATTAATTATATATCTGAACTACTGACAACTCCTATATAAGGAGTGTTTAACGTAATAAATCTGGACAGTGAAAAATCAAATTTTATCATTTCTTTATCAATAGAGGAAAAACATGGAGTACATGTGTACATTAGAGGAAGTGCAAGTCCTAAATTGTCGAAAATGGTTTGAGTTCTAATGCCAAATAGGGCAGTACAGTTCTGATGACATTTATATCTTTCAGCCTAAGGATTATTAAAAACAATGTTGTATGCTGGATGATGCAGTTTGGAGCGCAGACTACTCATATATGATAATTGTAGTTGCTCTCTTCATCGAGAAAGATATGGTTGACCAGTCTAGGCAAGTAAGCTACAAACTGGACTCAAACTAAATGCTCCCAAAACTATACAAAGTGCAGAGTTATATCAAGCTTCGTAACAGCTGTTGGTCTTGTGGATGAATAGACTATAGAGCCATAATTAATTCATGATCAAACAAGAGCACAGTAAAAACTAACATACAAGTCATATCAGCTCCTCACCAAAAACGGCTGAGAACAAGTAACATGTCAAGAGTCTTAATACAGTGTGTTTTCAAATCATATAAATAAGAAATAAAAGAAAGTCAAGTCAAATAATTTAGTCAAGTCAAATAATTTAGTCAAGTCATATTTAGTAGAGTTTTGCTCGTGGAATCCTAGTTTTGCTTGTGGCTGCTTTTCTCTACCAAAAGTGTTCCATTCTGCAGTTCTCGGATGGAAGGTACAGTAACTATCCTGCTTGTAATGGCTTTGTTGATTAGGATGGGACAAATCTTGGACAAGTCTTTCCCTTCCATATTTGTAAATATCAAAAATTTAGAAGCTGGCATCTCAAGGGATTTAAAAA
Organism: Aphrophora alni; assembly: GCA_963513935.1. Lineage (NCBI taxonomy): Eukaryota > Metazoa > Arthropoda > Insecta > Hemiptera > Aphrophoridae > Aphrophora > Aphrophora alni. Next base: position 112,854,749 of record OY740768.1, on the reverse strand, counting down.
GCCACCACCTTCATTTTCACTACTTCACAATTGGTAACAGAATCGTCAGGCAAAGCTGAATGAAGTCTCTTAGCAGTATTCTTATTTTCTGATTAGGCATTTGAATTTAAATTATCCATATGTTTGTACAAAGTTATGGTCTCTCACCCCAAGTTACTACTGACTAGCCACCCATGTACTCAAAGATAATTATCAACTCAGTTCGATTGCATCAGTTATGAATTCCGACCCCTATTAAACCCAACGTCCACTTATTTTCCAACAGCTAGGTGGCCAGTTCCTAAACTCAAACTGTTATATACTTGCCAGTGCTAAGCATACATTTGATTTTGCCAAGATAATCAGAATGTGCAACACCACTTTCTAACCTAACAGACACAACCATAGGATTCTTCCTTCCTTAAACCCATAAATGTTTTTAACATCAGGAAAGAATGACAGAGCCACATCACTCGGTTGCCAAGTGAGGAAACTCTGCCTGAGAAAGAAATGCTCAACTCAAATAACACCCAGAAGAGAAGATGTTAGTGTAAGTGTAAAGACAATTGTATAATGTAAATGAACTGTAAATGACTGTATACAAATGGTAGTTTATGTGTTGTGAGTGGTTGACTGGGGACCACAAGGGACACCAACTCCCACTTAGTAGGTTCAGCTAGTCTTTACCCCTCCCCCTGCAGGCCAGTTTAAGTTAAAAACTTGGTTCACTAATTTTCATTTGAAGAATTGAAAGAAAATATTTCTTTTTAAATTTAGGGGCCCCAATATATTGGAGAGTAAGGTTCTGTTTCTAAAAATTTTCAAAAGTAAACATAGAAAAAGTGATATTACATTTTTGGTCTTTCAAAACTAAACATTTTAGGATACAGGTGTTAAAACTTCTCTTTTAATTTTAAAATGGCAGGTTAAAATACATAAGCTGTTTTTACATTCATCTACTCCTTTATTGTGATTTTTTATTTAAAATAATATTTATAATGAATCATAACAATGGCATTAAATGAGAATTAAATTCATGTGTCATTCACTTTTATCCTTTAAATAATTTAAAAAAATCTCCAAACTAATTTTTGGAAAATTAAAATACTCACGTCTAAAATATTTCAAATAGCAAGATACTGTATATTAAGTTGTACACCAAACACTATGTCTTGCAAAACTAATGGAATAGGTTTGATATTTACAGTTATATTCTCTTGTGGTTACAAAATGGTGTCTATAACATTCTATTTCATACAAGAATACATTTGTGCCACATTTGATATGGGTGGTCTGAATCACCCATTATCTGATTATCATTCTGATGTGCTTTATTCACTGACGAGACAGACTCTTTTCGTTGCTCTAGTTTTTACATAAATAAAGATAATAATATCGTATAGGTCTGCTAATGTAAGGCTATGATTGAAAGGGGGAGTTATATAGGCTAAAGTGGGGAGACCCATAGTTCAAGAGAAGAAAGGCCACATATATTATATAGGCTAAAAACCATTGTCCTGCTCTCTTCACCCACTACTAATAAATGACACAAATCATGTTTCACAGATTGAAGTCAAAAGTCATCATGCATCGGCCTACCTATAATTCTGAATCTATGTGTAGAGACTAACCACCTACATATTTTTTTTTTTTTTTTTTTTTGTTTGTTTTACATTTATTTTTAACACAAAACTGATATATTTATTTCATTTGTGTGCCTTATTAAACCAAACTTGTGGTAGGGGTTTCAGTGTTTTTTAATGTTCATATTCACCACAGTGCTCAGTGAACATCCAATATTTATTTTTAACTTATAGATATATTAAAGTTCATGATCCATCCAATGTTGTACACAGTATGATTACATCAGCTAATAATCTCTGTTGGTAAAATTTACACAACTTGTCTTTGATTCATTTAATTTTAATCTCCATTTTTGTATTCAAATACCAACTTTATCAACAGCTTTCTTGAGTTTGGGGTTTTATTTCCTCTGTACTAACCCCAACTGCCATAATTGCACTGTCATCTGCAAAGGTAGCTATGACTTTTGTGGTGTGTCTCTTGAGTATAAAATATGTCTCTTGTAAAAATTCCAAGGATGCTTCCTTGAGGAACTCCTGCTCCTATGACCTTCACCCCAGAATATTCAAAATCATACTTGGCACTAAGGGATCTCCCAGACAAATATGACTTCAACAACTGGTAGAAATGTTTTGGGAGATCCCTTTGCAATTTATTAAAAAACTTCATGCCAGACTTTGTCAAATGCCTGTGATACATCCTGGAACAAATATTAGCAAACTTTACATTCTTTAAGTGCTTTTTCTATAACATTTTGTAATTCGTTGTACCTGATCAATTGTTGAGTGTTTGTCTCTAAATCCAAACTGATGCTGAGGGATTAATTTCCTTTCTTTAATTACAGGTTTGCGTCATTTTATTAGGAGTTTTTCCTAAACTTTTGACATAGTCGGTAAAAGAGAAATTAATTGTTCGATATGACTTCTTTTCTGGCTTTGATATCATAATGACCTTCACAACTTTCCACTGCCTTGGAACTTATCTGAGTCTCAAAGAATCTTTTAGCAAATGCAATAACTTCAGCAGGGCCTTTTCTAGTAGTTCCTTGAGATTTTTCCAGTTATTAATCATAAACAGGTTTATATATATATAAACTTCTTATTTCCTTTACAAGCTCTTTTATGTTACTTTACTGATATCATTCAAGTCATTCTTTTCAATTGGTATTAAATTTTCCAATAGCCCTTCGAGACATTTAGAACCGGATTCCCTTTTAATTTTCTTCAATAAATCCTTAAGTTTATGCTCAAATGATTTAACTCTGTTTTATATTGAGGTGCTTGGGTTATCTGGCACTTGTTACGAATTCTTCTTTCCTTCTGAACCAGATCACATACTTCTATTGGATATATAATATTAATTTTGGATATGAATTGCCAAAGTGTGTTATTCCAGGCTGATTTTTGGATGTCTTGAATATAAAATTCAACCTCTTTCTCCAACTGTTCATGAGTTTTAAGTGGTATCTGCAGTTTTATATGAAAACTCAGTTCATTTCTAAAATCATCGAAATTTGTTTTAAGGTTTGTTAATTTAGAAGGTTCATCTTTTTGTATTATATTTCCACTAATTGTCAAGATAGCTGGAGAATGGTCAGAGGCAAACTCATAACTCTCACTGCCATAGACATACCTGCCCGACACCTCTTCAGCAATGAAAAAATCAATAAGGTCAGGAATCTTTCTAAAATCTTATGGCCAATACGTTGGTTTACCAGTTGAGTAAAAATCACTTTTAATTTTCCTTCCTGACTTGTAATGCTTTACCTTTTGCAGTTGTCAATTATGACCCCCCCCCCCCCCAATAAGTATTCTTTCCATTGAAGTCACCCACTATTATGAAATGATGTCCTAGTGTTTTAAAAAGCTTAGCAAAGTCCTCTATTTTAAGTTATATCTAGGTTGACAGTATATAGATGAAATATTAAAATCTTTGTTTTTGATTTTCACTGTAACTGTTGTTACTTGTATTGTTTCCAGCTTGATTTCAGTGTTTTCGAAATGTTTATTCCTATTTTTGATAATCACAGCAGAACCTCCTCTGGCTCTGTTTGAATGTTATTATTTTATGTTTTAGTGTTGTATTTTGTACAACACAATAGGGTACACAATAAGTATAAAAACTATGATGTACATTTAAAGAATAGAAAATCACATACAGGCAAGACCACAAAAAACTAATTTCAAAAATGTGTGAACTGTAATCTATCTATATGTCAAACATATAGATGTTTGATATATAAACATAATATATATAACACTGATATGTGATAGTGTTTTAAATAATGCAATGCTCGAAAGAAGTTACAAAATTTGTTAATAGTTTTTGCTTTTAGTTAATATTCATTATTTGAATATATTTTTTAAACTTGTGTAATTAATGTTTAATGTTTGCTTTTTAATGTCTACGAATTGGAATCTGCTTGAAGCAGGAAACATATGTATTCCAAACTGAAAACCATTAGCTTATTTTCCAGCCTAAGTAAGGTGAACCCTATATTGCATGATTTTCCTATAGAAATATTTTATTTAAAATAATACCTCTATTTGCTATCCATCAACTCTGTAGTTAAGCTAAATATATAATAATAGCATATTACACATTCTGCAGAAAAGTCCTTACGCTGAATTCGGCAGTTAGAATGTCTTTGTAACATGACAAAATACCTATAGCTGGTTGGGTAGTAGTTGGACTACCCTTTAAATATCTGTAAGACCACTTGTACAGAGATATTGTACACATTATAACAAATAATCATAAAATATAAACAATTTGTTCTTAGATAGGGTGAACTCCGGCCACTTCAAGTTGATCATTGATCGATTTGTATGACTGGTCATGAATAAGTTTTTTTTTTTTTAATTGTACAGTACTTAGCCCTAAAATATATTTAACTTTTTTTAAATGTGTATTATATTATTGTTTCAATACTAAGAGAAAAGTATGATATTTTAAATAAATAGTGAAATCTCTAATGTGTGTTGATGATAAATACTTTTTGTTTACTTAGCATTTCCTTTCTGTGTGAGTGTTTTAGAAATTCAGTTATAATGTTTCTGTATTGTTATTTATTTTTTGTTAATGTAAGCAATTGGAAAATTGCATCAACTATTTAATTCACAACCCATTGTCACAATCCTCCACTCACCTGTAATCCTTTAACTTTAATCAATTCCTTGATCCTGTCAACAATGTAAAGTAATCCATTCTCATCATAATAGCCAACATCTCCTGTATGAAGCCATCCCTCAGAATCAACAGTTGCAGCTGTAGCTTTTGGGTTGTTATGGTAACCCATCATCACCTAAACAGATATTTAAACTTCTGTAATCTCCCTATGACCAATACAAAATACTATGAATGTCCATAGATCATACCCATAGGAGTAACTTGCTACCATTTTTGATTATATATATATATATATATATATATATATATATATATATATATATATATTCAATTTGGTATTCAACATGTTATAAAGATTGAGTTTTACAAATTATTGAACAAGTGTTAACAAAATTGTTGAACAAGAAGCATTAACAAAATAACAAATAATCGAATTTCTAGAATATTTTTTAAGGAGAGAGGAGATAATTGGTATGACTTTTGGAATATAGAACAAATGTAAACTAAATATTACTATATATTATTATAATATTCATAGTGGGCTACACATATATTGATATATCTGTCAGCATTAATTTATTACAAAATAACATAATATTGAAATTAAAAAATTGAAATATAAAGATGTAAAAGAATTGTTGAAGTTTTGTTTTCATGGTTCTTAATTAAGTATAAAACTTTCTTGATCTCTCTACATTTTTAGAGACAAAAGTCTTAACAACTTTATTGATATCAATTCACCTAGCAATTTTACTTTCAATACTTAGTACACAAAGTCCACTAAGTATTTCTCGTGCTATGTAAATAATTTTTAATCAATTTTACCTTGGAAAATAAACGTTCGTCTTAAGCCACGGTCACAAGCAGAGTCAAAAAAAACAAATAGGCAGTGCAAATGTTGGAATACTGCTAGCTATTGAGGAATGTTCAATAAATAAGAGATCAACCCATTCTTCTGGGAACTTCTTTTCTGATATTTCTTCCCTTAGAACTTTTCTAAAACTTCATCATTCTGTGGCTAATTCTGGGGTAATATCTTCACGATAATTGAAGTTCTGTTGCTTAGTTGCTGATCTTTTTGTCTAAAGTCAATGAAAGGACTATAAATAATATAGTCTACACTTTTCATAACCTCAAATTGTCATCTATTTTATTAATGATTACATCAAGGGTACGATAAAACACAGCGGTTTTACATTAGAGATTGGGATCAGCAAATCGAAGAACAGATTACTTTGTAAAACTGTTAGAGTATACATATATCTGTATAAACATATATGTTTACTAGTACTATGTATAATAAAATAGCTTCATTCACTTTTGCTTATTGTAAATAAACCTTACATAATAAACACATACACGTTAATTATTATTTTAAGCATTTTGAGAAACTAAAACTTAAAAATAATTATAACTTTTATAATTCGAATTTTTGGATATTTCGAATTTTTCCATTAGTCCCTTTTATCTTCTAATTATCTAAGTTCTACTGTATTTAAATATATTTGAGAAAAAGTAAACAAATACTGTGGAAATTATGTAATCATCAATTACCTGCGGACCTTTACCCCAAACTTCTCCATTTTGTTTAGGGCCCAAAGTCTCACCATTTTCTACACTAACAATCTTTACCGTGGTGTTAGATATAGGTGCTCCGACAGTAGACATATTTGAACCTTTTGGAGGGTAAGTCAAACAAGTAGAGCACTCAGTTAAGCCGTAAGCTGAAACAAAGGCATGTAAAGACACAACCACATTTAAACAATAAATAAATAGTTTATGTCTAGAAAAAAACTATTTACTATAAATAAGTTGTTCTAGCTAAGGCTGGTCAAACATTCAGAGAAAATACCTGGAGAAAGACCAAAGTCTGATCGAAATTTGTATTAAAGAAGGATAATGTCACATGTTCAGTGGCAACAGAGGATTGTGAGCTTGGTAATGTGAGTCTTTGCTAATTTACTGGGTACTCTGTTTTAACTCCTGGTTAAGACTATCCAACTACGAGGAAAATAATACACTTATATCAGTTCAGGTGTTGTACAATGTTTCACCAGCTTTCAACTGTGCGAGGAATATACCCTCTTATCTGATGAAACCCAAAATGAATTATTTAGACTCTAGGACAGCTATACTGGCTGAAGTGCAAGAGCTGTATATGTCGTTTAGAGTTCCACAGAGATCGGTTATTGGGCCACTTCTGTTTAACGTCTATTACAATGGTTTTCTGAAGTTGAAGCTACCATAAGAGGTGGATTTGAAAACATATGCTAATAACCTGACGCTAGTAACAACAGGTAAAAATCACTGTGATCTGAAGACAGTATTATATGAATATATATTTTAATTATATGGAGATGGATGGAAAACAATAAACTGCAGCTGGCACCACTGAAGATGGAGGTTACCCTTCTAGAAGGTAGAAGATCAAACAAGACATTATAAATACTGGTCAGAATCATAGATATTTTAACGTCCAAGATGTGACATTCAATGAGATCTTCAATGAGAAGAATGACTAAGCATATTAAAAACATCAAGTAAAAAGTACAAAAAGAACTGTAGTCACTGAAGCAAATCCTCAGGAACATAGATAGTCCTAGAGCCAACATTAGAAAAGTGTTGATATATGCCATATATATACAATGTTGCTATATGCTGCTCCTATATGGAAAAGAGGTTACGAAGCATGCAAAATGTACAAAAATATTAATCCAGTAACAGCATTGTGTTTTAAACTATCAGCATCTACAGAACATTAGGGACAATGACAGTAGTAGTATTGGCTGGAGTACCTTTTCATAGAAAAATGGTACAAGGGAAGGGTTTCTAAGAATGAATCACTAGATAAATGGCAGACAAGATGGGCAGTGAGCATGGATAACTCAAACTGGATAAAGAAACTAATTCCAGATATTCATATGTAGACTGGCAGAAGCTATGGGGAAATAAATTATTATTTCCTGAAAGCTTATCTGATAAAATTATTATTATTATCTGACCCAAGCACTGACTGGGCTTTTGAGCCAATCACACCATTTCAAGGTCAGAGACAACCCTAACTCTTTTTAAAGTGGAAATTGTGACACAGCTGAACATACACTATTTTTTGTCCAAGGTGTATAATGGATAGAGAAATGTTAACGAAAGCTGTAGACTGCATGCCAGATGGAGTACCCTCATACCTGTTATGATGAGGGCGAAAGAAGATTGGTTTGCTGTAAAAAAAAACTGCATAAAATCCATCCTGATGCAAAAAGAGACTGGTTTCAACTCCTGAGTAGATGAACTGATAAATCTACAGACAAGGAAGAGATAGACGTGTCAATCACAAACTATCAATCACAAAGGGGTGGGTGGCCCTGAAATAATGTATATGCAGTTCTGGGTGCTGCCCTAAAGTAATGGAGATATGTTTTATTAGATTTACCTTAGGAAGAGCCCCACACATGGCAGAGCACATACGATCCTCTTATGGTGAATGTTGCCTTTTCCCTACCTCCTCATTGGGGGGGGGGAGAATGTTTCACCATTAGGTTGATTTTATTTAAGTTTAATAATTAATATAAAATGTTGGAGTAATTAGTCTCAGATACACCAAGACCGACCTCTGTACAATTGACCTGTTACAAATTTTATTAAACATAATGGGCTTAGAGAGCATTATCTAAAACATAAATTTTTGATAGGTTTAATAATTTTTTTACAATATTATGAGAACCTCAGATTGTCAACAAAACATGGTAATGATTCGCAGACCTATAAGTTATGGATTCAGCATACTTCTACAAATTATTGAGGATAACTGAATGGAATAATATTGAAACACAAAAAAGAATCTGATAAGGATTTGGCAGAACAGAAAAGATTTTAGAATAAATTAACTATGAAAAAGTAAAAAAATTAAAATGTGTTGAACTCAAAGTTACCAAAAAGCCTGTAACCACTTGCTGAAATCACAGAAGTATGTGACATATGCCTTGTATATATTGCTACCAAGATACCTAAATGTGTCAAAGCTATTGGGCAAACCACATTGTTCTTCAATATTTATTTAAGTTATGGTATCAAAAGTTCAAATACTTCTGGATTGTAGACATGAACAGTGCCCCGCTAGGCCATGAGCCACTGGTACACAAATTTTGAAAGTTGTACAAACCTTAGAGGTAGCTTAGAGTTTATTCACAATAGTATTAATTTGATTGCATTGAATAATATTTAAAATGTATTAAGTAAGAAAAATCCTAGCATATATCATAACAGATGAAGTCATACCATAACGTCGACAACAGAGCTCTCTCGATATTCGTGGGAGCAGAATTAACTGAAAAAACTCTGAGAGAAAAAACTCTGTTTCACTTTGATATGAGTGACATATAACACACTACCTTCCCAGATAGCAAACTTACTTCAAGTTAATAGCACTGCGACTGCCCTCAGTGAATTCTTTAAAGCATATATTTCCGAGAGATAGGTAGTTCACGTTTTATAATTCGGGTTTCTTTTATTCAATTTGTCTCAGTCATAACAATGAGTTGTTGATGTTGAGGTGCTGAGCGGAACCACAGTTACTTTCTATTTAATAGTCCTGCATCAGTATTAGTATTGAAGTATTAAGGTTTATGAATTTTATCTAAAAGTTGACAGACATTTTTGTTTAATTTATATTATAGTGATTACTTAGTTTTAGCAATAGTTTCAATAAATTGGAAGAATTACTCATGCATCATGTTGAAGAAGTTGTTAGGTGACAAAAGCTAGTTAAAGAGAGTGAGTTAGTGAAGGAGGCCTTAATGATTAAAGTGCCAAAACTAACTTTTTTTTTTAAACAATGACTTCAATATGAGAAAATATAACCGAAACCAACACATCTGACTCTTATTTATTCCCATAAACTATTAAAAAAGGGACGGAAAAAGTAAAGTCTATCCTCCCTACTGCTAGTGTATGTGTAGATAATAGTAACAGTAACAATGAAGGAGTCCTCGTGTTTTCAAGTACAAATACTGAACCTGAACTTGTTAGTCAGTCAGTGGTTTCAACGGATCCTGCTACATGGCCAGAGGACATTATGAAGAATCAATGTTATGAACTATATGAACTGAGCACCACCTATGGAAAAATGTTATTACCTTAATAGTCACTTATAAGCTGAACACCTATAGAAAAATATAATACAAAACACTAAAACTTTATTTTAAAATTACACTCCTTTTTCAAAAGAAAACATCGGGAACAGACAGACTTTTTGGTAGACATAGTTATTAATATTAATATCCCTCTTACTATAAGGGGAGTTCTGTAGTTTTAATTAATTTCTCAATTTAACGTTGGAAAATCTTTTGTAAATTTTCTCCAGATTTCATAAAAGTAATTCATGATTATAAATACAAACCTTGTTGGTAGCTAATATTATTTTCTTTTGGTATTTTTTTCAAACACTTTTCTAAGTCATTTGCTCCTAAAGGTGCCGCACCAGTAGTGATATAGCGTATATGTTGAAAATATTCTTGCGTAACTTCTTGAGAACCAAGGAATAACACCAATGGAGGCACAATATACAGGCAAGTACACTGGAAAAGAAAATCACTTTATTTATTTCATTATTTATGAAGTATATTAACATTGCATTTTCCTATTAATCTTTGTTAATTAATTGCTTCTTCTTTTGTGAATAAACTAAACTTCATCCCACTACAACCCGTGAAGAGCCTAAATGTGTTGAGCCTAAATTTCAAGACACTAAAAACATAAAGTTAATGTTCCAAATATTCCATAATTCTGTCATCGTTTTTAGGGTTTCATTGAAACCCTAGTGTTTCCATGTGAATATCTGTTCATCTACTGACAGAAATTTTTAGTAAAACATTAAATGTAGAGTCTTTATATTTAGCTTGTACATATAATCATTTAGTTAACATATAAAAACTTAGAAATTGTACAGTTTTTTAATTTGAGCATACTCCAAAAATAAATACCAATATTATATACATAAAATTTTGAAACAGAAAAAACAAATATCTAGTAGAAGTAGAGTATAAAAATAAAAGCTTAAATTTTTAAGTACAAATATGCAGATGTCTTTTTTATGTGGTCAGTCTTCAAATTTAGCAAAGTCTTATTATAAATCATAGTTCCTGATTAATAGGAATTTTGTATGTGATAATAAAAAGGAAAAGAATTTGAGATTTTGTACCTTAGATTATAATGGCTACCCTGTTGCCTATATTGAATATATATTTCTGCTATTATAAATAAACAATACTCTACATTGACTGATAAGTCACACTTGATTGATTTTTTATTGTTGTTGATAATATGAGATTTTATTCCACTTCTCCAGCACAACAAGTTCCATCGAAATACACTATAACTTCAAAACCTATAAAATAAACACATAATAACAGTCTTACATAATGGCAAAAACAATATTATAATTATCTCTTAGTGGAAGATACTTGACACGAACCAATTAAACTGCTTGAACAAATTTTATGCTGTTATAAATATGTTTATTTTATTCACTGTCAGGCATAAAACTATAAAAGTACACATATAATATAAAAATTAAAGAAGTCCATCCATTAACAATTTATTTCTCCTTCATTACTGAATATACTAAAGATTTCTTTTTTCTGTATAAAAAGAGATAGAATCTGCCACGTACATTTAATGTTAAAGTACAGTAAATTAAAACAGTTTATTATTATAGCCATCAAAGCACCAATTAATAGTAAAAACTAAATTAGAGCTTGTATTAATAAGACCTCTACTAACGTTACTCATGCAAGCAACTCGGCCATAAATGGACTTCTTTGTTGTTCATGTATAAAAAAGCGACTCTGCTTCCTTTGTGTCACAAACTCAACTTGCGTGTAACAATTTGAAATCGATTTTGAAAATTCTATTTTATTTTATTAATTACTCTCAAACTATAATGATTTTTTTATTGGTGATTATGGTTTGATACACAAGTTTGAGATTGGTCATTTTAACCAAAATGTAATTGAAATTGTTAGATTCATTTGTTAGATTTTGAGAAATTAGGCCTTTTGTAATGGTTCCATTGGCAGTGTTTTATTTTTCAATTATTACTACCAAACTGGATTTTTTAAACACATGGCATTCAATATCCTTCACTATGACCATCAATATTTTTTGTTTGTGTTAAAGGTACATTCTAACAAACATTTATCAAAATCGTCATAGTTTAGCCATGTTTTGTGGTTTCTTCCTTAAGGTTTCTACTTTAATTGTTGAGCTTATAAATTACAATCATAATTGAGAGCTAAAATAAATCTATAGATACTACTCTTGGTTCCACCTTCTCCCTTCAGTATGGGAAATCTATAAGTAATGCAAATTAAATGGGAGTTTAAGAGCTACCATTGTTCAAACATCAGAGCTACCAGAGCCATTATCAAAATATCATCACAACCATAGTTTCACCAGATTGTATTTCTCTATTGTTCTTGGTTTGTTATTAATATTGTGGCTAGTTATGTTTACTTCAAATGATCTGGATAATATTTTATAGTATTTTAAAATATTAAATAATTAATTAATCCTTTTTTTTTATTTTTTCACAAGCCAAAATCAAACTTATACTTTCACAGCTAAAAGAGTTTTACTTGGTGAAGATTATTGATTTATAATTTAACTTTATATTATGTTTCAAACATAAAGGATTAGATTTGTTTTATTAATTTATTTGATTTAATCCTGTTTGGTGTTGCAATTTTTATTTTATTTTTTCTTCCTTACAAAAACTTTTCTGACACGAACTGTTAAGTTAATAAATCTTTAATTTCTCTCTCTTTCCTAGATTTATTTTCATCATAATTAATATTAAATACAGTAATTGTAATAAATATTCAGTTACAAATATTAACAACTAAAAATGAATGGTGTAATTTAAAAATTAAAAAAAATATATTATGATTTGAATAGAACTCCTTTTTCCACAAGATAGCTGTCCTTATCACTAATTTCTTATCAACTCTTTCTTACCATTTTGTAAATTTACTATAACTATTATTTTTCAGGTTAAATTAAATTAGTTTGATATTTCTGTAAATATTATTAATTTGAAAAAAATAAATAAATTTAAAAAAAATTTTAAAATAACGAAACTTAATTTGAAAATATGACATTAAAATTTTCTTTTTATAATAATTATAATTATTTCCCCCTCTTACTATACTTCATGCCGGAACTAGTTTGTGGAACAATTTGGAAATGATATTTTTCTCATCGAATCGATTCTAACTTTAATAGTATCTTGCAAATACATTTAGTAAATTTAAATTCATTACCTTTTATTTATGCTTAACCAAGTTCAAAGTATAAAGATTTTTTTTTTAATTATTGGCAATGCTTCCTCTCTAGACTACTATACCATAAATTAGATTTCAAAAATATAACTGTATATATTCTAAATTATTTCTTGTAATTGTAAAACAAACAAAATAATGCAAAATTTATAAATATATGAGTGAAAACAATTAAATGTATGTATTATTATCATTGTACAACCTAATTTTAATCACTACAATGTAGTAAGTAAGTAGTTACTAAGGATGATGGCATTGTCAATAAAACGTGTTTACAATTGTATTGTATGATTTGTGGGATTCATGATACAATTATTTAGTTTATTTTAGTTTTTAGTAATAATTTAATGTTTTGGAAAGGATTTCTTAAAAATAGTTGTCTGTGTTTTGACGAGAATCATATACTTCTTAATAGTCATAATGGGAAAACTGCAATCTTGCCCTGGGTGCTACACTACTGGCTGGGCTAGTGCCTTTAATGTATTAGTGTACAACACCCACTTGACATTATTAGTATTAGTTCGGCTATTCTCCCATGTGACACATAATGAAAGGTGAACAAGAAACCTGCAAGTAGATATTAATTTTAAATAAAATCAATCGAGTGTTTTCTCATAATATCATTGTTGACAAACAACAACATAATTGTACGAAAGCAAAACGGATTTATACAAAAATCTGAACACCAGTTTTTTTTTCCATCATAGTATACACACTCTCTCTCTCTCTCTCTCTCTCTCTCTCTCTCTCTCTCTCTCTCTCTCTCTCTCTCTCTCTCTCTCTCTCTCTCTCTCTCTCTCTCTCTCTCTCTCTCTCTCTCTGCCCAAAAATACTGAAGTACTGAACTAAGAGAAACTGTAAATTATTAATATAGTATAGGCCTACACAAATTAATTTTATATACACAAACCTTATGATTTAATAATGTATCAAGAAATGTTTTTGGCTCAAACTTTGGAAGGGTTACTACTTTACTGCCAAGAAATATTGATTTTGTCACAATCGCTGTGAATCCATATACATGGTAAAATGGAAGGATTCCAGGTAACACATCTTGATGGTCTTTGTAATAATTCAAAAAAGAGGTGAAGTTACTTTTAATTGTTATTAATTTGTTAATTTGCTCGACTATAGGGCGCCAGGTTTGCTTTAGCATACCAATTTAGAAAAAGAAAAGAAATGAATTTAAATATTTAAAAGAAAGAAAAAATCTCTTTGGGGTCGCAAGTTCTTTTTACAGTGTACTTACAGTGGATTTTGGTTATAAATGAGAACACTTTGGCTGAAATGTTACAAAGAAAACATTTATTAAACATTCAAAGAAACATCCTACAAATTATTATTAACAACAAAAAAATCATATTATAAATACTAGTTATCCTCTTTAGTTTCAATAACAAATTATGAATTTATATTTCCTTTATTTCTTTCTTTCAAATTAATTAATTTTATCTTTAAAAATGCTTTTACCAATAAAATTGTTGCAACAGGAATTTTATCTATGAAATTTTTTAGTAACTTTGTAGCTCTAAAAGAAAAAATGAAAAGATTCTATTTTCATTAATTAAAAGTTTCATTTTACTAGTATCTCTTCTAGTAATAATCTACTAAATTTTCTTTAAATAGATAAACATTTACAAAAAATTAATTTAAACATAATACAGGTTATTAATCAAACAGATAATATACAGCGTCTATACCACAACGCCGATTTAAATAAAAAACATTGTCTGAGTCCGAATAGAAAACTGATGTCATACAAGTTGAAGTCCTACGGCTTGTAGAGGATTCTCCCTCGTTCAGAAGTTGTTTTCTCCAGTTGTTGAGAATATTCATAACTCGCGTACATAAATTATTGTCTTTTATGTTCCCACGTTATTGTCATTGAAACACGCTCGTTATAGATTTTTTAAAACACTTTCGATCTCTATTTGAGACAAAAAATCAAATGTACATTGTTCTAATAGAACCTAGAAACTCTTTCTACGATCTTATCTCTCCAAACACTAGACTTCGACTTTGAAAAACACAACTTGTCCATTTTGAGCGGTTAACTCTAACTCCACAAAACACATCCAGTCCCTTCAAGCTCTGGACTTAGACTGACTTTACCATGAGGCAAATTCCTACTTCCGAAAGCGTTCTTTCCGGTTACTGTTCCCACGTTTTACCGCACTGCCGTAAAAATACACATAATTTACATAACAAAACAAACAAACTAAATTACATTAAAATTAAACATGATAATTCATACTGTTGTCTTGAAAATCCATTTTTCTTTTATTAATGACGTTACTAAATTTAAATTATTATTTGAATTTATTATCTCTTTGGCTTAACCGCGTCTTTTAAATGAGTCTATTTTAAAATCTGACTTTTCACATTGTCACAAAACCCCACAAGGTTTGTATTTCAATACAGGTATTGGAATACAAAGCTTTTATATATATATATTTCAAATCGAAAAAAATATTAATGGATGTTCAAGACATTTCATTTCAGAAGCTAAGGACCTCATGAAAGAAAATAAGTATCCCTAGTATACTTAATTTTAAGAAAGATTCTCTTTTCTTATAAAAACTAAAAAATCTATTTATTAATAATCCTATTTTACTATCTCAATTTGTTTGAGTCATCATAACTCATTTGTAAAAAAAGAAAAAATATATACGAATCAATTAGTGCCAAGCCTTATCTCTATTTATACAATAAAACCCATCATCAGTTTCCTTTCCAACCTTGTTGGCTGAAACTTTCCATCAACATTTTTTGTTGACAGGATCCCGTCACTCAAAGCTTATCTCCCAGACAGCCGTCTATATACTTTTTCTCGTCTCATCCTCTTTGCCAAGACGACATTTCTACATCCTTTGAAAATCTACCTTTGACTCTAGATATTCATCTGAATCATTTTTTAATTAAACACAATTACAATTTAAAACCTCTCATTTTTAATTAACATTTTTACGAAATTATTTACTTATTACTCAACATTACTTCAATTCACCTTAAACTTTTCAATTATCATCTTATATTATTATTCATTTTAGTTTAAATCCAATAACTATTTATTCTTACTTAAAATCTCAATTCTCCTTTGTCTTGCTGGGATAACATGTTAACTACTGATTTTATAATTACAAAAAACTCTTTTCTTCAACTAAAATTCAAAAATATAACATCATTATTATCAAAAAAAAATATAATTACTTACAAAACTCATCTATTTATTTAAAAATTACCTCTTTACAATTGTATTGTCTTTCAGTATCCTATCTTAAAATTATTTCCATCTTATCTTTCATATTTTAATAATCTAAGTTGCATTAATCCCCAAACAAATTCTTCATAATAAAAAAACTCCTTATTATTTACCTATATTATTTCATAAATAATCTCCTTATTTCAACGTAGCTTCCTTCAACTTATCATAATAATCGCCGTATTTCGTAGACTTCCTTAAATCTCCTCTTGTTTCATTAAAATCGTCGCATATTTCCTTTATTTCATTAAAATCGTCGCATATTTCCTTTATTTCATCGTAGTATTCAAAAAACCTCTTAAAAACTAAAATTTTACCATTAATGCAACCTAACTACCTTCTTTATAAAAGTTTCTTAACAGAACAACTTCATTTTAAATACCACTTTACTCAACAATTCGGTAAAGTCATCATCTTCTTAAAAAACTCAAAAATTCTTTCATTTAAATTACTTCATATTAAAATCTCCTTAGTCATCTATTACTTGTATACAAAACTTCAAAAAATAAAAAAAATTATCATTGCTTTCCCAGCTAACACCTTATTTCATCAAAATCTTTAGACACCTTTATCAAATAACTTCTCACAATCATTTATTGTTTTAAATTCAAACATTATTTATTAAAAAATCGTTAATTATTTATTTCATTTATAAATCTCATCAAAATCTCTCTTATTATTTTTAATTTATTACTCCTTCCTTTAAAAAAAACAAAAACTTAACCTCCCTCATTCATTATTTAACATCAAAAAACTTAAAAACTTTATTATTATCTGTCTTGGCAAAACTCACATAAATTCTCAAACTTTAAACAACCATTCTTCATATTTTCAAACCACAAATCACTTAAAACTAACAATTTTTTATCATTTTATTATTAAATAATTCTTAATATTTAAAACATCAAACATACAACTTATCATTTTACAATTTAATATCTAATTACCTATTCTAATCAGCTAATCAACTTTTTTACAATTTTATAGAACTTTTAACTTCATTCCATAAAAACTCTCCTTTTGTCACGTCCGGTTTATTCTTACATATACAGATCGATCACTTCTATATATCCTACAATTTGTTTTCAATCAACATCTGTCTAAAATTTATTACATGAAGTTTTTCATGTAATAATGTCACACTTACTTATGCATTTTTCTTCCTAACCTCTCCTACATAGGTTCTTCTAACCGTCTACTTTATACCGTGCATACTTCTAATTGCTCTTTAGACTCTTACACAGAGTAACATGTTGTGACGTTGAAATGTGCAGTGGTTGAATGCAATATCCCTACTTGATTCAAGATAAAGCCCAAAACACATCCCTATTTCACAACACGCCCTCTTATGCAGTCTCAGAATGCCTTATTCTTACGAATAAAACATTCTATTTTAACTACACAAACGCCTACCTCCTCCCAAAATGTTCATGTACTCCTTAAATGCATTTACACGAAGAAAATTTTAAAATTCATAAAAAATTTCATTAAAATCGTTTCATCCGAAGTTGAAATAATGTTTATTTTTACCAAGCTTATTACTAGCATCGTCGATTTTCTGTTTATGTAATCCTTTCTAGATGTTATTGTTCAAATTCAAAAAGAAAATTTTATTTTTTAAAGTTTATTCTAAATTCTTTACTCAGAAATTTACTTTTAATTCTATTAAAGTTATTTAAGTAATCTACTTTGTTCTTGTTTACTTTATTTAAAGCCAATTTTCCTTTATTTAAGTAGTTTTTCATTTGAAAACGCAAGTTAATTTTCGATTATACGTCAAAAGTTTTTCATCTTCAGAACAATAATTCTGTCACACGCTGTATCTCGTCTTAATGTCATGCAAAGGAATTCTAGGCCTGGTTTAAGCATAAACAAGTCCCCTCGATATGAGACAATCCTTATCTGTCTACTGATAAGACATGAAGACCTTTTGGTTCCAATACGATCTGCAAATGAATCTCAACTCTCTCTCGTCACATTTTATTGAATATTTAATATTGAATCTATTTACTTAATATTGAATATTCTTTCTTCAACACTACACTAAATCCTTGCTTCGAACTAACTATCTTATCTATGTCACGTTTCATAATTATTTATATTGGAATAAACAACATTCAGAGTTATCTACTGATATAAACCTAGCGTCTTTCACTTAGCAAATACCTAAACGTTTTCTAAAACTAAACTCTTAATCATACTAGCTTGGCTTATATTATTATTTATTAATACTCATACTATTGTTATTTCAAACTACAGACTATACATTATTCAAATTTAAAACTACTTATTAACAGAATCTTAACTACTTTTTATTAATTATTTTTCAAAATCAAGTCCGTGTCATTATAAAAATGTCCTTACATTTATTTATTCATTCCAAATTTCAATTGATTACAACTCAATTATAAATTATATATTTTTTACGATGGTTCCCCGATTGGTGAAACATTTTGTAAAATATAACCTGCTTTCTTAACATAATTGCAACGTTAAATACTTCTGTCCACATGGACAGTTTGTCTAGCCTATTCATCACAACAGACCCTTTCCTAACAAAAGATCCCACTTTGTTATTGTCTCGGAGTATTGACAAAATACCTTTCTCTTTCTCTCTTTCAAACATATCATCACCCCTCCTTCTCTCAAACATCCTAGAATCTAATGACCTAATTTCAACATCTGCTCGTTTAGGAATTCTAACCCCACCATTCTTATATACTAATACAAAGCCTTCTTTTACTATTTCTACATTTTTACTTTCAAGATTATATTTAAAGTTACTTTTTTCACAAAAACTTTTAATTTCTTGTTCTTGTATTCTAAAAATATTTCTAAATTCTAACATCGCATATTTTTCAAAATCTACAATCCTATGGTAAACTCGTTTTTTAAGATAAACAGCTGATTCCTTTATTATTAGATTATTTACTTTTACTTTGTTTTTCAAATTACTTATACCTATTCCAACCCCACTAGACATATTAATTTCAACATTATTTGCTGTTTCTGGATATACCTTGTTACCTAACCCATTATTCATCTTTTTAGCAATTTCTTGAACACAGTCATTTACACAATTATCCTCTATTATTATCAAATCATTTGACATGTTATTTATTTCATTAAAACTGTTAATTTCTACTTCAGCTACTGCTTGATCTAAATTGTTATCCAAATTATTGACATTTTCTATCAAAACACCTTCTACATTATTTATCCATTCAAATTCTACTTTTTTCTCACAATAGCTCACTTCAATTTCTACTTTATTATTAGTTTCCATTACATTACTTTCCATTTTAAGATTTTGTTCTAATTTTACATAATCTGATTTTATTTCAACCCTAATCTCTTCAAATTTTTTACACATTGCTTCTTTTAAGTTTAAATTATCTTGTCTTAGTTCTAATTTACTCTGTTTCAGGTCATTATTTATTTTATCAAGTTTAACATTATTCTGTTCAAGTTTAATATTAAAATTCTCTAGTTTTTCATTAATTTCTAGCTTATTCTGATCAAATTTATTACTTATTTCTAATCTACTTTGTTTAATATCATTACTTATACATTCAAATTTTTTATCATTATCTCGTTTAAATTCTAAGCTATTTTTATCAAATTTTTTATCCATATCTAAACTAGTTTGTCGAAATCCTTTTACTAACATCTCATATATTTTTTTCATGCTCATACCTTGATCATTATTTTCTACACTCTCTTCTACTCTGTCTTGTTCAATTACACTAACCTGCTCAACCTTTAAAATATTATTATTAGTATCCTCCATTTTATTTATTATTATTATTAGTCTTTAGTTTTAAATTTAAATTTTAGTTACCAAAATCATCATCCTAACCTGTTCACTATTATTAACATTTATTATTTCTAAACCCATTTAAATTTATTTTACTTAACACAACAGAATCTATTACTTAATCAACACAAAACTTTAAGAGAATCTTTCTTATTATGATAGAAAGAGTCCTTACCTTGATTTTAAGAGTTCTCATCACCAAAATCACTGTACTTTCGACTAAAAAGGCCCACAGTTGCGGCGACATTTGTAATAATTCAAAAAAGAGGTGAAGTTACTTTTAATTGTTATTAATTTGTTAATTTGCTCGACTATAGGGCGCCAGGTTTGCTTTAGCATACCAATTTAGAAAAAGAAAAGAAATGAATTTAAATATTTAAAAGAAAGAAAAAATCTCTTTGGGGTCGCAAGTTCTTTTTACAGTGTACTTACAGTGGATTTTGGTTATAAATGAGAACACTTTGGCTGAAATGTTACAAAGAAAACATTTATTAAACATTCAAAGAAACATCCTACAAATTATTATTAACAACAAAAAAATCATATTATAAATACTAGTTATCCTCTTTAGTTTCAATAACAAATTATGAATTTATATTTCCTTTATTTCTTTCTTTCAAATTAATTAATTTTATCTTTAAAAATGCTTTTACCAATAAAATTGTTGCAACAGGAATTTTATCTATGAAATTTTTTAGTAACTTTGTAGCTCTAAAAGAAAAAATGAAAAGATTCTATTTTCATTAATTAAAAGTTTCATTTTACTAGTATCTCTTCTAGTAATAATCTACTAAATTTTCTTTAAATAGATAAACATTTACAAAAAATTAATTTAAACATAATACAGGTTATTAATCAAACAGATAATATACAGCGTCTATACCACAACGCCGATTTAAATAAAAAACATTGTCTGAGTCCGAATAGAAAACTGATGTCATACAAGTTGAAGTCCTACGGCTTGTAGAGGATTCTCCCTCGTTCAGAAGTTGTTTTCTCCAGTTGTTGAGAATATTCATAACTCGCGTACATAAATTATTGTCTTTTATGTTCCCACGTTATTGTCATTGAAACACGCTCGTTATAGATTTTTTAAAACACTTTCGATCTCTATTTGAGACAAAAAATCAAATGTACATTGTTCTAATAGAACCTAGAAACTCTTTCTACGATCTTATCTCTCCAAACACTAGACTTCGACTTTGAAAAACACAACTTGTCCATTTTGAGCGGTTAACTCTAACTCCACAAAACACATCCAGTCCCTTCAAGCTCTGGACTTAGACTGACTTTACCATGAGGCAAATTCCTACTTCCGAAAGCGTTCTTTCCGGTTACTGTTCCCACGTTTTACCGCACTGCCGTAAAAATACACATAATTTACATAACAAAACAAACAAACTAAATTACATTAAAATTAAACATGATAATTCATACTGTTGTCTTGAAAATCCATTTTTCTTTTATTAATGACGTTACTAAATTTAAATTATTATTTGAATTTATTATCTCTTTGGCTTAACCGCGTCTTTTAAATGAGTCTATTTTAAAATCTGACTTTTCACATTGTCACATCTTCTAAAACAAAACAAAATCCTTTTACATGTATATGAAAAGAGACACAAATAAATTAAAACAAAAACCTAGGTATATCCGTTTGGAGATTATATGTTTTTATTTTCCTTTGGTCTTCCATCACTGTATCAAAAAAAGAAAAGATCATAAAATAAAGACCCCTCCTAGTCCTTGAGTAGTCTAATAGTGTCAAGGTTGGAAGAGATCAAGTGTTTTTCAAGAGAAACCTGGTAGAAAAGATGAAAGAGGGGGATTTAACCTAAGACTATATGAATGAAGGTGTAGATCCAGAAAGGTTACCTGCAGGCTGTCACACTGAAAGTGAACCTCTGAAGGAATAAAAAGTAGCAAATAAATGAGTATTTAGTTTAGACTTCATCCTTGATCAAGAAGAAAATGTGGCAACTATTGCGTTTTTGACAGACATATCTAGATATGAGAAACCTCAAGGCAGAGGAAAGCATGTCTTAACAAAGAATGTTTGTAACTCAAATCCTTTTATAACATTAGTATGGTAAGAATAATTATTCATCAATTTCATGAGGGAGCTTAAATCAGATTTTGAAGCAAGATTAACTGATTTTAACAAATTGTGGAATGTACCGCAGTTCGTGAACAGAAGTTTTGTTTTAAACCTAATGATGTGTGGAGCAGTGAAGCAATAGATGTAACAACTATTACAAAGCCCCTCTACAGGTGGAAATGGTTGTTTTTCCAGAAGACTTTCTTTAATCATTGTTTTAATATCATGAGGTGATATGCTCATGTTACAGAAACTTTTAAATACGATCAATTCTGGATTAAATATGTGTGTGACATCTGGTCTAGATGTCTGAACATACAGTATGCTGATTATTTTATAATTTATGTACTTGATCTTACATAGGTTTAAAACTTGAAACAAAAATTATCAAGTTTGTTAATTTAAAATAAATGTTATCTACAAATTTTAAAAAATGGGAAAATAATATAAGCTTTACAAATGCTTCATTAAAAAAGAATAGGTACAAATCAATGAAAAGGATCAAAGTCTGTTAAGGTAATATTATCTATGCACAAATGAAAACTTACTTGTAGCCTCTATTACAGCACTTACTTCACTCAGTTGATATATATTACTAACTATATTTTTATGAGATAATTGGACACCCTTAGGCAGACCTGTAGTGCCACTAGAATATGGTAAAATTGCTAAGTTGGCAGTATTTATAACACTGTTCCTTAAATTACGTAAGTCTGAACCATCAACAGACTCTGTAATAAATTCACTGAAGCGTCCAACTCCAGAAGGAATCTCAATGGAACCATTTCCATTAACATCTAAGACTAACACCTTAATTTCATTGTTACTTTTATTAGCATCCTTAACTTTAGTTGCAGCTGTTCTAATGGTTTCCAAATTATCAAGTGAAGTTATAACACAGGCAGTACCAGAATCTTTCAACTGGTAACAAACTTCATCTGAAAAGAATAAAAAATAATGTTAAATAATAATATAATTTTTTTGTTAATAAAGTTACAAAAAACTCAAACGTAAAATTATATTTTACGGGTTCAATGTTTTACAATATTATTTGTATTTATTTATTTCTAAATTAATATATTTGGACGTGTGAGTGGTCTTCTGATCAAGCCAATTAGTATAAAGTAATCAGCGGTTCTAAGTATGCAACTAACTTATGCCTACAATCTCCTAAACATACAACTCCCCTGTAAACCTATAAGGTATATGCATGCTTAGAACCAAGGTCAAGTCTTGATGGTTGCCATGGCAATCTGGCCTGGAATTCACAGAGATTTGAGATATAAAAAGAACACATTGACAAAAGACAATGACAAGATAGTCTGACTTTACCACCAGTACCGGAGAATGAGTGCTACTAAAATATCATAACTCTGTGAGGCTATTGCAGAAATCACCTGTCCACATAAGTACAGGGAATCTGAAAAAAAAAATGCCGGGAATTAGAACGGCTGTTGCTTGGGGACTATTCAAGATAACTAAACGATTTAAACACAAATAGAAGAGAAAAGAACAAAATTTTGTTTTCTGTGTAGCATGGGAGGTAGTGTTAACGTTGACATGTACAGAAGAGCTGCACAGTGGCAGGCTGCCATTGTGACTCACAAGCCTGACGCCAATCGGGAGTACGACATTTACGGCTTAACAGAAGGCACAGTGTATTCTGTGGAACGCAGAATTTAAATCGATTGTTAGTGTGCAGCGTCGATTTCGAGTTATGTATTGAGGTCAAATTCATAATTTAACCAGTTTCGTGACATAGGAAGTGTTTTGAAAGGACATTCACCTAACTGGCCAAAAACAAATGATGACAAGGTTGAAGAAATCCGACATTCTTGCATCAGAAGGGATAAGGCCTTTCTTTTTCGTCGAAAAAACAATCAATGGCATAATTTATTTAGATATGCTAGAACAATTTTTGTTTCCTCAAATTGAAGAAACTGAAGAACAAGCCGGTGAATGAGTCATTTTGTTGCAGGACGTCCAAGGAGTCCTGATTTGACCCCTTTGGACTTTTTTTGTGGGGTTACATAAAGAACATTGCTTATGCTGAGAAAATTCGTGATTTACCACATCTGTGTGGGCGAATTTTGGAAGCAATCGCAACTGTGACACCAGAGATGCTACACAACACTTGGCAAGAAATCAAATATCGCTTCGATGTCTGCAGAGCAACAAATGGAGCTTACATCGAAACATATTAAGGTATGAAAAAAAAAACTTTGTTCTTTTCTCTTCTATTTAAACCATTTAGTTATCTTAAATAGTCACCAAACAACGGCCGTTCGAAATCCTGGCATTCTTTTTCGGAGACCCTGTATATTTTCCAAAAATATGAACAACAATAAATTTTATTGTAATTATATATTATAAATTCAACATTGTATCTGCTTTCTGACGGTTATTACCATCATATCCATTTTTCGAATCCAGACACAAATTTTAACGATTTCTCTTCACAGGTTTTGTTAACTCTAAGTATAATAATTCTGGATGTGCGCTATTCCATATTAATTTACTTAATAACTTTATAAAACCTTTCATAACTATCCTCCAGCGCAGGGGCGTCAAACCTATTTGGGCCATGGGCCATAATCCATGTTAGAGTGCTCCAGGCGGACCAACTAATTAATTGAATTTCAATGAAAGTATCAAAAAACAACAGGTGATGTATTTGTAATAAAAAGCGAGTTTATTATAGTGAATATATATTATAACTAACAACTAAATTAATACACAATTTCAATAAATGAAAAAAATGGGCAATTAAAGTTTATTCCACTATAAATAATAAATTGCAATAAAGCACTAAGAACATAACTAATAATGAAAAACAAGTTTATTATAGTTAACTAAAAACTAAATTAATATAATATTTCAATAAAAGAGAAATGAGCAATTAAAGTTTATTCCACTTTAAATAATAAACTAGGAAGACACAACCTTCATTACGGAGAAAAAATTATCGTCAGTTAACCTGTGGGCTGTTTTGTTAGCTTTCAAATGTAAAAAGAGTTGTTCATATAAATATGTGCTCCCAAAGTAGCATAGAATTTGAGAAACAAACTTTCTTATCTATAGGTATTTTTATCATAAATAGTAGTAGAATTATGGGATTCCTACATCTCGGTATTTTTCTCTTAAAATTGAGTCATTCTGCAAGTCAATTAATTCCATTTGACATTGTAAGACAAAGGCCCCGGAAAGAGAGAAAACTCTTCTTGGTGATCTTTGAAATCTTAAATCGCCTATCAAAATTTATCTTTAATGTTATCTTTCTTGTTGCAATATTTTAAAAAAAGCCAGATTACCCTCTTTTAAATGATTTTCACACAAAACCAACGGTTTTGGAAACTAGACAATGCATCATGCATGTCTGTTATCAACTGGTCTTTTCCTTGTAGTTTGATGTTTAAAACATTTAATTGACCTGTAATATCTACTAGGAAGGTTAGATATTGTACCCATGACTTTTCTTCAGAGGCGATCCATCCTTAAATTTCATTTCTAGGAACAGTATTATTTCTTCCAAAAGTAAAGAAAACCTCTTTAGTATGTTATGACATGACAACCAACGAACCTCTGTGTAGTATGGCAGCCCTTCAAAATCACTTTCCATGTCCTGAAGTAGGAGAGCAAACTGGTGGTGATTAAGTCCTCTGGAAAGGATGAAATTAACAGTTTTCATATCAGTCTTGAGCACATGATCCATTTTCAGTATTTTCAAAGACAGAACCTGCTCATGAATAATGCAGTGGAAAGATTGCAATTTTGGTTTGTCTGGATACTTGTCCTTCAGCTTTGTTTCTAGTGTTGATACAAATCCTTTGACCTTGTAGCCACAAGTCTCTCAAGAGGAAATTTGTATTTCTATTGAATGCTCCAAATGGCATCACAAATCTCTTCCCCAGTAGTAGTTCCATGAAAAGGAATAACTTCCAAAAGCTCTTCAGTTATTTTCAAATTGCCATCACAGGCCCTAAGAAACGGTGGAAATTGTGCCACATTTTGAAAATTGGTACTTTCATCAAGTGCAATTATATTTAAATTTTACAGATGCTTCCTTTAGTTGATCATCCTAGTTGTCTGCTAACTCTATCCTTTCAGCCTCCATGTTTCTTGACAACGAAATATGATGGAACACTTTCACTTTTTCAGGACGAACGTTTTCAGCTACTTTTAATATGCATGCCTTAATCAAGAAGCCTTCACTGAAAGGTTTTGAATGTTTTACCAGTAAATAACTGATTTCATAACTGGCTTTTACTGCCAATTCGCTGCATTGGTTAATTCTTGTAATTACACTTTACTGACTTTCAGGCGATTTCTTCATATATTAGTTTTCTTTTCTTAACTTACCCTCAAAGCTGGAAAATATTTCTTTGTGATTTGTATCATAATGTCATTTATTATTGTATTATTTGGTGACACTAATTGATTCCTTGCAAATAGGACACACAATTTTACCTTTTACCTCTGTGCAAAAGTAACTACATTAAATTCCCATCTTTCTTGGAATCGTCTCCTCTCATCACCAGCCTTTCGTGTTTTGCTTTGTGTGTTTAACGTTGTAACCACGTGTATGTAACAATCACAATAGAAACTGTGTGTTACACAGCAATACAAACCAACAAACTACAGTAGTACCAACCTTCAGCATATGAATTGTTCAGCGTAAGTATATTATTTTGAAAGCAACATCACTCAAATTATTGTAACAAGTGTATATAACAATTGAAATTCAAACTGTTTGCAACTCAGCGATACAAACCAACAACCTTCAGTAGGGAAGTAGAACTAACTTCTAGCACAACTGAGATAATAGATACAAACTACAAACTACTTAATTCCTAGAAAGATAGAAACTGAGGCTTGGGAAAAACCAAGTTAAATACCTTTACTACAGGTTAAGTACCTGGAAAACATTTAAAATGTTATTTTAAACCTGTAACGTTTTCATTTTGTGAAGTAGGCATTTTGTTTCTGCTTTTTATTTCAGTTGTATCTTTTTTTAAGTTTTCCATGGAGATGGATAGGGGCCACAAAAATCATTCTCAAGGGGCGCATGGACCGCATGTTTCACACTCCTGCTCTAGCGGAATACACTAGATACTATAGATACTACAAACGGGATACATTTTCATAGCTGAAATTTTCGTTATTGTTTTGCCTGTCCAGTTAATTATTTAAGTACATTTGCAAGCAGACATCTTACGGTAAGTTTCAGTTCAGTCAAGATATTTATTATGCTCTCAACAATGCACTAGCGACATAGTGTTACTGCAACATATGCCCTAATAACCAACATAACCATATGATGAATCAAACTTTCCCTTTCTTTCTGCGGGAGAGTAGACAGAGCAACTATATTTTATTTATAGACATTGACCAAGGGACTATGATGAGTAAAGGTTCCTTATTTAGTGCGCTTTGACACTGACTAACAAATATATCTAAGCTGTCAACCTGACACATTTGACAATTTATTTTGTCAAGTTTAACGCAAAACTCAACATGGCCCTAAAGACAAGACCCACCTCACCAATATAAAGAAATTCAAACTCAAATCTAAAAATTACGATAAACCCTTAAAATATAAAAATAAATCAAAAAACAACTCATAATACATTGAAAAAAAAACGAAATATACATTTTGTGATAACATTAATTTATATACAATTACAAACCATACTATTTGTATTTTGTATTTCCTTAATGACCAATAAAAAGGTGTATATGATTCATAAAGTAACAAAAAATTAACATTTAAAATACCAAAATAACACTAAAATAAATCAAATTAGTGTAAGAGAGAATATTGCTAGTATGCATCCATATTGCAGCAGAATTACCTCAGACAATAAATAATCATCATTTGTGGTAGATAAACGAAAGTTTTCTTAGGCTATTTTTAAATGTAGTATAATTTTGAATGTTTTTAAATCTATCTGCAAGTTTATTAATAGCACTACATCATATTTTGATATTAACTCTTTGTATGTACTGAATCTGTGTTGGCCAAGTTGGCCTAAATGTAAATAACTTCTGAATAGCTTCCATAATCATTTATATTTTTTTCAATGTACACATTACCAATATTATATATAATACCACGTAAATGACATTTTACAGAGTATTAAAATATATAAAAATATGTTTCTATGCAAAAGATATGTATGTATGAATAAAAAACTTGTGCACCATTTATTTCCTTCACCACTTTCTTTAAATATTTCTTTTACTTACCTACAGTTAACATATGATTAATAAGGGTTATCACAAAACCTGCTTCTAAACATCCATATGCCACAATCGGGTATTCAGGACAATTTGGTGTCACAATAGCTACAGTCTGACCTGTGCGAACGCCAGATTTAAGTAAAGACACTGCAAATTTTTGACTAAGTTTTTTAATCTGAGCAAAAGTGTATTTACGACCAGTGATTCCACATTCCTGGAAATATTACATTAATCAACTAATATAATTATTAATAAACACATATAAAAATAAAGAAATAGTTTGTATATTATTAGTTTAAAATTATTAAATTTAATAAAAACTTCCTATTTTATAGCTTTACAAATATATATAAAATCTATGTTGTAAATCTATGATTCAGTAATATGTAAAAGGAATATAAAGACCATTTAAAATTAACAATGTTTAAATAACTTATTTTGGAACAAAATCTGTACCCCTTAGCTACCTTAGTTTGTCCAACACAACCATGTAAAATGGTTGAAATTTAATCATTCTTTAATGATATTCATTGGATGCAGGAAATCAGATTAAGAAATAGAACAAGAATAGGAAAATTTTGCTTATTGTCTTTAGGTAAAATAACATCGTAAAAATAATAGAAACCACCAATTTTGTAGATTTTTAAGGATTTTAATTTTTGATAGAAAATTAAACATAATGGAAGCATGACACAAATCCCATTGCCCCAAAAAACAATGAACTAACATTCTAACAAACCAAGGCCTACACAAATGTGTTCATCATTTTTTCCCCAAGAAAGTCAGTTCGGTAGTTATTGGTCACAAAATGGATGTCATATTAGCAAAGCTGGCCTAAATCATAACAAACTAATTTGTTGTAAAGTTTTATGACACTTGTATAACCTTTTAATGCTAACAACCTTTCGGTCATCATTGGCTTTGTAATAGTGTACATTTTCAGTTTGGTAATCTTGGTTTGAATATGTATTCTGATTTTTGAATTAAATAAATAAAGAATAAATAAATAAAGATATTAATTAGTACAAAATGATCAGAAAATTTTGTTAAAAGTATGCTAATAATTAGAACGGATATAATTTTAGTTATTTGAAAAATAATGACATCAACATTGTGAGTGATGGGAGGGAATACTTTTGCCAACCGGGTTCAATCCAGTTGGATCTAGACTTTCTAAGA
Organism: Aphrophora alni; assembly: GCA_963513935.1. Lineage (NCBI taxonomy): Eukaryota > Metazoa > Arthropoda > Insecta > Hemiptera > Aphrophoridae > Aphrophora > Aphrophora alni. The sequence continues at coordinate 112,825,128 of OY740768.1, read as the reverse complement.
GGAAAGACAAATGAAAAAATAATTATGTTTGTATTGACAAAGCCGAACCGTCGAAAGAAAGTGTTTTTTACAAAAGGACAAGATTTTCAATGTATAAAAAGTATTATGTGAATTAATAAGTTAGTATTGAACCAATGGGATCTAGACTTTGTGAGAGGTAACACGTATGAAGTAATAAATATTGTAACGAAATAGAGGGCTCCCAAAAGGTCAGTGCTCGGCAGGCCATAAATTGTGAAGAGTTGAAAGGGTTGCCAGCTAGAAAAACGATTCTAACGTCAGTCACGGACCTCAAGGAGTCAAATAAACCATTCAAAAGTCAATGCCTTCAACCGAAATTATTTGAAAAGGACCAATGAAAGGAATTGCGTCAGTTCTGAAGTAACGTAAAAGATTTAAAATAAGTCAATGAAGGAAGAGGATCGGAATAAAGCATTTGAAAATAAAAATTATAAATAAGGTTGGAAGAGAAGCGCAAGAGGTCTTTTTGGTTGTTAACTTATTGAAGAAGGGAGTTCCGGAGAAAGTGTTTCTCTTAGTAGCGAAAGGAAAAATGTTGTGAAAAATTTAGCCAAAATCAACCGTCGAAATTAAATAGTAACTGCGTTCTTTTGTACAAGTATTTATACTTTCTTCGAAGTATAGTTAAAAGATAATCGTAGTTTATAAGTTAAAAAGAGTCTTCGTCATAAAAGTATGTGAATAATAGCGTCGTTATACAAGTGTTTGAACAGGAATAATCATGGAATAAATTAAAAAGTAATCGTCGTCACAAAAGTGTGTGAAAATAAAAGTGTATGAAGAAAAGAAGATTCGTCGAAAAGATTAAGGCAAATCAATCCATCTGGCAGTCTACGCGGGAACCACGTTCAAGGAACCAGGAACATTGGAGCTGTAATAGAACTTCAGAGTCGATAACAAATTAATGGACAATTTCAATTAAACAAACTACCACCATATTCTATTTTATAATAAGTAAATTATAGTCACCAAAGAACCTAACGAACCCGTAAAGAGAAAGTAAATTAAATTAATAAATAATAAATTTCAGTTAGCCGGAGCATTTTATCAAAATAATTAAAAGTAAAAAAATAAAATAAAAGTAAAAAATTCTGATGCACTCTTATTTCTTTATTTTAGATTAAGACATTGTAGAATAAGTAACTTGTATTTAACTATGTATTTAGAATAAGTAGTAGATTAAGATGTTAATTGTATAATTATTAAGTGCATCAAATTTGAACGATAATTTTTTTTTTTATTGTAAATGATTTTTAAACTTTAATTTTTCAATTAAAGAAAGAGTTAAAACCTACAGATGTCAAAGTTATTTATTTTGTTAACATTGGCATGAATAACGTGCGTATATATAAAAATAATAAAGTAAGATTTGTTATAATATGTTTGCCGAGACAAAGCCGAACCGTAAAAGAAAGAAAGTGTTTTTATAAAGTTCTACTAGAAGTTCTACTTAAAGAAATATAATGTGATTTTGTGTGTTAGTTTCAATATGAAAGAAATAAACTTTTAGAGTGAGAAAACGTATTTGTAAAACATGATGCAATAGACAAAGCCGTACCGCGGCAGGAGGAAAACGTATTCAAAAAAGGACAAATATTTGTGTTTTAAGAAAAACCATGTGATTTAACTAGAATGTTTTGAATAAAAGACAAAGTAGACAATTGTGATTATTAGCAAAGTGAAAAGTAAAACTAAAAAAGTTATTTTCTAAAAAGAGACGTGATTTTTGCTAGAACGACGCCATGGGGTTTGTACCAGGAAGTAGTATAAATAAATTGAAATTTTTATGTAAAATGTACAATTTAACTTCCCTGTATAAATGCATGCTTGGTATAACAAGCTTAAATTATGTTCTATAATAAATTAAACATAAAAATAACTAGAAATGGTAATTCACTAATGAAACTTGGATTTGTGTATGCAGAATTATCACGTGTTTTTTCAATAAAGAAAAATATTTTGTTTGAAGATAATGTTTAAAGAACTTTACAATTAAAAGATATTCATTGTTTGATTTGTTGAATTAGATGTTTTAAATTTAATAAATATATATATTTTTTAAAAAGATTGTGTAATATAAAAATATTACATTTTGAATAATGAGAGATTTTATTTTGAAATTATGATGCAACCTTAATATTAATAATAAATAAAGTATTAATGAATTATAATTTTGGATTAATATAGAGAGTAGGATGTTTAATATAATTAGTCTTTTCAGGTAATATTTTAATTTTGTATGAAATTTAATATAAATTGTTTATTAATAATAAAATGTGCATTTCAGAAAGAAGGATTCTGTATTTTATTTAAAATTCTCCAAAGTACACTGTTTAGAACTTGCGTCCTCAGAGAAACCTTTTATGCTCTCTTCAAGAGTACTTCTTTATAATATTAAAAAAGAAAAAAATTGTAATAAACATTACAAAATGGCGCCCAACTTTTATTGAAATATTAAGAATATCATCCTTGAGTAATAGTAACAGGTTATATATTACTATATTACTTGTTATATTAATATATTAACAGGTTATATATTAATATAAGCTGTAACAAGTTAATAAATAAATAAGTTATAAGCTGTAATAATAATAATAAATAAATAAATAAAAAGGGAAGTAAAGAACGAATACTCTAATATCGTCAGATTTGGAAGAGAACAAGAGTTTGGTCAAGTGAAACTAGAATGATATGAAAGAGGAAATATGGGAATCTAATTCAAGACTACATGAAAAAATGTGTAGGATCCAACTTAGGCCCTTCAGGATTGCCTCACCCAAATTTATGAACAATGTGCTAAGTCGCATATAACAGAAAATTACGTCATATGGTCATGTACCTGATCCTAAATTTCTGATATTACTTCAAATAAAGATTTCACTTTGTTGAATGTCAATGCAATAAAATTCTTCTTGATATATTTAACATTACAGCTGTTTCAGAAAATTATGTTTTGTGAATGAAAACAAATCCAACAGCAATAATGGTTCACTTTTCTTTCGACAAAATCGAAATTTATGTTTTTCTTTAGGCTGACATCTTTGAATTTTGAGTTGTAGACAAAAAATTGACTCACGTGTTTGGGTAGTGACCCACAGTATGGACAACAGACAGATATTACTCCAAAAACCCTATTTATCATAAGATTACACTTAAACAGCCTCAAGGTTAATATTTTGATCATAATTAACATCGGTTTTTTTTTACTGATCAGGTAACTATCTATATTAAACTACGTATAGGGCCTACTATGTGAAAAAGTAAAAATCAGATTGAAAATAAGTACAGCTTCTGTGGAAGAAGCTCTTTATTGTTTATTTTCTCTTATTGAGAGAATATCCAAAACTAAATTTTTTGCAGAAATGTCGATGGATGTTATTCGATTTATTTTTTTGTGGATACGTGGTATAGAGGAAGTAATACCAGTTTTATTAGGTTCCAATTAATGTTGTAAATATATCAACTATCATATCATAGGTATTGTTTCGTGTGCAGTATTCAACTTTAACATTGTTTTATTCCAGAAAACTTACGATTAACACACCAGATAAATTAAACTAACATCAGTTGGTTAGTTATTATTCATTGCCTTGCTAACGATCTGGATAATGTGTGGGTGCTTTTGCATCAGACGTGCCTTTACTGTTGTCATAGCAATGTCAGTCAATCTGTTCTCACACTGTTCAATTAAATTTCTACATATGCAAGGTATAATAATTTAAACTATCCTACTGTTCTAAAAAAATGATTTTAATATTTTGATTGAATTTGAATTTGATCTTAAACTGTTAGGCACCAGTCTGTACGAAAGTACAGACACTTTATTTATTTTTATTTTTTTCAAATAATAACCCTGGGATCGTGAATTCTGACAGGAAAATATACTTACACTATGAAAGAAACCACAGGTTATCAGAAATACATACATTTAAGTTAAAAGTCTACGTCGATCTTCTGAAAATATATATATATATACATACAACATTATTCAATATATCATTATATAATCCAACAATTGTTTATAAGTTCTTTTCTGTCACTTTACTTATTTTTTATTAATTATTATAAAACTGGCAAAATTGTTTTTATTTACACACAAAGTTCATCGTTTATCTTTATTTTTAACGATCGTGGTTGATAGTCAAAAGTTTAATAATTTACGATAATACAGATTTCTCAAATATAAATGTTTATGACTTCTTTAGATTAGAGTGTTTTAAGTAATAAGTTTGTTTGTAATAGATCAGTTTATGATATTCATAAAATGTACATTGTATATGTATTTGATTCCAATAAACGCTAGCACTGGCTTTATTATAATTCAAGCTAAAAAACTATCTTTGATCGAGGCTTAGCTCTCTAGAAGCGAAGCGAAGTCTGAAGCGATCAGCCTAATGAGAAGTTCTGTATTGACAGAGAAAAAGTCAAATATGACTTCCCTCTTCGGCGGTAGTAGATCTTGTGCCATATTCAAAATTTCAAATAATCCCCTCTATACTTAAAGGATTCCCATTGGTTACCTTTTTAGCAAATTATAAATGTTAGATGCACTCCTTCTACCAATGACCAAACTTGTCGGTGCACTAACACTGCACAGCTTTTAACACATTTCTGGAACATAATTCTTTTTACAAATTCTAAATAAAAAATACATAAATGTAATATTTATTATTATAATTATTATCTACGATATTTTTTCATCCATACAATACAATCACTCATTGTTCTGCAACATTAACCAATTTCGAAATTTCATCTGTCTGTCCATAGGTCATCCGAAATGCGATAGTGACACTTGTATGAATAAGTTTATTACATAATATTTAGCTACACCACACTTACCGAATATGGTACCTGAACCAATACACAAAAATGGGAAATGTTATAAAGGTGCATCTCAGATAATGCATATAACCATTGAATTGATATATAAGCCGGGAATATCGTATATAGCATACTATAATGTAAGGCTTCAATAAGTGGGTGGAACAGTTGTAGTTTTATGGGTTCAATTCAGAATTCACTAGTGTCAGAGGATTTGGAACATGCAATTTGGTTAAAAAGACATTGTGTCCTTATAATTACCAGTAGTAGTGGACCGGTAAATGGCAGTACTAGAGCCTATAATTTCTGAACTTCAAACCATAACATGGAGATTTCCTATCTCTACTATATGTAAAATCAATGACATAACACGATTTAATCGTATTCAGTTTTCGATATTTTTTTCAGATTATTTTTTTTTTTTTAAGAAAGATTTATTACGGATTAATATTAATACTAATTATAATAGATCTCTAGATTGATCTAGAGGTTTATGCTCTAGCCCAGATTTACGTGAGGGCTCAAAATGAAACTGTGTTGATCCAGTGTGAAGTAAAGATCTCCAATTAGTAGTGAACTCTGCTTGTGAATGCTAATATTACGACAATGGGATTTTGATGTATCTAACTAAAACTCATCTAAGAGGAATAGGGGATTGTTATTATTAATAATAAATCTTAAAACCTGAATTTATCTTTTTTAAATTATAAGTAAATTTATAACTTAATAATGGTGACGTGCTACTCAGCATAGTTAACTAAAGTTAATTAAATTAAGGAATCTTTAAGTTCAAATCAATACTCACTGTAGCAATATGGTCTGGAAACCTATCTATCTTATCCCATAGTAATTCAGTTATAGTAATATTTGGTATGTCTAAATGTCTGAATGGAGATTTAATTTCTGAAGGGATTTTTTGGGTTCCCAATCGTCTCTGTTGGTGAACAAACATAGAACAACTAACACAACAAGAGTTCATTTTCTTCCATTTTGAAAAATAGCGTTGATTTATCTTCTTACAATGGTTTTTTAAAAGCAATAAAGTTTTGGTGTCTTTATTTCCATGTCCTACAAATCCTGGTAATTTTGTCAGCAACATATTCTGTAAGAAATAAAAACATAAATTACCACTTTTAAATGTTATTAACTTTAACAATATGGGCAAATTACGATTTATATACAGAGTTATTAAGGGAGAAGTGACAACAAAGTATAGATTTTTTAAATAAACTTGTAACCATAGGTTGCATTGACCTATTAGAGGTCCTGTTATAACTCTTTCATAACAACTTGTACATATTTAATCTAGAGTTTGGTTTTTCGTGTTTCTTGTTACTCATGAGTGTTTATTAGTCTAACAAAAGTTTAAAAAAAGATAAGCAAAATGAATAACTGGCTAAAGTGACCAAGATCGGGCTTATTTCGTGTAAGGTTTGACTGCATGCAATACTTATAGTGCTTCTGGAAAGGTGCTGTGCACAACCAATGGTGACTAAAAGTAAACACCATTAACAAGAAATAAAGTAATTATTCCTATTACATATTGTTAATAATTGCAATGAGCTTTGGAAAATTATATAATATGCAATTAAAAGCAATTAAATCATGATCAGCTTTTGTGGTCAATAAACCTAACCTGTATTCCTGGCATGAGAAAATGTCTCGTCAAGCACACAAAATGATAAATACCCGTGGAATAATAGCATCTAGTAACTACTCTTTAGTTTATTTTCTTAAACATAAAAATGAAGTTAGCTAAAAATTAAAAATGTGCATGGCTTTATTCAAAAATCAAAGTAGAAAATGTTTAAGGGTTAACCGATTGAGGTACTGAGTTTCTTACTGTGAAAAATAACTAAGTGGTTTCAAGTTTAGGTGTTATTCATGAGGAAAGTATACAATATTGTCCAGAATATAATGTTAGGATCGAAAGAGAAATGCAAAACGTCGTTGAAGCTCTTAAAGCAATGCTGGCTACAACAAATTTAGGAAAACATATTTGAACTAAGCTGTTAATACAGCAGTTATCTGGAATAATATTAAATTGTACTGGAATAAGTATATCTACTGTTGAAGACAAGACACCTTAACAATTATGGTTTGGTAAATATTATAATATTAAACAATTGAATGTTTTCTGTTTAAAAACATACATTTATGTACCTGAACAAACACGAAAGAAATGAAACTTCAAATTTAAGAAAGGTATATTTATATGTTATGCAGAGGCCAAAAAAGATTTCCCCATTTATATACTGAATTAAAATAACGTTGAAGTAAGTTTCAATGTAATATTTACTTATGACAGTGTCTTAACAAAATAAAAATGATATGCTTTAAATTTAGAAGAAGAATTACAAGTTGAAGATACGAGCATTACAGAACTGTCTGAAGAAATTGAAAAACCGGAAGATAAAGGGAAAAATATTTGAAGAAACAAGGCCAGTTGATATTCGATTCTTAAGAAACCGAAAAACCTTCCAAATACCAATAAAATTTTATGATTATGAGCTTAATATGTTAACCCTATGTGAAACTGAAAACCCTGTCGCATTCGAAGATACAATGGAGTATGATCGATCTGGAAAATGTAAAAAAGCAATTAATCAAGAACTAAAGACTTTAAAAGAAAATAACAGTTAGATTGAAGTAGAAAAACCTCCAAATACCTTGGCAATAATAAATAGATACAAAGTGGATATTTAAGAAAAAGGGAAATAAAAATTGAGAAACATTTTTTAAAGCAAGAATGGTGGTTTTCAACAACATGAAGACTTTGTTTGAAACTTGTACACCAGTAGCTGAACTCTCAACAAAGCTATTAACACAGCCATACTTGTGGCTGTGGAAAATCAAATGGGTCTATCTATGCATTAGTGCATAATCACTTAGTTTTAATAAGGGGTGATATAAATGAAACAGTTTATATGTCGTTTCCACCAGATTAAACAATAGAAAAAAATATTATTTTAAAACTTAACTAGTCAATTTATAGTTTAAACAAAATTTCCTAAAATTTAATTTAGTTATGGAAGATTTTGTAAGATCAACTAACTATTATTCTTTGCATACTAAATTTAATAAAAACCAGTCGACTTTACATACTTATCCATGTAGATGATTTAATTTTAATTGGAACAAGTGAAAGTGAAATTTAAAAAATCAAGGAAAAGTTAAATACATATTTTAAAATGAATGATAAGGGTGAAGATTCTAGATATCTTAGAATAAAAATCAAACGTAACTTGACTAAAGGAATTATTACACTGAACAAAACTTCATACCTCAAAGCGACTTTTAAATATTTGGTATGTCTAACTGTAAACCTATTTCCACTCTTATCGATCCTAATTTTAAAGTTAGAATTGAAAGTAAGCGAAAAGTGACAATCTTTAGAAGCTAAGTGCCAAGTAAATAAAGAATTATGGACAGAACTGAAAAGGTAAGTGAAGAGCACCATAAACATGAACCTAACCTTCAAAAAAAGTAAATCACCTCAACTCCTAGGTTTTGTTGAGGTTGATTAGGCTGGTGCTATAGAAAAGTGTAATTATATATCTGGGTATACGTTTAAATTAGGATTTTTTTTTACAATATCCTGGTCATATACAAGGCAAACTTCTGTCACTTTATCATCAACTAAGGTAGAATATTTTATAATTAGTGCTGATGTCACTGAAGCCTGTTGGTTAAAGAACATTTTTTACAGATTTGAAATGATCAGATTATATATATCAAGCCAGTAAAAATATTGGGCTATACGTGTTGTAAAATACTACTGAGAAGAAGCTCTTCAAGCATGATGATTTCATTTTATCATCATTTCCAAATTAACATATTATTGAACTAAATTATGTTTCTAGTAAAGAACAGTTAGCACATATCTTCAAAAAACCTTTGAATTGTCCAGAATTTGAAAAATGGGTTACAAATAATGGTATAAATATATTAAACTTAAAGTTATTAGTTTTATATTAATTTTTTGATTATTGTTTTTCTTGAAGGAGGATGTTGCAGACAATAAAACCAGTATACTGTTGTTTTTACTATGGAACTAAAATCATGAAGGTTGTCTTATAAGCTTTTGTTTGGTTGTTATGATAAACGTAAATTTATAGGTTTTCAAAAAGTAATAGGTACAAATTGAGTGTAATGTCTAATGTAAAATAAGTCATTGAAATAATTAAAACATAGTTGTTAACGTATTTTATTAACTTTATTTTCATCTGGTACTTTATGAATCAGCTGTAAAGAGACTTTCCAATATGAATATCAACTATACTACAAAAGTAGCCAACGTCATTTCCTGGCCATTGCATGTAAAACATTTTATTATTCAACGTTAATGAAAGGCATTATACATAAAACATTCGCGTAGAGTACAGACCTAGATTACCTTAGTAAGAGGCCTTCCGGTACTGTATTGAATACACAGTTTTAGAACTAGTTACACCAACTAAGCTTAAACTTGGTTTTCGTGTACCATACTTTTAACTAGAAAGTTGCCTTCATGCAATTTTAATTTTGAAAAAAAAATATACTGAAGTTTGTTAAACTCCAAACATTCATAGTGGTTTAAACCCATGAAGATTTTACTACAGTAATAAAAAAACAAAAACAATCAATATGTCTATAGCCTAAATTACTAATCTGAATTGTACTTTGAATAAGAAAATTTATCTTTAATTTTTAAACTTTAAATTGAGGTTTTAAATGGCTTATATTTTTATAAATTTCTGAAAGTGATAGCAATGGAAATGTCGTTTTGTATTATTTGTTTTCATAAAGATCTAGTTTTCTAGTCTATTATCAATTATTGGTTTTCTATCGACTTTTTTTAAATCCTTTGGAGTATAACCAAAACTAAAATATCATCATATAAAGCGTTAAGACGGCAAATGAATTTGGTAAATTGTTTGTAAAAACTATGGTTTTGAGATATAATTATCTGTGAAATAACTGTCATATAAAATTATCAAAAAAAAAGAAGGTTGTAGTACAATAATACACTACTTTTCCCCAAGTTACGCGTGGTAACTACACTGGCACCTGCACTCCACAACCACTAAATAAGTATTAGAATATTTAAATAATGGTAATAGCTGAAAAAAATTGAAAGAATATTGTTTTATCATGAGTAACAGTCTAACTCCCTTGTGCATTTTTTAAATTTTCTGCTCGTTTTTGTGGCACCACTGTACTGTATGTGCGCACAAAGCCTAGCAAACTCCTGTTCTTTGTAATTGTCCTTATCTGTTGTCTTTGTCTTGGTATTTCAAGTAAAGAGTTGCCCGTGTCCCGTGCAAGTCATTATCACTATTGTAACTTCATTAACTTGAAATTCATTATAAGAGTAATTAGTGCTGTTTCAATGTAAGATGTCGGTATTTTAAAGTAATGATCTCGCCATGGTTAACCAAGATTTGACAAAAGTGTAAGGTGTTAAACGTAAAGTCAAAGCTTATTGATATGGTAATTTCATGTTTTAGTCAGTATTTAGTAAGAATGAATTTCAAGCCGTTGTATTCTGTTATTGTTATTCAAAATAAACAAATTAAATCTATTTTTAAAGCTTACAGATACTCTTTATTCTTATTTAAAATTGTAAAAATAATCAATACTTTAAAATCTGCATTTATTTCCTAGTTTCTATAAATTTAAAAATATGTTAGCTGTAACATTAAAATCTATGTTATGTTTATTTGACAAAATTCGGGACGCTCGATACTTTTTTGTCAAAAATTTGAAGGCTTTCCACTAATAATGATCACTGTGCAATGATCACGACAAGAACTAACCCAAACAACGTTATATCTAATCAGAGCTCTGAAGTAAATGTGCATTGTACGTAGCATTTCATCGACAGTTTCAGCATATTCTGTAAGTACATTAGTAACAGTAACTTTGACACTAATGACAATCTCTCAAATCCCGTTTCAAATATAGAAGATATATTTAAACTTAAAATACTATAAAGATTAGCGAAGATTTGAAGAAGTATTTTTTCCAGCAAAAAAGTGGGTGACAAAACCGGATCGTTTAAATTGAGATGGCTGATAATGTATAAATGGTTTATGAAGTACTTTGCAAGCATTGTGTTTTACTTGAGAAAAGTACTTCTCACAATGCTGGTATAAACATATTAGTAACACAGTCACTTACAAAATGGAAAAAAGGCGTTAGAGATATTCCAGAAACACTCGATATCGCAATATTATTAAAACAGTGAGGAGTTCAAAAAGACCTACCAAAACGAAAATTGCCGATAATGCTATAGCAAAGAAAATTTCAGAGAACAAACAAAAATTGAATAGCATAGTAAAAACAATAATCCTGCACAGTAGAAAAAACTTACCATTAAAAGGACATCGAGAAGATAGCTTACTGATACTCTAAATTATAATGATATTACTGCTAATCAGACTATTTCAAATCCCTTCTTAACTTTAAGGTGAATCCAGACGACAAAGGTTTAAGAGATCACGGTCCAAAAAATGCTTTAAATATAAACCCACGAATACAAAATGAACTGATTTCTATTTGTGAAAATCTGATTTTAGTCAAAAATATTTTTGATGCTGAAGAGTCTTTATATTCTTTTTTATTGTGTGTGATAAAACAAGTGGTATTGAGCAAGTGTCTCTCAACATACGTTTTTTTAAAGAATGAAATGATTGCTGACGCTTTTCTTAGCTTCATTCTTGTAACTAACACAACAGAGGAACATTTGTCTTCTGCAATATTAGACACTATTGAAAAGCTTGGGTTAGACTTAAATAAAATTGGAGGACAGGATAACGTTGATGCGAGTATCACGTCTGGATAATTCTAGAGAGTAGAGGCTCAGATATCTGACAAGTACCCTGGCAACCACGCCCTAAACCTAGTGATTCTTACAGCAACAAACAGTTAGTTATATTAAGTTATAATTAAAATATATTAGATAAGACCAAAGTTGTGAAGTCGAAACCTCAAAAAATCTTCATTGTCGAAAAATACTAACATCACATTTGTGGTCAACATTTATAACATACAGTATAAAAATTATAAAACTCTGAGTCCTATTATCTTTATTATTTATTATTTATAAACAAACGAACAACAAAAACATTTTACTTTAGCAGGAAAAGGCAACTGTACTCCCACCCAAAAAGGGAATACTTTGTCCCGACCAAACCTCCCAAAACCCCCACAAGACTCCCCCCCCCCTCAAACTTACGTACGCACTTGTTCCCAACTCATGTTCTTTGAAATTTTTGTTCATTTAGATCTCCTATAATTATTACTATTTCCTGTATATGAATACTATACTGTACTTATATTACTTTGAATACAATTTTGTTGAAAAAACAATTTAATTAGTACATAAAGAATATACAACAAAGACTACCCTAAAAATCAAACATTTACTGTCCAAAACATACCCTAAAGCACACGGAGGATTTCCAACCTATTCAGTCACAAAATTAAGATGGTTTAATTTTTTTTTTTTTTTTTCAAAAATGGTGTGCATTCCAGGTTGCTTTAAGCTACATAAGAAAGTAACGCAGTTTAAGATACACCATGATTTTAACTTTGTTGGTGCAATTAGCGCGTTTAGTAGTACATAGGCTCGAATCATAAGTCAAAGGTTTTATCATTTTTTATTTATTACTTTTAATGCTAATACATTATATTCTTAAAACAGTTAATGACGGCAACGCAAAGTAACGAGTTGAGTAACAAAGGGCAAAGATGGCCGGATGTTTAGACTGTCGGGCAGACTTGTTTTAGTAACAAGGTGGTCAAATTGAAGAGGTCAGTGGAGCCAAGTGGTACCTGACTCACACAGTCTCAGCGTTGATTCGCATGAGTAAGTTAATGTATTCAAAATATTTCGAATCCAGTTTCTCTTTTAATCGGTATTTATGACACCGATTATGAGATAGTATAAAAACACATGTTTCCACTTATTCTTTTGATCGTAGTTCCCTAAAACACCATTTATAGGTATATAATTTTCCACAGATATGTTTCATCTTTGTAGAGCCAGGATATACGTTGTAAAATAACAACATACCTGTGGAACATTCTGTATAAAATGTGATTTAGGGGAAAACTACCAAAAGAGTTAGTGTCAAGTTGTGTTTTTATATTATCTAAAGTACCTAAAAATCTGATAAGTAACATACAAAAACTTGAGATGTTTATCTCTTACTAAAAGAAAATGGTGGAGTTTTTAATAAACACTTTAATTTTTATAATGAATTACATTTTATTGTCATAAACAATAAATATTATTGGTTCTTTCAATGAAATAAATATGAAAAAATTAATAATAATAATAATAGCATTAAAGAAATTATTAATAACGAATAAACAAATAAAAAATTAAAATGATAATAATAATAATGAAATAATTGATATTATAATATTTAAACAATACATTTATGGCTCCCTTTAAACTGGCGTTCGTCAATAACTAAAGATTGATTACAACGTAATGAAACTCAATATGCCTTTTTTAAATAGGTTTAAATTTGGTTGTTTATTTCCAATTTATTTCTAATTAATAAATAAATATTAATTTTTTTATATTTTATAACACAATACAAAATAACATGAATGCCGCTTTATTTAAGCCAATAAAACGCCATTCATAGCACAAATGATTTAAAAACCCACCATTTTCTTTTGGTAACAACCAAAACTATGAATTTTGTGCATAAAATATTTCAATTCTTTGGAATCTTTGTTTTATCTTTGTTATCTTTGATTTTGTATAATATATCACAGGCTCGCGATTTTAAATGGTTACGCCAGACTTATATAAATGATAAAGAAAGTGAAACTTTTTTCTTTTGTTTCCAAAGAACGTAAATGTATTATGCCCAAAATTCATAGTTTACTCTTCACAAAACAAAATTATGGATTTAAAACAATTTTTTACCAGGAATGACGTTTTATTAGCTTAAACAAAACAGCATTCATGTTATTTTATAATAAAGTAGTATGTTAAGATAAACATTAAAAACTTATTATTAGGCTATTAATATTGTTCGGATTCTTAGAGGCTGCATTTTATCAAAATTTTTAAAAAATCATAAGAGAAATTTTGATAAAATCTCATGGTAGCCACCCTAAATTTTTAAATATTAATATAAACAAAATAGCTCAAAATATAGTCATATATAGCCAAATACTACACATCTTAAAGCTTCAAGTCGTCCCTAATTGACTTATCAAAATAATTTGGAGTTGTAGATGTGGTACAGACTTGAAATATGATCTGTGGTAAAGTTTTTTATACAAAATTATACTAAAAAATTGAAACTAACCCCGAATGTACAAAGATTCAAATTGCACAGGCAACCTAGATATTATACTACCATAATACACCACATTAGTAGATTAATATTGAAGAAAAAATTACAAAACTAATTTATAAATATTATTATTATGAGGATGTCAAATATTATAAATATTTGCTCAGGACGTCAACAGTATTGGGAATAGCGAGTTTCATTGATGTAAAAAAATTAAAAGTCGAGATTTTTTTAATGCCTTAATGAAATTTCTGACTTTTAATGCCGTGTATTTCTTACGAGAGTAAAATAGGTAAATTTGTCGTAAACCATATTAATAATATGAACAACCCGTCATTATAAAATAAATTTAAAATAAGAACAAATCCTCTCTCAACTTGTTGCGACATGTTTTGATTGTATTAGGGTTTTAAGACAACAATCGAAAATCAGTTTCGTGTTTCATAACAAGGAAAAGTTGCACCCGTTTAGGCAGTAAGGACGATAAGTCCAGATAACCTATAAGTTTTGTACAGTAACTAAACGTTCTCTTTTTCGTAATTGTAATTGAAGCCTACAAACTTCCAAAACCAAAATAGGATAAGCCTATGCTAGCATATTACATAGAAAAACATCTTTCCACTAATGCGGCTCAAAAAGTAAAATTACTGTTACTAAGAAAATTAAACAATATTACTAGTGAACACCACTAAGACAAAACGAACGTTATGTTTCCTTCCACCTAGTTTCTAAGGTTACACTTAAACAAATTGTTTTTTGTCTCATTTTTTGTAGACTAAGTCGGTTTCAAACCACTTTAAAGAAAAATGTCGAGAGAGCATAGTTTTGCGTTATAAAATTACTATGAATGTGAATGGATACTTTTCAGTCGAGCCCAAAAATTAAATATTTCATAGTTGTAAATAACTTTGAACATGAAACAAATAACTTTCCATGATAATATTTTAAACTGCACAATTTCCCTCGCTGCAGTTGTAGCTTCATTACTGTACTACTGTTGTATCTTCTAAAACAGTTTTTTTATACGAAAATCTAATTCAACTGGAAAAATAGTTTCTTCAAACAGTTGTTTGAGTGTTTGTTTGTGTAATATCAATAAAAAAAATAATAAAATAAAAAATAACAGTAAACAAAATTATTTGTCATAAAATTTCCTATAAAATCAGACACGTAACGTTGAAATCGTTAAATTTTTATACATGATGGTAAAAAAAAAAAAAAAAAAAAAAAAAAAAGGAGCGGCTGCGACATAAAAATTCATGTGATCCGTCAATTTATTGGTGTCCTAACCTATTACTTAGTAAATAGAAAAAAACTCGAACACAAGATCTCACAAAAATATTTTGAGAGATCTTGTGTTCGAATTTTTTATTATTATTATATTTTTTATTTAATATTATCTCACAAGTCAAGCTCAATATTTATTTATATCTGCTGAGTGTTTAAAAAAAGTGTTTTGATAAACAAAGTGTGGTTTATTATTTAATTTCCCTCTTCTATAGTTTTCTTCATGTAGTCTTGGGTTAGATCCCTCTCTTTCATCTTTCCTATCAGGTTTCTCTTGACTAACTTTTGTTCTCTCCCCAACCTGACGCTATTAGAGTATTTGAAGGCTAGGAGTATTTATTTCATGCTCCTTTCTTCTATTTTTTATAAGGCGTTGTTGTTTCACTTTTAAACAACAAGGGGAAATCAGTTGTATTCTGCATTCCTAATTAATTTTAGCTTAATATTCCAATTTAGGTGTTATAGACATTCTTTTTCAGTATTACAATCCAAGTTTTTTAGTGTGGTTTAATTTTAATTTAGATCATCTAAACCAGTTCCTTAGCTCTTAACAACCACCATTTTGGATATTCCAGTTGTCGTCATTAATTTACTCAGAATCACATTTACTCATAATCGCCCCAACTGCATTGTTACAGAGGTTCACTTTAGTGAGTCCAATCTTGGCAATTTAGAGGAACCGAGCTGGATCTACAACCTTATTTCATATAGTCTTACGTTAGGTTAGGTTAGGTTAGTTTGTGTTAGGTTAGGTTAGGTTGATTAAATCTTTATTTTATGCTCTTTTCTTTCTTTTTATAAAAAGCGACGATGACCAAGAGTTTTTTTTTAATTTTAACACGAAAAAATATCGTTACAGTACACGAGATGTCATTTAGACATCAAGAGTATATAATGTGTTTCTTTTTGGCTTCAACTAGTTGGTCAGCTTGTGAATTGTGGAGCTGTCAGACCCCATAGAAGATTGTTATACTCATGATGAGGTGAGTGATTTATTTAACAATACATTTCCGAATCGAGCTCCCGTATCAAAATCAACTCTATTCAAGATAGCAAAACATTTGAGGAAAATAATACTGTAAAAGATCGTCCCAGTTCTGAGAGAAGAAAGTCGGTCACTGATGAAGAGACTTCTTTAAACACTAGAGTTATTTGTGAAAAATCTTATACCCATGAACGTTATCCCTGAATCTGGAGTAAGTCGTTTCTCTGTACATCAATTCTGAAGACCAATAAATGCTACTCTTTCACCTTGTGCATGAATTTCACAATAAATTTTGACGAATGTAATGAATACTGTGACGTCATGATGGAAAAAATTACACATATATGTTAGAAACTAAAATGTGGTAAAATGTGTCTGTAATTATGTTTAAAGTTGTTGATTTTTTATTTAATGGTTTCAACATTTAAAGTTTAATTTTCTGACGTTACAATTTCTGTTATTCAAACACATAGTCGGATATAATAGAGAATGCTCCAGCTATAATCACCAGATGACTCAACGTTTGTGGCAACATAATACTGATATTTTAATTAAGTTATTTTTCATTATTTTAACTAATACTTAAAATATAAAAACCATTAAAAATTATTTACAATTTACTGTTATACATGTACTTGTGGAAGTTCTACGTAATCAATTTAAATTTACTACTTGTATTTGCAAAACATTACAGAAATACTAGTAAAGTTAGAATTGATTCAATGAGAAAAATGTGAATTTGTTCAGATAGCTCACCTAATTCCGGCATGGAATGAAAGATTTATACAAATTAAAGAGAAAGCGAAGTTAAGATTAAAAATCAAACAAACAAAAACCATAATGTCATATTTTCAAATTAAGTTGGGTTATTTGTTTTTTAATTGAAAATATTTACAGAAATACAAAGCTAGTATAATTTAACCTGAAAATAATAGTTACAGACTGTACAAAATGGTAAGACAAAGCGCCATTGATAACTTCAAAAACAACGATTTTGTGAAAAAAAAGTAATTCTATTCAAATTGTAATAATAAATTTCTTTATTTTTTTTTTACACCGTTCATGTTGAGTTGTTATTTGTAAATGAACTTTTATTAGCAAGTAATCAATATTAATTACTGTGAAAGAGAGAGATTAATGTGTTATTTATAGGTCCAATTTAAGAACAAACCTAACAGTTCGTATCGTCACAAAGCTTTTCGTAAAAAGGAAATAAATAGTTGAATTAGTCTATACGTGTTCTATTCTTTTGCAACCTTAATAATTATGAATGAACTTCCTTAACATACTATTTTTCTGGTTCTTTTTTTAATTATTAACTTTTAAAAGTATAAACCATTTCCGTATTAGTGCTAAGCTTTTTAGCTATCGCCGTTTTTTCCGATAAAAGGGAAAAATTAAAATAGTTTACAAAATAAACATCAATTTTTCGGTGTGACAGTGATCGCGTTAAACTTAAATTCTCGTGAAAAAAAAAAATTATCTCCACTAAACAGGAGTGAAAAAAGAAAATGTTTTAATCAAACCTAATAGCTGTATGTTTCAAACTTATAAAGTTAGACTATTAACAAGTTATCTAGTTTAAGTAAAACCCTCTTAGTTGTTGAAGTTGTTGACATAACTTTGGCTTTGGTTTGTCCAAAATTAAAGAAAGGATTAATTAATATAAATTTCTTTAACATAAAAAAAAAAAAAAAAAATTAAAATATATTATCCGGATCATTTGAAGTAAACATAAAAAAATATTGAGCTTGAATTGTGAGATAATATTAGCTAGAAAAAAGCTCCGAACACAAGATCTCACAAAAATTACGTTTACTTAATCAAACGCGTTTCAACGACAAAGTCGCCATCCTCAGTGATTCAAGAGCTACAATTACAAAACTATAACTAAACTGTTTGATTAAGTAAACATAATTTTTGTGAGATCCTGTGTTCGAGTATTTTTTTCTAGCTGAAGTAAACATAAATAGTCCGCAATAAATACAAAAACAAGAAGAACAAATTAATAAATCAGGTGAAACTATGGTTGTGATGATGTTTTCATGATGGCTAGTAGCTCTTAAACTCCCATTTGATTTACATTGCTTATGGACTTCCCATAGTGTAAGGTGAAAGTGGAACCGACAGTAGTCAATACCATTTAAGCGTGTAAAGAGACCATTTGATTTAATTACATCGCTATCTAAACGTACTCGCTATTTAGTTACGTCACACATCACACACGATATCACTATTCATGCAATCAGTGTCCTATTGAATCTACGTTACTGTGCCTCTTATCCAGGCAAGAACCCCGTCATAACAATCAGTTATTTGAAAAGAGTTCAAGGTTAGGGTTCGATTTTCTAAGGACAACGTTTTTTAACTAATTCTTTTTTAGTCTGGGTGTATATGATTCTAGAGCTTAAAACACAATCCAGAATGGAAGCTCTTTGTTTTTGCTCGTAAAGAAGGTTATTCATTACTTTGTTTTTGATGTCTTTTTTTCGAAGTTGGTTAAGGGAGCCCACAACCAATTTGAAACACTAGACCATATTTCCGCCTGATCTGTCCCCTTCACTCTTTACACAGTTGATATACTATTCTTCGGCTTTTTCTTGAGTCTGCAATAAATTGTCTTACAGACTTTGTTCCAATACAACCACTCCAAAGAGGATGCTCGGCTAATGGCTTTCTATCGCACGTTTATATTTGAATTTAATTTTATAATTATGTCATAGTTTTGTATTTGCAATCATTAATGCAATTCAAAAGAATAAAGTGTAAAAATAATTCTAAAACGTCAGAAACGAATGCTTTTCAGAATATGGTAATATTTTTTCTAATACTAACACATTATGCAAATAATCAACTACCAATAACTCTATAAATTGGCAACTCAACAATTAACAGTTTTATTGAAATTATATCAAAACTGGCGTAAATCCCGCCGGGCCAATTCGACCGTACCCTTGAGTTGATCATCGGACCAGTTCGATCGTCCTAATTAGGGATGACCCTAAATTCCACTGACCATCAGTTCAACGACACCGTTCACTTAGAGTTCATTTCAATCGGGCCAGTTCGACCAAATTCTGAGGAGTCGAACACAGTGACATAACATATTGGAATGGGTCATAGTAACCTGATGGTACCATCGTACCTGACCTGCTATTTCTACCTCAAGAAGTGTCACCGAAACCCTTCTATTGTCTATCTTTACTGCTCCTACACATCACGTCTATTGTTAGATGTCTTGGGAATTACCCAGGCGTGGTGGCACCATCCAGTTTAGGGGGGGGGGGGCATTTTCAATATTTCAGTTGATGGACAGTAGAAGTACATATCAGTCGACTCTATCTGGTTCATTTCATTTCAGTTTATTTCTATCTGGATCATGGTTAACCTAACCTAACCTAACCTTTCTCTAATAGTTATCAAGTAGGAAATAAGTCGAGAATTTTTTTTTTTTTTTTCAATAAGCAACAGTCTGTCTACCTTGCCGGATTGAATTGGAAGTGAATAAAGTGATCATCAAAAACTAAATAGTTGCTAGATTTTATAGTTGGAGAGCAGAGATCAAAAATGGCCCTTAAACAATCTGGTGGTGCCATCGAAATGTTTACCTCCGATATTCACTGCTATTGTTTTGTGTAACAATGAGTGACCCTTTTAAAGTCGAAAAAGGAATCGGCCAGACCTTCATTCCTAGAATTAGGGATCCTCCTCCGATGGTACCACCAGGTTACTATAACCCTATTAGAATACCTGAGGTCAACTATATGAGAGTAAAGGCCTTTGTTAAAGGTCTTTGGAAGGAGCTGACAATTTTAACTACCAACATTATAACGCGAATTTCTCTCAGATGCTCAACCAAATTCTAAACTAATCTGGGATAATTTTGTTGTTAAAATAAGGTCTAGGACGGAAAGAGAGTTTTAATTCTGGAGACTAACTTAGTCCAGGACTTGATGGACTCCAAATTGGGAAATAGTCCTTTAGTAAGTCTAGTACAATAACGAAATCACATACACAGAAATTTTAAATTCAGTTTAAAAAATATCACATGTAAAATCAATGTCATTTTGTTTACATCTAGCAGTTGTATACACCTATGAAAGATTTTCTCCTTCAATTTTTTTTTCTCTTTATTCATTAACAGCTAAAGTTCCATTTTAAATAGTATAGACAAAAGTATAAGTCATTAGACAAACAAATGATTTATTAGGGTGTTTGGTTAATTTTTTAGTGATTTGTAGGAAAATGAGAAAAAATAGCCAAAAATACCTTCAAAAAATGGGTCAATTTAATCGAAAATCAACTAACTTTTTAGGTAATAATATATCGAAAAACCATACTTTCTTGAAATTTTACACTAAAATGGATTGAAAACGAGGTTACCTGCAAAAACTAATCTAAAACCCGTTTTGGGTGATAATTTTTCCATTTTTAAACTGGGTGGATAATACTTAGCATATGTTTTTTGGTTACTCCGACCTATACTAAACTAAAAAACATCAATTAAACTACATTTCTAAAAAATACCACTTATTGTCTTTTTGACTTATTACTGTAATTTCAGACGCAAGATACTATGAAATGTCCACATATCCTACTTCTAGGAGAAATTTGGAAGTGTTATTAACTAGTCATAATAATTTCATTAATTTATTACATTTCAAGTCTTTTTTATATTTATATTTTTATGTACATACCAAATACACTGTAGAAGTCAACATTTTTCGTTCAATTTTACTCAAAGTTAGTATAAAGGAATTACTATTTGTTGAAAAAATTTATTAACGTAAAAATCTGTTGGTATAAATGGCAGCCGATTTTTAAATTACAAAAAATTATTGTTAGGTCATTGTACAGCTTTAAAAGTTTATATCCAATAATGCGCAAAGTTGTTTTCTAAAAAAATAAGAGAGAGAATATATTGCTAAGAACATAACCACAAAAAAGCTGTTAAAGGGGAATCATCAATAGAACCTAATTTAAACAAAATCAAATTAAAGTTATGACTAGAGTGTTTACTAAAATACACATCCACAAACACACAATGACCAACACATTTGTGTAAATGTCAGCATTTCTAAGAGAGAGAGAAATAAATGTATTATAAATTCATGAATAAATGAAATACAATATTGTCCAGTGATATTTTTTTGTTTCTGCTTGTAAATAAAGTAAATTTGTTTTTGATTGTAAAATAAATGCGTTAGACGCTATTGTTATTTAATTCTGTTATGCAAAATGACTATTCTGTTTTGATTAGGTCTATTATTATTTAAATACGTTACACAAATGACTGAACATTACTGATTAGGTTGTTTATGATTTAAATATATTGTATAACTAACTAAACGTTATTGTTTATTAAATCTCTACCTTTGTATTATTCACTTAACAGTTGAAGCACACACTACCCACTGAGTCACTCTACCAATGTCATGTGATTACGAGATGAGGAAATGTCAGACTGGATAGGAATCAGCGAATAGGCCTACTTCAATCGTACTTTGCCTATCCCCACTTCAAACTACAGTACTTCGTGTCTTTGTTTAAGGAAAATGTAACAATTCCGATCTCCTGTACCGATCATGAAAGCGCTGGCATACGATAATTTTTTATTATTTCTGTGGTGTGTGAGAGGGAGAAGGAGGGAGAGAGAGAGAGAGAGAGAGAGAGAGAGAGAGAGAGAGAGAGAGAGAGAGAGAGAGAGAGAGTGTGTGTTTGACCGATCTAGAGTTGGCAATATTTATCATATATTCCTAAAATTTGGTAATGGTTAGATTTGAAGAGCCATTTGATAGGTTTGATAACTTTAAAAATAGCAACAAATTTAAAGAACAATTTTTTCAAGTACTTTTTCACCCTAATGTTGTATCACGTTTAAATACAAGCACTGGAACCTCTAATTTCTGAGCTTCAAACCATACTATGGAGATGGCTTTTCATCAAGTAATGTGCGGTAAGCAAATCCAGTTCCGTGGTTGTAATTTTAACTTTCATCACCAGAATTCGCTCCTCACTTTCCTCACCAAGATTGGGAAACATTATCAAACCCCTTCGTCGTAGTATAGAGAAATTTATGGGATGAGCCAAACATCCCATGTTGGGTTTTCACGGATATAACCTTTTATATTATTAATATAGTTTAATAGGAGATTTGCCATCAGTTGTGAAGTTTCGAGATTATAAATCAACTCTCGTTATCAAGTGTAAAACTAGAACATAAAAGAGAAAACACACAAAAATAGCCTATAACCTAGGGCCATGTAGGAAACTAAAACTATATCTATAATCTAAGGTAAAAACCTAAAGCCTAAAACTAGGCCTGAGCAGTCAAATACAGTAAGACTAAATACAAACCTAATCAGATAAAACCACAATCATAGGTCTACAATACACAAAGGGCGGCCATAGGCTACCAAGCTATTTTGGTGGTTTTCTCTTTAATGTTCAAGTTTTACACTTGATGACGAGAGTTGATACACTCTCGAAACGTCGTGTATTTGTTTTTATAAATACAAATGTCCGAATAAACCATATTATTAAACCATATGGATCAACATGAATAATCCATCATGATCAAATAACTTTTAAACCTGAATACCCCTTTAATTCAATTTTTTTTTTTTGGAACTATATCTGTATGTCGTCTATCGTTTATAAAGTTCACTACAGCCCAAACGAAAGGACCAAGTTTTGTACGTTGACATATTTTGCAATATTTTATCTATTTTATTTTTTTGTAACTCAAACTTTATAGGCCTAGGTAGGTAAATATTAAAATTTTAAACCACTAAGATAAAATTTTAATCTTCCTCTAAAGACCCAATCAAAAGACATCACCATCTCCACAAAAATTTCGGTTCTAGAGTAAAGTTATTGTTAAACAAAATATTATTCTTGGAAATGGTAAATAAAAAAGGGTTAAGCGTGTACACGACTTAGTCAAATAGGAACTGTTATTTTTATAAAGTCTTTTAAACGGCAGTTTACATTATTCAAACAGAAGCACGTGACATTATGAAGATCCTTGTGTTCAAATACGGACCCTAATAAAGAGAAATCAATGAAAATCCAAATCATCTTTTAAGGGCTATTGAATTGTTTGTTTCACATCTCACAAATCTACTTTTAAAACCTATAGTCTACGCTATTCATTTGTCATTGTACAGTTTAATTAAGTTATGTTCGTCACCCAAAAAAACTATAATATATGATTTCCCACTCCAATTTAATTTCAAATACATTTTTTTTTCAGATTTGTAGGTCTCCCCGTGTTCGAGTTAGAGGGAGGGGGACATTAAATCGGACACTTTAAATTTGAATTATTATAATTATTAGCTAATTATTAAACAATAAAAGAGAACTTATAATGCAAATCTTACATGAGAACAAAAGCTAATAAAAGAGAACAAAATAAAAGAAGAATGTATGATAATCTGCAGGTTTAAAGATGAAAACAATTGGTCATTTTTATTTTAGAATTGCTCTATTATGGTCGTCGTTAGCGAGTTTTTTTTCTGAAGATTGTTGAACAACACGCTTTTTTACAAACTAATACCTGATCAGCTGTCTAAAACTGTAGTACAAGCATTGACTAAACGAGTGAAAAGTTAAATAGCATGATAAGCACAGAGACATCAATGACTTATTAGGCCTACCGTTGGAAATTACATCAAATAATTTTAAAATGTGAAAAATAAGTAACGATTTTTTTTTTATGCCAGAATACTACAAATATGGTACTCGAAGGTAACCTGTCACATGAGAATTAATACACTCAAATTAATATGAACCACTACAGCAGAATCAGAACAATTTGCCAATCAAAACCATCCAATATTTTGCTTGGTACTCGGAATTAAAATAACACACATTATAGTATGTTTGAAGCATCAAAATGAGATTTTTTGATTAAAAACAACGAAACAAGATATTTAGGTAAATGTTACTTTTCCAAAAAAAATGTTCATTTTTATTTAATTAAACATGATAAATAATACAACTTTTTGTATCCTGAAGGACTACCTTTATAGGATATTTTTAATTGAGTAGGCTATGTTTCATGCTTTAATATTTGTTGATAAATCATATAGCAAATCAGATATTTTATAAAATATAAATATTTTTCCCTGGGGTGACGCTAAAGATGTTACTTATTTTAAATATTGATGTAAAAAAAAACTATTTTTCTAAGAATAAAAACCAAATGCATCAATTATTCAAAATTCTTCTTACCGGGATATATTGTTTGTAAAATTTAACAGAAGGTTTACAAACATAAATTTTTATGTGAAAATATATTGAAATTAGTTAATGATTACCGTGAATCAACAAGTTGTAGGCCTAACCCAGATACATTAATGTTTGACCTTGAAGTCTTGGGTAAATAAAGGTAGGTCTATTATAGTAAAGGCCACTGTATAGCCTAGTTGGCACGACGCCAATAGGCTATATATTAAAATGATGAATTTATTTTGCTTTTTTGTTTCATTACCTAGTTTGTTGATTTTGACCTTGGTATAATTAATACGAAAATTTCTACAGTGCAAAAAATAACCTACAGCTTATGTAAGACGTAGGTAAAGAAACTACCGAAATACAGTTAGAAACTTCCGCCATTTAGAAATTGTAGGACCATTTATTTGGACTATCAATCTTATTCAATAAATAATAACTTGAAATCCAACGAAACTTCAGAACAATAGTTGGTAATTTTCTAATTTAGAGGTTATGTTTTTAAACGACTTGCTTTTAATTAAACCCCTTCTTATTTTGTAGAAAACACATTTTGGTACCACTGAATAGATAATTTCAAATTAAGCTATTATAGAATATTATCATACTTATAGGTGAAACGTTATCTACAAAAACCGAAATTTGGAAATTGGACGTTAGTTTTGTGAAAAATTGCTGAAATAACTTAAACTGAAATAAAAGAATATAGTTCAACCGTTATGTTTCAAACTCCCTTAACTCTAAATGAAAACAAAAACGCTTGCGCTTTTTTACAAGGTGTTATTTTACTCCTAATAAAGTAATTATTAAAATCGGACATCATTAATTTAATATTTCTAGAAAACAAACCATTATAATAATTTGTAAAATTAATGAAGATGGCTGGCAAAACCCTCTCTCACATACGCTCACTGACAGATGTCCTGCACCAGACACTGCCTAATAATTAAAATAAAAAACCCTTACATAAAGTCCTATATGGTAGAGACTCCGGACACATGTAAGACATTATGTAAGGGTTTCTATGTACAATTTTATTTTGTATGCCTTTTTACTACCTTTTTATTCTGTATGATGGGAGTCCACAAGATTTGATTTCCCGAATCATTACAGCTAGGCTTTGATATAATTTATCTGACTGAATGTGCAAAGGCGAGATTAACCTTGTATTATTATTATAATTTTGTTTTAATTTACAAATATTTCAACACTTATTGCTAAATTTAATTAACGTTGTACATGAATGCTTAATTTAACTTACTATAATTTACTTGAATTCACTGAAATTATTATTATTAAAAAATATTCGATATGCGCTAAAGAGAACTGTGCCTTCTTCTACAGCCCACTCAACATTTAATTAAACAATCTTTTTTTTTAACTTTGCTATAATCTATTATACAATATCCTACTTACATAATCTAACATAATGAAATATTTTCATATTGCTTAAACCTATGCATTTCTAATTTCCTATATGATATTTACATAAATTTTGACTTGCCAGAGTTTTCTAGCTCCTTTTAAACCTGTTTGGAAGGTATCGTAAGATCTTTATATCAGCGAATTTTTTACCAAAGGCTTTTCGATTTTTTTTAACTTAGCATTAGCAATGACTACATAAATACTAGTATTTATGTAGTCATTGGCATTAGTTAAATATAGTTGATTTAAATATTTTTTAGTTATCGTGAATCTAATTTGTAGTATTGCCTTTAATTTATTTTTATTTTTTAGTTTTAATATTAATTAAATGATTTTAGTTATGAGATCTTCCTTGCAGGAGTGTTTTAAATTACTGACTACTTACATAATTAGCTGTATTTCCTTTCGTAGCGCTTTTAATTTTGACTTTACACACCCTTCACTTTATTTGTAATTATTTTTTATTTAATTTCTGAACTTTCACTGAATACTTAACATTTTTCATAAAGCGTTTTACACTAATTATTTTTTATATATTGAACTTATTTAAATTTTTACTCTTAACACATTTATTTTTGAAATAACCTAAGTCAGGTTGGTTTGATTATGTTGTAAGACTGGACTTCAGTGTCTCCTCCACTTTATTTTAAGCTGTTATTTTAAATTAGCTTTGGATTTAAAAGGTTGATATTCACGGGGTTTTTCCTGATTGGACATTCCTTTTTTTCAATTGTGTATTTTACCTAGAAATTCTTTTAGTTCACAGAGACCAGTTCTCAGGGATTTCTGTATAGTTTGCTACTTCCTTGAGAACTTCACGTTGAATAACCATAGTGTCTTACACTTGTGCTCATTGTAATATGAAACTGTTCTGCATCGCTGTAACTTAGTTTGTATTATTGTTAATTTTACTTCTCTAATATAATAGATATTAATTTATGAATATATCTCCGACAATGGACAATAGTGGTATTTATAAATTAACACATATTATTTGCAACAGTTGTTGTTAGACAGGATGACGTCATTGCAATATAATTTTGAAATAGCATGAGAGAAGTCAATTATTAATGATTTACGTCATAATTAAGTGTGATAATTCTCATAATTATTCAAGTATTCAGGACTTATAAAAACAAACAAGAATTTAGTGAATGTTAAATTCAATACAGGTGTTCTAGTTCTACATAATGATAATAAAAACAATTATGTCATCTGTTTTCCTTTCATGAATTGTTACTTCGATTTGTAGAAGTATTTGCAATTCTTGTTTTTCTTTTATTACTGATACAGAACTGTTTCGCTGATTACTAGCAGCTTCTTCAGACCCAAAACACTTAAACTTAAATTGTTGCATATATTAAATTTACCCATTTACACAAACAGAAAACTTCGATGTACACACAAACATTTAGAAATACATATGACATTATAAAAACATTCTGCAAAAAGTACAAGTTATCGTGCGGCGAATAACTGAAGTTTTTAGGACGGGACGTTGATTAGAAGTTATTGCCGTGATTCATCTTGTTTTGGTGATGTTTTCTTGCTTTAAAGTAATTACAATATTTTGAATAATGTTGGAGTTAAAATTAAGGTTTTCATTGAGTAGCTTGGCTGGTTCAGTTTTAGATGTATAATAAATTCTTTATTCTTCCAAGATTATTAAGAAATCATCAAGAATTATTCCAAAGAAATAAAGAGCACACACATGAACCCAACGAATAAATTCTACAAGAAAATCATATACTACTACAGATACGTGGATAACATTATTTGCTTGTTCGAGGGTAAAAAAGACAAATCAACTTAATGACGATTTATATTAACAGTATAGCCTACACCCTCTACTCACATTTTCAACTGAAATCAATAACAGTAACTAGATAAATTATTTAGACCTTACCATCTCCAGGAATAACAATAAATATACGTACAAAATTTATAAAAAACCTACACAAACTGACCCCTCAATCGCCATACTTCTAACCACCATTATCATACAAACTAGCTGCCTATAACAGTTTCATCCATATCCATATAGCTTTTTCATTTAGCTATGTGTAACTACATATAACTGTAGTACCATTTAGTAGCAGTGTCTAATATGTTTATATTATATAGAAGCATAGTCCTGCTGTACCTCGAAGTTGGGCCTCCTCTTATTATTATAATAATTAGTATTTTAGTAATAAAAATTTTAAAAAAGAAATAAATACAATAAAATACATAGCTAACTAAAGTGGTTATAACCCGAAAATAATAACCAGAATTTTAAATAAACACATGACTAAGAAGTCGAAGCCACGTAGGTTCTAACAGCTGGAAATAAAAAATAAATAAATACAATAAAATACATAGCTAACTAAAGTGGTTATAAGCCGAAAATAATAACCAGAATTTTAAATAAACACAAGACTAAGAAGTCGAAGCCACGTAGGTTCTAACAGCTGGGAATAAAAAATAAATACAATAGCATTCTAAACCAGTCATTCAACAATACATTTCACAGGCATGGTTTCCACATCGCACACAGCTCTCAAAATTAATTGTGTGATTTCTGAATAACATAAATACGATTACAAATAATCATAACAACAGTGCAATGAACCGTGTTTGATATAGATTGAACTGCAATGATTACAATAAACCAAAAACAATAACCTACATAGGCCAAACTTGAAGGTCATTTGCTTCACGATTTGAACACTTGCCAAGCTTACATTACTCCGTAGAGCAAAATAGGAACAATTATTGTTGGAATACGTCTAAAACTGAACCAGACAAGCTACCCAATGAAAACTTAATTAAATTACTTTAAAGCAAGAAAACATCATCAAGGCACGGCGATAAATTGTCAGCGTCCTGTCCTATAAACTTCAGTTATTTGCAGCACGAGAACAATAGACTTTGCTAATGTCACGTAAGAGCAATAAATGGATTTTACGATGAGTTTTACTCGGAATGTTTTATGTATTTTTAAAGGTTTGCTTATACTTCAATGTTCTGTGTTTGTGTAAATTTAATACAAATCAAGGTGATTATATATAAAAATACCATCTGGTACTTGCCCAGCATACAATATAATACAAGCAGATCCTCTAAATGCAATGCCCAAAAGTTGATTGCTAGGACATTGTAGGAAATGTTCAATTCTATTGGTAGACCCAGGGGGTCTTATGCAGTAGAACATAGTATTGTGTAGTGTCATTAAAACAGTTGTAACAAATGTTTCTGAACCTTGTAATTGTATATATTACTTTCTTGTTTCTAAATTGGTTAGTAGAGAGTATTTCTTGAGAATCACAACATCCAATTACGATGCCATAATATCAATGCCAAACAAACATTTAGCCTACTCCAAAATATTTACGCTACATCGATGAAATCACTGATAACTGTTTAAACCAATCACTAATACTGTAATGGTAATGGCGATTTTACAATTATTGCTGATAGATTCCCATATTAGTAAATTAGGCTACCATCACTAATTGTGTAGCAACCTTTGACAATCCTGTATTAGACACATCCTGTATCAAGTTCATCTCGTCAAGCAAACAAAAAAATGTACAATTAGAAGTAGAAATAAGATTAAAAGTTAAAATTTGGATTAGATTGAGCTATGAGTGTGGCTGTACAAGCATAACCTAAACAATATGTTCTCCAGAAAAAGCAAGAAGTTCGTGCATAACGTTTTTATTAGATGCTTATTAATATACGTTAAATAATGCAAATTTTTTACGCCAGACAACAGCACCTCCGATTCTGTTTTGAAATATTAAATCTGCAATTTTGTTACCGACATATATTTTTCTCAGTAAGGCAGAACAATTTACAAAAATTTTGTTGATTTGTCCCGTCTCACTGAGGGAAAGTCGCTAAAGAATATTACAGAATTATAAATTATTTTTTAATATATTTTTTTTAATTTCGTAGGAGAGGTGGAAAATCTACAAAAGACAAAAGGAGACATTCAATCTTCCCAATAATGTGTGATTCTTATTCACTAAAAACCACCCTCCGTCCTGTTAGTACCCCTATCGAGTAGGACAAGGATTCAGGAATGGTTTCCATGTACCGAGCTCGGACGTGTTGAGAAGAATGGTGTACCGCGCGAAGAGTTAGCCAAATCCTTAACTGGGACAGAATCCAAGTAGGGAAAATCTCGCGACAGATCATGCAGGATCCCTGTTTGGAGTGTGTGTAGGTGATGGATGGGATTACCTTGTTAGTTATTTTAATATAGGATAGCCCTACAACCATCATCTTTTTTTGCTGCCTATTCGAAACTGAAATAACTATGCAAACTGATCTTCTATAATGACTTTTACCGCTATATTGTGTTGCGCACTCAATATTAGTTATTTATTTTAATAAATTAGTAAATGTTACCGAATTACTTATACAATAAGACGATTTACTTTGTTTCAAAAAATTATGGTCAATAAATGTATAACTCTCAATGCTAGGACTGAGTCACTTGAAATTATTAGGTTACAGAGTTTTACAACTTCCCTACTATTTTAAAGACATGGTTAATTAAAATTTGTTTTAACTCTAACATCTTTAACCGATATTTACAAACGAAATTACTAATAATTTATTTTCATTCAGTCTGTGGAGTACAACACACTTAATCACTATACTCCCCTTATTCCTTATAGTTGAAATTGAAATTTTAAAATACAACCTCTCACTGACAATGTTCATACATTATACAATAGCACACACCCTTCGCATTTGAAGTTTAGGAGAAAAACTTCCGACTTCGATGTGATCTTCATCTTCTGGGTCGACATCAAACCAAAGCTATAATTTTTGGAGTGTCATTAGACACCAAAAAAACAAAAAAACATTTTAAAACTACGTTATGTAATAATGTTACTTTTATCCTAGAAGAAAATAATTTAATTCCAACAACTTATTGAGGTACTGTATAATAAGATTGAACAGATTATTTATGTTGCAATTAAGTAAACCCCAAAAGTGAAGTAACATGATATTTGCACCATTAAGATATTATAATTTAAAATGATATGCTTTTATTCAATTTAAAGCTGTATCATCCGTAAATCATTTATTTAAAACAGTGTTCGTGTTTGTTTTTCGATTCTTATATAGTTATACAATGACTCTCAGGTATAAGCAATTAAATAAATATATAATTTATATTATATTATAGGCCTATAAATATAATTAAGTCAATCCTCCTTAATTATATTTATCTTATATATTATATATAGTATCTTAAGTTTATATATAAAATCTTACGTAATTTTTAATAATTATAAAAATATTAAATTATAGTCTTTCATTTTCAGGAACTGTAACAAAAAATGTTAAATTTGTATTAATAAATTGTATTTCCTTAATAACCAGTGCTATACATATAGTATAATATGCAAATATTTTATAAAAAAAAGTGAGAAATATAAACTATTTGTAATTATTATGTAAGCCTTAAATAAAAACCAATTTTGTTTCCCACCATTTTTGTCCAGTCATTTGAAGGCTAATATCAAAACCAATTTTTTTTTTTTTAAATATCGCAGGATAGGTGGAAAATCTTTAAAAGACAAAGGGAGAAATCCGCTCTTCCCAATAGTGTGAGATACTCACTAAAAAAAAAACAAAACGATGCTTCTAGTGGTAAATCTTGAAACTATTAATGTAAATAGTTCCAGATCTTCCTTATAGGTAGTAGCACTTGTTTGATAACATTCTGTTTTTTCAAATCATGCCACTGCCTTTTCAAGGTCAATGAGTCGAATTGTGGATATAGAAACTATTGAAATATAATGAATTTTAAAACGCCTTAGTTAGATAAATCATCAATACAAACGCCAGTATTCAGTGTTGTCAGATTAAATGCAATGATATAATATAAATTGAAGGAGTATTACTTTTGGTTAGGTTCTATATAAATTTATCATTCTTTTTTTGATCCTTGGTTTTGATTCATTATGATGTGTGCAGCTACTATACATACGACACTGAATCTGAAAGCAGTGTCTAATATGTTTATATTATATAGAAGCATAGTCCTGCTGTACCTCGAAGTTGGGCCTCCTCTTATTATTATAATAATTAGTATTTTAGTTGTAATGAAAACGATACATTGATAATAACGGCTGTCTTTTTCTATTACCGCATGCGCAGTAAATTTTGTAAAGAGGGCTTGCGCTTGCTTACTCTAATATTATACATTATACGATTTGGAACGGGCATGGCTCTCCTGCCTTAGAACTCTTGTTCCCCTCATATTCATTCTATTTTTACGCGAGTTGTTAATTTTATTAAAATAATTTTATTTAATGAGTTATGCTTAAATTCATTTTATAATCAGAATTAATTAATGATTCTACTTTAATTAATACTTTTCTGACATCAAAATCGGTATACAGTGTGGCGCATAGATGTAGATTCTCTCCCCACAGACGGAGATGGTGTATATGTCTATGTAATTGTGTAATGTGTATTCAGTGTATGGTGTTTGGTGTATATTGAATGGGGAATTGGGGGTGAAAATGAGTGTTGTTTATTCTACTATTGTGTGAATAAATGAGCTACACCTGAATTTTTTGCATATAAAAAATATTTTGTAAATAATAATGTAGCTGCATTTTAAAAATCCAATATAAATTTTGAATCTATAGGAGTGTTTATTAAAATTGGTGAACCTTTCTAGCCTACATTCTTAAACTTTGTATTGTCTGAAAGAAGACTAGATATAATTATACTATATCTATAGTGTGTAAAGTGTTTTAATAATTGAAGTTTTTCATTACAAGGTAAGAGTTCTATTAATTTGTCAAAAGGAACTCGGTGAATTGTTATGCTATTATCGTACTTAGGGCCTACTGTAAACTTATAACCTATATACCAGGCTTTTAGGTTATAATAGCCTAACAGTGTTAGCCCCCCTCTTTTATGACTTTTAGTTTTACACATATCTAATTATAGCTATATATTTTTCAAAGATTAATAACAGGACACTGTTAACTATCTTAAATGACATATTAACATTAATTCAGTTAATTAGGCTGAACATATTTTTCAAATATATCTTAAGATTGTTTTTATCAATAAAACCAATTTTGTGTAAAAATGTTACACATTTAAAATTTAACAAATATGAAACTTATCAGTAGCTGGTAAGGTAAATATGCAAACCACATGTCCTTATGATTTAATATTGAAAATTAAGCAAATTGTGTTGTAGCTCCTA
Source organism: Aphrophora alni (assembly GCA_963513935.1). Classification (NCBI taxonomy): domain Eukaryota; kingdom Metazoa; phylum Arthropoda; class Insecta; order Hemiptera; family Aphrophoridae; genus Aphrophora; species Aphrophora alni. Next base: position 112,791,815 of record OY740768.1, on the reverse strand, counting down.
TTGTAACCATTAGACCAACCTTACAATCTGTAAACCTGCTTGAATTACAAAAATCCTTTATTTCTGTAATAAATAAGAGGTTAAAATTTGTGAATTTCTGGCCGTGTGAGGTTTACAACTGTCTACGTTAAAACATGACAATGTTAGTGAATCTATTGAATCTAGAGATGTGCTTGAAAGAGCAGAACTACTCTTTCGGAACAGTTCTTTGACCGGAACTGTTGTTTAAAAGAACAGCTCTATAGAAACTATCGCTCCACGATATGTTATGGTCCATTAAGTGAATTACACGTCAAAATAGGTTTTTACACGAATTGTTTTTACCTTACAAGGTCAAGTAAGGTAGCTGTATATATATGTTAATTGTTTACTTAAAGGTGGAGCTTTATTTTCTAGATTTTTTTTATCATATACTACATACCTTACTTCTTAAGAATAAATAATGGTTTCCTTGCCCAGATCACTATTTTTCACTGAAAAATCAAATCTATAAACTATCAAATCTGACATATTTATAAGTTAGGCTATACATAATGACAAATGATATGAAATAGTGATCTAGAGTAGTCATTGTGTAATGTGTATGCATCAAAACGTACATTACCATTATGTTTTAACCTACAAATATGTCAGATTTCATAGTTTTTAGATTGTGGTTTTTCAGTGAAAAATAGTGATGTGCACAAAGAAAACATTATTTATTCTTAAAAAGTAAGTTAGTAGTAGACGATAAAAAAAAAAAAATCCTGAAAATAATGTGGCACCTTTAAGTAAACAATTATGTATATATACCACTTTACTTGACCTACGCGTAAATAAACCCACATACGATATGATAACACTAATCCCAATTGAAATTTTTCGTGTGGTTTCAAGCGGTCTCGCATCCAAGTACTGTACTAACCATGCTCAATGGGGATAAGATATTATTTTTACATTACAAGGTCAAGGTAAAGTAGCTATATATATAAGCCATCTCACTTGACCTATGCCTAAATAAACCTATATAAACCCTACGCAATATAACCTGTAGCCTTATTTTCTTTTTACAATATTATTGTGACGAACATAAAAGTCTTGAATTTGTAAATCATTGAAATTACCGACATCAAATAAACGTAATTCACATATCTCACACTCCTTGTTGACCTTGATTATGGTTTGAACAACAATAATCCCAACTGAAATTTTGCACACGTGGTAAAGTGGTCACCCATCCAAGTAATAACCACGCTCTATGTTGCTTGACTTCGGTATCAGTCGAAACATTGTGTTTGTACAAATGTTAAACTATTCTTATAAAGACAGGTATGTAGTACTAAATTAACAACAACAAAATATTAAAATTGGGGCGCTACAGTAAACAAATACTGGCTAGGCTACTCTTCTTACCTTTTATTGTATTTAACAATATATTTTATTCCTTGTACCGCTCTAAATCACATTGTATATTTTTTGTTCAGTAGTTCCATGTTTCATCGCCTTTAGTCTATATTTGGACATTTAGTGAAACTAAATCTCACATCGCTCGATGAGACCTAGTAAAGGAACTACAAATCTGGAAATGTAATCGTCCCAAATATATATAACCACCTTACCTTACCTATGTGTAGGGGCCTAAACTTGAAAAAAAAAAAGAAGAAGAAATTGTGCATGCCTTCACACATCCACGTTCCTCAATGTTCTCGACTTTGTTGATCTATAAATGCATTGAATTCTGGAGTTTTCAAGTCATGATTTATCAGTAAAAAAGTTAGCTCCATGTTAAAAACTTATTTTATTATTAATAACTAAGGTATGTAGAACATGATTTTTTAAAAATCGCCAAAAAGACCGGTTGCAGTTAGACCTACAGTAAACAATTACCGTTCCATAATATTCATTTATTAATGGTCACTTTTAAAGTCTGTTTTGAAAGAAATTGATATATAACCTTTAAATTTCAACATAAAAATTACAAAAGAATATAATTTTCAAACATTAACTTATAGATGATTGTTCATGAGCAGTGCATTTGGTGAAGTTAACAATAATGTACCTATCTTAATAGGAATTAGGAAGTTCCATAATATTCATTTCTCTAACAGTCACTTTTAAATCCTGTTTTGAAAGAAATTGATATATAACCATTCAATTTTGACATAAAAATTACAAAAGTCAAACATTAACTTACAGATTAACTGTTCCTATTTTTACATTAATTACTTACATTAACTGTTCATGAGCAGTGTTGTGAAGTAACAATAGGCCTAACGGACTTTAATTCCCTTAGCCCAAAATAATATATGACTTGTAAAGTGCATCCATCATACGATAAGTGAATCGTGAATTTTATGTGATATTTGTCGGTCAGTGGTTAAAATCTAGTCAAAGCCTGTAGATTAACATGGTATTCTATCTTTTCAATTTTTTAAATTTTTATGTTCAAACTTTATGGTTTAATAATTAATTCCTTTTGAAATATGCTTTTAGAGTTAACATTTTAGAAGTCATTTTAGAACTTACAAATTCCTATTCCTACGCATATACATACATAACCTACGCATATACGTAAATTTGGTACTTTTCAATTTTTCAGTGAAAAAGTGAATTCCACATTAAAATATATTACAATTTCAAAATAAGGTGTGTAGTAAATGAATTAGATAAATTTAAAAAAATAATCTGTATTTTAACTACTGTTACTAAATCATTACCTTCGTCTAGTAATGAAATATAGTTATTTAGTTTCTTAATTCATTGTGTTTTGTTATTATAAATCATTTGAATTTAATTAACTCGTGTCAAATTAAATAAACATGTTAAACTAAACAGTCGCATAATAAAACGTTGCCACAAATAGGGCCTACAATAACAAAGTAAGAACATTGTTTTATTAAATATCACTGAAAGAACACACTGATCAATGTCACTTGTTTGACCTCTTTAATGATATAATAAAACTTAAGACTTTAAGTGAAACATGGAATTTATTGACGTTATGAGAAACACAAGGTCTCAGAGACCCCTAAGTTATGTTACTTGTATTTCCTTTCAGAATGTATTAAATGTATTTATTGAAAAAGTACATGTAAATATAAAATAATGAACATTTTTTTAACATTTTATAAGATTTAATTACATGCTTTCAAACCAACAACTTTAAACTAAAAAGGTACAGCATATTGTTCAAATTTGTTCAAAGCAACACTAGACACATTCCAATGAAGACTGTGCACACCTTCCTGCTGCATTCAAGACAAATAGGTCAGGTACACTTTATACAGGCATATGCAGAGTTCCTTGGTTTGGTCCATGGACATTTGCTGTAGTTCTTCCTCTTTGGTAGTTTATCGTCTGTTACACCCTCCTACCGCTGCTGCTTTTCTTCACCAAGTGCCTTTATTATCTCCTTGTTTATGTCACGTGGCATATTTGGGATGGTAAGCCGCCGCCTCAAATGCCGTTCAATAAGTTCTTTTGATAATTCATTCAGGAAATGGTATCTTGATATAATTGATAAACCTATATAGCATAAGAAAAGTATGTATGCAGTGACACTGCATACGTTCAAAAACCTGTAAAAAAACAGCGAATGGCCAATGTCGAGTTCTTCTGTTTGATCAATATATATATGGCACATTTCATATCCATCAAGCCGACACCACACTTGGTCTTACTATAAAAACAAATGGTATCTGATTTGTTCTATTTTTCATTTATTTAATCTGGTGCATAGTTGACAGCAACACCAACAACTGCCCTGTTCTTCAGTGGAACATATGACATAACTGTGAATTGGTTGTTGTACGCATAAAATATGATGTTCCAACTGGTCTATTCTTGTTTGGCAGAAATCACTTTAGAATGACCAACTTGTATATCCGCATTGTTCCGACCATTGTCATTCCTATTTTCCACTTGACTCATCACGTTTTTAAATTTACTTCATATAGAAAGAACTGAGCTAGTGTCCTTTCATTTACCAACCATTATGCCTTTATGTTATAGAACAGTAGTTTCCTCTTTCCTCAGGTTCATCCTTGCAAGTTCCTTAGGTTTTTAATTAAGAAGGTAATTTGCCAGACTTACGCTATTATAAAAATTGTTAACATACAATGAATGACCTTTGTTGAGTCTTTTGTAGAAACCAACTTTTCTGCGTAACCTAGACCTGAAAATTCGTCCATGGTTCCTGCATAAATATCAAATTTTAGAATTAGTCCATTAGTCTCTGTTTAAATGTATAGCTTAATGACATATTTGTACCCTTTGTTTATTACGTACTGCCTAAACACCAAACATCCTTGCCAGAATATCATTGATACATCCAGTGATAACTCTCTTCCAGTATTATAAATCACCTCATCTTGTTATTAAAATATAAAGTAAGAAGCTGACTGTTTACAACCTGTCTTTTTTAGTTTGATCTTCTTGTGTATACATCTCATTATTAAATAAAAGTATGTCTTGGTTAGTATTAGATACATTAGGCAGAATAGGCATAAGTAGATTAGAGTTAAATAGATGATTCATCAGCTTCTTCACTTTCACTGTTGGTGTCTGATTCACTCCCACTAGGTCGTAAGCCTCAGAATCGTATAATCTGTCAATCTTACTATTCAATAAACCACTTTTCGTACGAAGAACCAGTATTTCTATTACATATTTTTAGGATCTTTAGCAAGCACAACAACAAAAGAAAAGTGTGAACGAAAGTAAAATAATAAAAGAAAAAACAGTTCTATGAAACAATGGGATAGACTGAATACTTAACACAGAAAATAGTGGAAAAGCTTTGCACACCAAAACTCCCATCAGCCACATACCACACAGCCAATAAGCATCATCGATAGGTGTCATTCTCAGTCAACGTGTGAGGAAAAATAATTATGAAATATTTTTATTGCTATTTGATGTACACATCTTTTCAACATAGTTACCAAAATTGTTGAGGAATTTGTCATAGTGGGATATAAAATGTTGTAGTTCATGAAAGATGCAAACCAGACCACATTCTTAAACTCTCCTTGATTGAACCACTGGTCAGCAAGGGTAGATTTCAGATCTTGAAACCATGAATATCATATGGTATCCAATTGTTTCTCAGGCACAATCATGAAGAAGTGAACATAAAAATTTGTAGAAAATGTAGAGAAGAAATGGACGTAATTGTAAATAATTGTTCTCTTTAATATTTTATTGATACCACACACCAAATCCTCATTCATCAAAGATGGTTGCCATTCCGTTCACTATTATACAAATTACCGTGCCCCTCAATTTTGTATCACTAATTCCACATTTTCCTAAAAGTCACAAAGCTTAAAGTGAATTAATGTTCTTCAAATTCCAGAAATGGATTACATTGTTAACATAAGTCGTAAGCTGTTGTGAGGAATTAATAATTATTTGAATTGGTTGTACAATTTTAGTATAATCAGAGACATAATATTCTTTTAAAATGCATTATTTTTTATTTTTTTTGTTTCAGTGGTTAATATGGAGTCGTTATTTCCAAAAGAAGCTTGTATATGGTAAGAGATAAATTCTTTAAGTATATTTCATTCGTATACATTATATAAATGGATACATATTAAATGATGTGGCTAATACTGAGTTGGGGTTAATCTTATAGGCTACATGTTATTCTATTTTTTGTTATATAAAAAAATAGAGGGAAAAAAGGCAATATTTCAAAGATGTATTAATAGGTCTAAATACATTAGGATAAAATAGGTTAGCCTATACATATAAATAGCATAAGTTAGTAAAATGCATTTATTAATAAATGTTACTTATGTGCTCCACCAATGTACAGGGGATTATATGTTTATAATTTTAGATAATACAGATTTCTTTCATTTTTAGAATTGTGAGTCATTCATTCTATAATTACTCTTTTGTTTACTTAATTCCTGCCTTCTATCCTTGATTTTCTTCCTTTATCTTTTAGTACAATAGACTAGTCTTAGATGCTAAAATAGCTTTTATAATTATTGTTTTCTGTATATTTTTAGTTTCTATGCTATATATGTAGTCACTTGAGTATATTTATTTTCTCAATACATCATATATTGTTTTAATACCGAAATATAAACAATATTATAAATACACCAACAATTATTGTAATGTAGAACTATCAGGCTCTATTACTCAAAATCTTAAAAAATAAATCACCTTAAAGTTTAATAATGTAACTAATAAACATAAATGTTAGACTAACTTCTTTCTGCGCACCCGTTTATAAAACTAAAGTCTAACCAAACAAAAGTACCTCTTGACCTATTCAAAATTGACAGTTTAGGAGTTCCATCAAAAATTGGAAACGAACCAAGGGCACTGTCTTAACTGGTTCTGGTTGTATACAGTCGATCCTCAATATAACGGGCTTTATCCGGAATAGCTTTATCCATTCCATAGTGTCGCATACTACAGAAAAACACTGTGTTGTCATGGTAACAGTGCTAGGTGTATGATAGTTTATTTACAGTACATGCCTATTTCTGTCGCTTGTTTGAATTCCAATTGAACTGTTTTAGTGTGTTAACATGTTTTATTTTTAATTCTTATCATAATTTTTTTTTAATTTTCTAAATTTCTTATTGTTTTTTGTTTTGTTTTTTTGTATGCCTATGTTCTTTAAAATGTTTTTGTATCAACCCTTTGAAATTTCTTGTGAAATTTTTTTCTCCACCAACCTAGCTATATTCTGGTTTATTTTAACAAGAGCTACATAATTTTCTAAAATTAACTAATTTTTAACAAATAGTAGCCAAAAATGTTCTCATTGATAACGTTTTTTAAAATTTATTTTATTATGATAACTGCATTTGCCACAGTCATAAAAACTACATGGAATAACAGTTTCCGCCACCACTCTGTTCTGCCATTACTGTTGGTGACTACTAAGTCCAAGTGAATATGCGCACAATAACAAGTCATGTGACAAACTACAAAAGCGTTCTAACCAGTGTTATAAGAAAAGCAACACCATTGAGTCCTATCTCTAAAACCATTCTAATAAAATAATGTGTACAGATCATGTTTAAAATATAATATTTGAAATTGCATCAACAAAGTAACACTTTTTGATTCCGCCCTCTCGTCTAATAAGAAGTGGTGAGAGATAAGTATTAAATGTGGCCTACTTATGTCATACTTGAATGCATTTCAAAATAATTAACATTGTTGTTCCCCAATTGGTCTGTTATAGCGAGAACTGATTGTATATCAATCGACCAAATTTTGATACAATTTTTATTAAATGTGATGGCTTATGACCCAACCAAAGTTCCAAACTGGATGTACAAAAATTATTTATGGGAGTAATAAAAAAAATTGAAAAGAGCAGAATTCCATCAACCAGGAAATAAAGAAGTATATTAAAACTAAAAATGATGAATTATTCATTTTGTACAAGGTAAAACAGATTTTAAGTTAGAAATTGAAGGAGAAATTAATGTCAGTATAGTAATTATAGAATTATTTATGTGATGATTTTTTAAGCTACTGTACAATATTCCACCTTTGCTCATGAAAGACTAGGGTGCATATTTCCACATTTTTTAAACCAGCTCCATTATTCACTGCACTCATAAGAAGGAAACTGGCTTTGTTTGTTTGCTCATATCAGCCTGCAGTTTAAGCCTATCTATATTTTTCAGTACTGGTTTTGAATAAACACTTCATTAAACACACAAATTACAACTACACTATTAATCGCTATACAATGTATACTATATTTATTGTCGTCTTGAAATTTCCATTCTTCATTATATATAATGTATTCCACAATATCTGGTGTACTAGAAAGTTATAAAATTTTATAAGGGTAAAAAACTAAAACACATTATTTTGAATTCATAAATGTTAGTAAAATGGTAGAAATATATTCAGATATTTTAGCTGAAAAACTTGTTTTGGGGATTCTAAGTAATTATACGTGCAAATTTGGTGTAATTCAGACAAAAATAGTGAAAACCACTAGAGTCAATAGGCGCTTTAAAAACCAATGTTTGTAACACATTTGGTGAAATTTAAATACAAATTGTGGCCATCAAAAAATCATTAAAAATATTGTTAAATTTATTTTTAACATCACTTGAATTTTGACCATAGCTAAGCTTATTTATTTACTAATATCTGCTATTAGTAGTAATTATAACTTATATAGAGAAGGACATGATTTGTGACCCCATCGTTGTGTGCTCATAAATATATGTTATTCAACATGTAATTAAAATAGTAAACTAGATAAATTTTAGTTTTATTTCTTGACCAAGATGGCTAAATATATTCAACGACTAATAATGTAATTAGGGTAAGGTGAAAATAACTACAGTTTTAAATGGTGACATGATGGTGTCATTTCAGGGTTCCTATGGGCCTGAAAAGGCAGGGAAGTCATAGTAGGTAAGTTTAGGAACTTCATGAAATACGGAAAGTTGTGTGCTTTGCATGTCAAATAAACTTTATTACCAGACAATACATAAATGGTCTCTTCAATGCCTTCATTCATTTGATGCCTTGGTGTTGTATTAACAGTTTTAAATATTGGTTGTAATTAAATTTTGAAATGTGAAGTTAGCTAATTGCTCATTAATGACAATAATTGAATATGAAGTTGTGCTTTAGTTTTTGTTACAGGACTAATTGGATATTATTTTAATAATGTTTTGTAGTATTTAATTATTGGATAAAAAAATCAGTCAGTTGTGAAATATCTCTCAATAAAGGCTTTCAGCCATCAGTACACCTATAAATCAAGAAAAAATGGTACAGTGCTTTGTAAATACACAAATGTTTTCTAGAAACACAGACGACAACTAAACAAAATTATATCCTCTAGAGTCACTGCAGTAAAAGTAAGCTGCCATGAATAATGATGGAAGTGCAAGCGAGAATGCTGATGTGTATATCACTACTCTGTCTCTCATTCACTATTCTTGTAGTGGAAGAACATCGTAGCTTAATTTCTAGAGCTATTTTGGTAGCTTTTTCCACTATTTTTGACAATATGTGATACATTTTTTAACAGGGGAAATATTACTTTTTATACTATATATACTAATTTTCTGGTATGTGGGTCCAATTGTTATGTGTCAAGATTAAACAATTTGGCTAAAAAATTCCAAACAGGTTGACACAGCTGTAAAACATATTTGCTCAAATCGTTAGTTGTTTGGTTAACATTGAAAGTCTTAATTTATGTTTTGTTATAGCCTATACCTAACATAATATATTAATAATGTGTTGTACTATTCAAATCAGGCTAATATGTGTTGATGAACTAAACTTTAAAATATTGCCACTGAACTAGTTATTTTATGTTAATACTGCCGTTAAATACTATATTTTAATAAATCTCTAAAAATTAATTATTGACCAATATTAGCTGAAAAGTTAAAGTCCTATTTTGTTTGCAGTTCACATCAAAACTATTTATTTTATATTATAACGTTGGGTTTATAAGTTATGTTATGGACCCATATTATTTTGCTACATCGTAATATTACAAATCCTCCCAACCATGTCTAAAATAATAAATTCAAGGTTCCCTCTGTGATTTTATGATGTTCTTGGTTCATGTTTTAATATATTTCAAAGCACTATAAGTTACCAAGTTTGTGTATTATAGGGCTTATCCTTTTATCTTTAAAAATCCCAAGGCATTTTACATTTTTTATGGTTAAAGTCAATCAATTATAATCCTGTTGTAAAAATAAATTTATAATTACTACTTAAACCAGTGAAAGAAATTTATAATTACTACTTAAACCAATGAAAGAAATTTATTATTATTTTTATTTATTTTTTTTAATAACCAACACTCTTTGTTATGCCTAACGCCCTAACCTATTTAAATAAGTATTTTATTAAAAAAATTATAGTAAATTTTATTTAAAATGAAAATAAAAACCTATTAAAATAAACCTATAATTGTTTGAGCTATTAGTGTCAAATTATTTAAATAAAGAAATTAAGTGGAGATATAATAATATTTCTAAAAACATCCAATATTATTTATCATTAAATAAATTTTATTATTATGTAAGTAATTGATTGACAAACTCAGAGATTGAGAAATGTAAGGTGAATGGTATGAAAGGTAAATGTTATGATTTCATATTAGTTCATTAAATGTCTCTAAATACTTCAAATATTGTACAGTTTAATTGTAGCATCTTAAGTTAATGTTTTTGGTTTACACATGAGATGTAATAGCTATCTACAATTAGATTGATCTTACCAAATTTGTTGAGCATTGTTTTTCTTTTTGGTTTCTTCTTTGTTTTGTTGTGATCCGCTATCAGTTATACAATTGAATTATGGAATTTGTTGTCCAATCAGCAGGCAAGTTTCGTTTGTGGGCATTTCCTTTTAAAGTAACACTCTTGCATCGGCCTTATTTCCTAATGATTTTCACGTTAGCTACTAATTATTTGTACAAACTTGGTTTTTTTCTTAACAACCTTCTAGATGTAAAATATTCTGCTTGGTACAATGCTATTATTTATTTATTTTCCGAGTCTTTATTTTCTCGTAGTATTCTAAATTATATGGGTAGAATTGAGCATGGTGGGCATTAGGGAGTTAAAATATTTATTTGTATAGCCGTGTCATGTTTAATAGTTTTCCTGTAGAGAATAAATAATTTGGAACAATTCTCGATGAAGAAATATATACTCGTCTAAAATATAGGGAAATAATTTTAATTTATATATTTTTAATCAAAGACAGGATATTTCTTCTCTGACTGACTTGTTTGTTTAGTGTTGCTCAGAGAGTGGCTAGAGTAGCGAGAGCTCATTCATTGGCAAACTGCTAGGTTAAATGACTAATATTCTAAATGACTCTTTTTTTTTAATTTGATTTATTTTTTTTATTTACGAAATGTTACAATAAAATAATGCATTTGGCATTTTAATTGTTAAATTGAAATTGATTATTTTGTTTTTAACATTCGATTTATTTCATTGTAGGTCCGGTTGTCCTGACATGGAATTCAACTATGATGATGCGGACTTGTACACAAATGAAGTTGCAGAATTGTACAGTTATACAGAGCAACCTGAATTTCAGCTAAATGTTAAAGCATTTGAAGATCAAATGGAAATGTACAATTTAAGCCCTAATTGGGAAAAACAATCTATTGAACAGAAGAAATCGACTATTGCGAAATTATTAGACCAGCTGGAGGTTTCAAACAAAACTATGAGGATGAAAGCTGCTAGATGTTTCTTGTATTTGGCTCAAGGATGCTGGGCTGAAGTTCAATCTGATAAGGAACAGCAATCGTACACTAGGGATAATGTTTTTCTCTTATACGAGTGCGGTGTTTTTCATGCTTTTGTTGATTTACTCAATATTGAAATTGACAACAGTGCAACAGCTTCAACAGCAATGCGTAAACTAGCAGTTAGTTTAGCTGATTCTACAGATTTGAGAGTTATACTTAGTGTGATATATATAATTGTTGAATCTATAAGGTGTGTTGAAGAAGACGATACAGAAGAATGTACTAATATAAGAGAAGCATTTAGACTTGATATTGCAAGTCCAATTGGAGACGAACTGTTGGTTGTTAAACTGTTTGGTATGGTCACTAGATTCTGCAGTGGATCAGCACCTCATTTTCCAATGAAAAAAGTTTTATTGCTTCTTTGGAAAATGATCCTTGTTTCTTTAGGTGGTATTCAAGAGTTAAGAGAATTAAAATGTTCGTATAGGGAACAAGCGGGTTTACCAGTGTCAGATGAAGATACTATTGAAGTTGCTCGGACGATGAGAGCATCATCTCCACCAGCCAGTGCAGCAGATCTTCTAGAAGCTCAAAATCAAAAACGGAACAGCCGACCTTTTAGGAGAAGTTTAATTAAACAAAGTTCTCTGGATGAACCTATGGCTATTGAGTTTGAGCAAGCGGGAGAAGAACTTCGAGACTTTGATGAACGACAAGCGTTAGAAGATACATGTGATATTCCTCAGCCTCCTAGTCCTCATCCAATGACACCGATCCCTGCAAAAGGACTACCATGGGTCCCAAAAGTTAGACAGAAAGATCTTGATGTTTTCTTAGAAAATACAAGGATGAAATTTGTTGGGTTTAATTTAAAAGGTGATAGAGAATCTCTCTTCGGATTGCCACAACCCATTCATGAAGGAGTGAAAGTTTTAAAACAACATATATATACATCCTTAACAGAAATTCAAGTACAAAAAGAAGAGGAAATAGCAAAAAGTCCAATATCTACTAAAGAAACCAATGTAAATTTAACTCCAACCGAAGTTTTATATCAGGGTATGCTTCCCAATTTACCACAGTATATGATTGCTTTATTAAAAATTTTATTAGCGGCTGCACCAACATCAAAAGCTAAAACAGATTCCATTAATATAATGGCAGATGTCCTTCCTGAGGAAATGCCTATGACAGTTTTGCAATCTCTAAAGTTGGGAATAGATGTAAATAGACATAAAGAAATCGTGGTTAAAGCAGTTTCTGGAATCCTTCTTTTGCTCTTAAAACATTTTAAATTAAATCATATTTACCAGTTCGAGTTTATGTCCCAACATTTGGTTTTTGCGAACTGTATACCTTTAGTTCTTAAATTTTTTAACCAAAATATTATGTCCTATGTAGGAGCTAAAAATATTATTCCGATGTTGGATTTTCCAGCTTGTGTGATAGGAGACCAGCCCGAGTTAACGGCGGAAAGTTTAGAGATGGGTGATAGTCAGTTGTTTTCTTGGAGGAATGTTTTCTCTTGTATTAATCTGTTGCGCATACTTAATAAACTTACCAAATGGAAACATTCCCGTATTATGATGTTGGTTGTTTTTAAATCGGCACCGATATTAAAGAGAACATTAAAAGTACGACACGCCATGATGCAACTCTATGTTCTTAAACTCCTAAAAATGCAGACCAAGTATTTAGGCCGTCAGTGGAGAAAATCTAACATGAAAACTATGAGTGCAATATATCAGAAAGTGCGTCATAGATTGAATGATGATTGGGCATATGGTAATGATTTGGATGCAAGGCCTTGGGATTTCCAGGCTGAAGAATGTGCGCTAAGAGCTTCTGTAGATAGGTTCAATAATCGTAGATATAACTCTAGTAGTATAGACCAAGATTATGAACCTGTAGACACGTGTATTACAAGTGTTTTGGGCACTCAAAATGCTGTAGAACTTACTGAGGAGTTCAAACAACATTATGATCTTTGGCTTCAACAAGAAGTGTTTCAAACTACCATCAATTGGGATGAAATACTTCAAATCGGTAAGTTATGGCTAATAACATAATAATTAAATTATATAATGTAAAGAATTTTTGTTTTCAATTATTGTACTATAGCCTTTCCCTAAGTGTGGCTAGTAGTATATAGTGTTGCTACATGATAACCATGTGTTCTCAGTTGCTGAGAATTGTGATGTCTACTTAAAAAGAAATAACATTTGATATAATATGTAAATGTAAATTTTGAACCATGTGTTGACAATTCCTATATTATTATTGGCATTGCCAAGCTTTGTAATCTAAGGAAAGCTGGATAAATAAATAAATTATAAAAAACAAATGTATAAACAAATTGAGAGAATGATAACATTAGTTAAATATTTGTGATCACTGTAGTGTGTTGAGGCTCCTTTATACAAGGACTGAGTCACTGACATGAAAGAACTGAGTGGGGATTTTTTACACATCTACGAAACCTGTTAGGGCCTAGTCGAAGTCAAGAAAGTAGTGATATTCATAGTTACAAGACTCAGAAAATCTGCATAGCTACTGTTTTAAACAAACTCACCCTATGGGATAAGTAAGACCTTCTATATCTACCAATACAATTTAACATTTCCTACAAAGCCCAAACTTTTGAGCATTATATTTAGAGAATCTGGTTGTATGACATTGTACGATAGAGCTGAGAAACTATCATAATGGTGCCCAGCAACTTATTTATAAGGTGATAATGATCGAGAGATATTTTGTCTTTAAATAAAAAGGATAAGAGAGGTAGAGGATGTTAATATGTGCGTGTTAAATTCAACTTTTAAAATAAAATTTGATTTACGTGCTCTTAACAGTTTTAAAAATGTTTATTATTTTCTTTGTACACAAAATATGTGTTGAGTTAAAACAAAGCGTACCATGACTAGAGTAAACAAAAAACAAAGATATTTCCTTATTAGTAAAATGTGCTATATCCTATTTGTTGGTAGATAGATTTTATATTATATTCCACATTAACCGGATCAAATTAACTTTTAATGTTATAGATCACCCAGGTATCTTTATACAAAAATATACCTGTTAATTGATGCTTTCAATACAATTTGATGTTTGAATTAACTAATAAATTAATAAAGCATAATTCATGTAGAACAATGTTGTCATATATCAATAAAACAACTAGAATAAATGCATAATTTTAAAAACCATTGGATGTATTTATAAATTATTGTTCATATTCGAGAAATGATGTGCTATAACTTCCCTTTCTCTTTGGCCGTCTGCTCACTTTCTACTGTCACTTGTGGATCAACAAAGCCGTAAAACTAATTTCAGAAACAACTTAATTATATTGATCTACTGAGAATGAACTGATGTTGTTCAAAGAGTGATACAATAATCTTTATTGAAAGATTTGTGATATTAATTTTTAAAATGATATTGTGATTACAAATTGTTTTTTTTTTTTTGTTTTTTTTTTTTTTTTGTTTAGTTTTTGTAATCAATAAAAATAAGTTGATAATTACCCAGCCTCATCGTAGAATGCAGATCCTCTAAATGTAATACTCAAAAGTTGGTTTCTTAGCCCTTGTAGGAAATGCTAAATTGCATTGGTAAATTAGAGTGGTTTTACTTGTGGGTAAGTTAGTTTAAAATAGTTGTTTTCTGAACGTTATAATTGTGTATATCACTGCTTTCTTGACTTCAGCTGGATCCTACGCTTCGCTTGTGTCTATCTCTTGGCCCTGACTATCTCAAAGCTGTACTTATATGAAGGTACATCTACTTGCTCTTTTCATGTTGGTGACTCGGCCTTGCCGGATGTTTGTTTTAGTATGAAAAAACCTCCACTCAATACATTTGTATCAGTAGCATGGCCCTGCCGGACCTCGTAATTATATGAATATTACATTTTCTTCAAAAATCGGGATTCTAAATTAATTATTTTTGTGAGAATAAACAGGGCCGGATTTCCCAATTGGTCCGGTAGGCCCGGGCCTATGGGCGCAAGCTCCCAGGGGGCGCCCGACCGAGAGAAAAAAATAGTTAATAAAAATATCTAGAAATAAAAATAAATAGCCATAACTTAACATATTTTTTGAATTGATTACAAAAAAAATCATTCTGATTTTGAAGTTCATTGGAAAAAATAATTCTTGGTAAAGTTAAACTATTTATTTTTTTAACAAAGGTTTTTGGGGAAGTAACTTTAACAAGAGGGCGGAAAAAATTATTGGGCCTAGGGACGCGAAAATGCTAAATCCGGCCCTGAGAATAAAGTTGGGGTAGAGATGTGTGATTGATAGATACTATTATACGCAGAAATGAAATCTGATAATGTTTATCTAATTTGGTGTGTACAAATAAACTGTTTAAAATGGCTTCAGTTATAAAATTAAACAGTTAAACTGTTTTAACATTTTCAATTATAATTTCAATAGGGTTGTACATGAACACACTTTCCTATACCAAATTTCATGTTCCTATATTATTTTTTTTTAACAACTATGACGGATTGACGGCAGGAGTCAAAATTACTTTTTCTTTTTCCTGAGGCGATGAAATGCGAAGATCAGTAAAAAATGGATGTCAAAATTACCTAGTCAGTATATGAAGCATAGAGTAAGTTTGATTATCTAACAAAATTTCGAGCACTGTTTCTTCACTGATTTCACATTTCATGGCCTCAGGAAACATAAAAAGTTATTTTCGGCATGCACTCCATCTATTGACATTGGTTTTATTGTCATCTGTACGTAAGCATGAGAGAGGCTACAAATATTAAGATGAGAGTGTATAGGGGACTATAGTGTACTCATATATAACCCTATTGAAATTCAAGCAGGTCTAATTCAAAATGTCAAAATATGGCCATTTTAAAACAGTTTTTTGTTCATATCTTGTGGCTTATTCAACTTATAACCACACTAAATTATATAAAAATGTTTAAATTTCAATAGCTATAATACTCTCAATCTCACCTCTCTATGACAAATAGTGAAGTTCTTATCAAAAATGAACCCTTGTCAAGTTTTTATAATGTTGAACTCTGACCCCGCTAGAAAATGTGATGTTTGTATAGTTGCGAGATCCAATCTAACGTCTCTACCTAGCCAACATAACAAAAATAGTAATATACTAAATTACAAAGATCAGTAAACCTGTGTAATAACTGTCTTAACCCGCAAGATGGCGGATGCATTTTATGACAAAGGATTTTTTGTAAAAAAAATAGTGGAACACCATGACAGGGGGGGGGGGAATACATTTTTGTACGTATATGTTATTAATAACAAAAGCAAATTCCTTTCACATTTACAAAAAAAAATAGAAAACATTTTTAATATTTAAAATATTAAACTAGGAAGAAAATATATTACACAACGTAGTTATTATATACAGTAAATAAATAATACATTCTGTTATTATATTATAAATTGAAGTTTATAGTTCTTATAATTGAAATAGTTCCGAAACAAAATTCATCATATATAGGGTAACTTAAATATTTTGAGAAAGTTCAAAAGTTTGCAAAGGAATATTATACAATACAAATTCTTTAGTTGCAGTATAAATGTTTATTTTAAGCCTGATTATCTTCACTATCTTTTTTTCGGCCCTTTCCGTACAGTTGCCACAAACCGAGTAAGTACGCTAACTGTATATATATATATATGTCTCGCATCGTAAGCACTGTGTCTTAGTTTTCCAATTTTTATGAGAGTCACAAAATGCTCAGCGACCAATAACATTTGGTGCTTGTTGGCGTCTGATAGGTTGTTTTTCTGAGATGACTTTTCCTCTTGCTTCAAGAATCCTTTTGATTGTTTCTTTACAAGTTTGTTAATTTTAAACCTTTCTTGGGTCTCATCAATATCATCAAACCTCAACGATCTTAATAAAAAATTTAATCTTTTCTCTCATAACATATTTAAACATTTCCACACTAGTACCGTCAGTGCTCCACAGATCAATTATATTTAGGTGAGAGGATTTAAATAAGCCAGCAAGATGAAATAAACCAAACAATGCTCTGATTTTGTTTGAATCTGTCGGCAGTGCATCTTGTTCCCTGGAAATGTTTTCCTTAATAATATATGTATATTTATTTGTGTACTGAACTATTCAATTTCTTTTCTTTTTTTTCTGGCAGAAAAACCTCTCCAACATTCATTGTTCCCAGTTCTGTTCATTCTGAAATCAAACAATTACCTTATTATTATTATTATTTTGTTTCTTTACACTATAAAAATGTATATACCTATTACATACTGGGAATCAGTATGGATACATATACTAAATGTTGTATTTGTTAAATAATGTTTAGAATATAAACATGAAAAATATTGTAGTCAGAGTGGTACAATGAAAAAGTATTATTTTTAACTATAAAATATACTAAAAACTGATGCTTACTTGTATTAACTCTGAAATTTCATCAAAAGTTTCCAGTTGTGCCATATTACTAGGTAAATTTCTAAATGTGCTGGTTCTTCCACTTGCTGACGATGAGAGTCTTCTTTTCTCGTAGATTGCAGCTCCAATAAATAGACTCTGAAAAAACCAAGGATTTATAATTATACATTTTATAGGGCTTTCTACAATACAAACTTTTTTTTTTAATATAAAAATATATACATAAAAATGCCATTAAGTTTTTAAATTCTAGTAAATTTTGTATACAGAAAGAAGAAAAAATAAACTGTTTACCTGTCCTTGATTCGATTCAGCAATATCTTCCAAATCAATCTCACTAGCCGTATCGTGATCGCTCTGAGTAATGTTGTCTATTTCAATCAGAAAATCTTCATCGTCACTGTCTTCAAAAAGGACCCTTCTTGCGGCACATAAATTTTCTTGAATTGTAATATTTTTTATTCTATCTTCTTTTTCTAAGCTTGGTAAAAGAGCTTGAATTCTTTCTTCCTGTTTGCGATCCATTTTTATAAAACTTGTATCGTAAAGAGGTGCATTAGTTTAAAGTACCAATAAAAAATTACACAGTAGAGCGCTTGGTGTGAAAAAGACCAAGGAACTTCCAATCGCTATCAACGCCGCAGAGCTTCTAAACTATTTCAACTACTCTCCCAAGGTGACTACTCCAAAGGAGTAGCTGGAGGGAGAGCACTCTCTGTCATCCTATCATTCTGCTGTAAACAAAATGGCACAAGTCAGTCTTTTAGACGACATGTACCCTCTCACGGGTTAAATAAACTTACTCTATCCTTTGTATACTAGGTAAGACCACTTGATCTAACAATATAATTTAGCATGTCCTACAAGGCCCAAAGGATCAACTTTTGGGCATTACATTTAGAGGATCTAATTGTATGATAGGGTTGAGTATGTACCATGATGATACACATCGACTTGTTTATAAAATCAATAAAAAGTTCATGAAAAAACATACAATTAAAAACAAAAAATTGCTCTTTAGTATTTAACTTATTTTTACCATACAATTAAATAAACTCCAGATATAGGAGTTATTTGCTTTCCTATAGTACCCAAGACATTAATAACATGTATAAAATATATCCTACTGATTTATTACACATGTACAGATGATGTTTATAAATGAATTGGAAAACCTCTAAGTCTTCCAACTATCAAGGTTTTAATATTATTTCAGGAACAGGAAAAACATCTTATTTACATGATTGATATATTTTTATAACACATGTAAATTACTCAACGCACAGTTGGTATGCAAAGATGATTGAACATGAATTTCTGTATGTTTTTTTTGTAGGTTGCTCGATTATAAAATAAAATCTTGATATTAATGTGGCCAGAACATATAGCTATAATGAATTTTTAGTTGTTCAAATACAATTATATACAAACAAACTATAGAAAGTCTTTTTCAAACAGTCACTCTTTTGAAATTATCGGATATATTTCATATTCAACGGAGAGTTAAAAGTAAATATAAATAAAATTCAACTACAATGTAGGTAGAGTTGAGATACTGAATTTTCTTAACAGTTTTATTTTTAACACTCATATTTTTGGTCGTAGAAAACTCATTAAAACATTAGATGCTGATTTTAAAACCGCACAAAATGTGTTACTGTAGGATTTAGCTAAAAATTTAATCCTGATTAACAAACTTTCTCAATGGTTTTGTAAAATTCTTTAAATTTTTTTATTTTCAGGCATGTAGATCTTTTGAAATTACATTATAATTCAATGTCTCACAAAGTGCAATCAAAATGTTCCTTCTTTATAAATTACTCTGTAACAGTTTCAATATTTGCCTGGAAAGTAGTAACATATTTATTTGCCTTTAAACGTTTGCAATTTAGGTCGGTTCTTGCCAAATACTCCAGTTTTTTTTCCCTCCCCCCTTTTAAGCCTCAACAGGCAACCAATAAAAATGTAATTATTTTCTAATAATTATAAGAGATTATTATTATTAGACAACTGACATAATATAACAAAGAAGAGGTGTTAAAAGGAAATTGGAAAAATTTAATTGATAAACAAGGGCAATAATCTGTGGGGGAATAAGAATTTTAGTAATTATGAAGAAGTAGATCTAGCTAAAAGAAAATAATCTAACTATGTTGTAATAGTTTTTTCTTCTCTAATATAAACTTTCACCAAGAGCTTGGTCTGGATTGAGTATTAAGTACTAGCGTTAAAGGAGCAAACATCACACTTAATGTTCCTTTACAGAAATTTGAAATTTAAACTGTCCCTAACAAAAGATCTATCCATTACTTAAATCTATCAGTATGACTAGGCAAATTAGAATTGTTTACTGGTATAAAGAAATATGTGCTAATGTGTAGGTCAGGAAATGAGACAATATAAATATGGAAAACAACTGGGAAAAGTTGAGATCTGTAGTAAACGGCTAATCAACCTGTAATTTGGCAATCAAATAAAGTATCCCTGGTGAATGCAACCAGTCATAGAAATCACATGAAATGTGATATAAATGTGGATCCTAGTTTTTTGTAAGTAAATGTATAATATCATGTTTTAAGAAAATTTGTTTGATGTTGCAGGATCTTATATGTAATTAATTTAGAGTTACACTCTGTGAGAGTAGAAAACCAAGCAGTACTCAAAATAAAAATTAATGGTCAAAAGGTAAATGAAAATTAATAGCCATACCAAACATTTAATCTTATTTCTGTGTTTCATATTTCATTGCATTTACCTGAATATACATGTAATCTTATAAACAAACCGGATAAATAAATTTTTATTACAGTCGGAGAGTATTTTTTACTCTTTCATTTTACTTAAGTGTTTCATTGAGATTAGTTTAAAATTTATCTGTTAACTAGAGCTCTGATTGATAAACAGACGTAATTTTATAGTAATAAAGCTGAATATCTATATAAAGAATATTCTATACCTATATAAATCAGAGGATGTCCAGAATGAATCAACTCTCAGCCCAAATGACCATGGATTATTACATATTCAGAGAAAAAAGAATGTTTTAGTGGTCTAGTGTTTACTTTGTCGTTGAAACCCGTTTGATTAAGTAAACATAATTTTTGTGAGAGGTGTTCGAGTTTTATTCTATCTAATGTTATTTCACAAGTTAAGCTCAATATTTACCACTACACACATCATGGTTAACACATTGCATAGTGGCACGGATTATTTTACAAATAGATTTTATATTTTTGAGTTTTCTAAACTGTTTCTTTACTCTCATCTACTTTTATACGAACATTACTATTATTAATTTTATTATATACTTAAATCCCAAATATTGTAAAATCCCAAATATGTCACATTATTTATAATTATAATAAAGTACACTCTACAGCCACTGAAACTGGTTTTGAATATTATTGAAAATAGAATAACATACAGTAGAACTTGGATAATTCGAAGTTAATGGGACCAATGGAAAAATTAGAATTATCTAAAAAATAAAACCATGAAAGTAACTTTTTTTTTTTTCATTTTAGGTTCTCAAAATGTTTCAAATCATAGGATACATTTAAAAACAAACTCTTCTCATCTACGTTAGAAATATCTTTTGCCTGGGTTTTTTCAATCATTTGTAAACATTGTCTTTCCAAACATTTGCAGCTTCTTGATTTACACTCACACTTTCACAGCACACAGACTTAAAGGTGATGTTATTTCTTTCCTTAAAACTATATAACTAACAGCTATTTGCCTTGAAACCATTTTCCCATAGCCTAACTATTTATATAGCCATACCTATAGCAAACTCTTTTGCCTTTGTTCGAACAAGGGGTCCAGATAATGGAATTATTTTGTCCCAAGCTTGCTTAAACCACTTTAGCATACATTCATCCACTTCAGGGTTATTTGGTTCCTTGGCTCTTTTACTGTCCATTCCATTTCCACTGAAAGCACTGTTTAATATTTTCTCCTTATGTTTCAAAAAAGTAGACACTCTGGTGGGTGGTGTCCTGTACTCCTTATCAATGTTACATTTCTTCCTAATACCGTTCTCCACCTCACGAATAACAGCAACTTTTTCACAAAATGTTAATGTCTTGTACTGAACGTGTGGTTTACTCAAAGACATTGTGATCACTTACACAAACAATCACTTTAAAAACACAAACGACTGTGACAAGCAGAGGCACAATACTATAACAAGAGACCGATATTAAGCAGAACATCGATCGACAGACAGCCTAGAGAATTCTCGAAAGGCAAAATTCTCAGAAAGCAATAGCACGCCAGGAATTAGATCACGTGTTCAAACAATAGCGGCTAGGCTTTTATCCCTGGGCAGTGTACAGTCGGAAGGCGGTCTCTCTTTTACAGTACAGTACAAGATTTTATTTTTAGAGTTGATACCAAAACTTTGAATTAAAAAAGTTGACTTCGAATTATCCATCATTTTTTAACATTGATATCATATAAAGTTCAACGGACCAACCCAAAACTTCAAATTAATAGTAATTTTGAATTAAAGACTTTCGAATTATCCAAGTTCTACTGTAGTTACTTTGTTGAAAATAGGAAGCGAAAATTTCCTTAAAAAATTACCAACCGAGTAGTTTAGATTGGACTAAAATGAAACAAATATATTGTCACATTTGTATAACATGTTTATAGTGACATACTACAAATGAAAATAACTATACTTGATTGTAGAACAATAGAGAGGACTAACGGAATATAAAGATGTCTAAAACATCAAAAAACAATAAACACCAAAAAACTTAGGTCATTACTGTGGAAAGACTTTTTGAACAAAGTTTTTTAGATTCTTAAAACTGTGTAAGGGGATATTAACATCTCTTACTTATCGGAGGCATTAATAAATTGAAAAGACGAAAATTTAAAAAACCGTTCACACTTTCAACTTCGTTGAGATTTAGCAACTTTTACAGTAGTGTATATATTTACAATTACGTGTAATTTAATATTTAAACGTAAATTTATATTTGATTACAAATATAAGTAAATAACATGTACATACACTTGTACACACAAGTAAATACACTACACTTAAATGATTACATACCTCTTACAACAGGCGTCTGGTATCAAGTTATTCCGATGATTTAATGTCTATAATATCCTGCAATGCCCACATTTTCTTTTTATTCAATATGTATTTAAGCTTTTCCGCTCCCTTGGCAATGGTTTTAAATCTTTCTCTTGCAGGATTTGGAGATGAATATCCCAGCAAATAGTGTTCCATAGCCTCTGTCTCCTGCAAACAGTTTTGGCATATAGGTGTTTCTTGAAGCAGTGAAGATCAGCAAATGCGGCTGTAGCTCTCGGTATGTTCCGGTAAAGTATGGAATATGCAAGCTGTGGCTAAATTCCAACTGTCTGCCTATCTCTCCAATGTTCTTTTCATTACCTGTTGGATGCTGTCATTTTGTACTTATTCAGTGAGTTTTGCCGAATACTACCTCACAGTGCTTTTTGTTCTGTGGAAAAGGCACCTTGGTGCTTTTAGGAGTACTCTAAAACAGTTTGTTGGTGTCACAGACAAGCTGATTTGTTTCGTAGTGATGCTATGTTCCTATCGTTGTAATTTACTAAAATGTATAAATTTATAGCATTTACTTGTTTAAGTTTATAGCGTTTTTATATAAATTTTAATTACTTTATTACATGTAACATGTTTCTTGTAAACAAAAAGTGATGAAAAATAAACAAATACAGAGGGACAAGAAAACCCTCAATGCATACTTCTGTAATAGTGTACATTTTAGTGATCTGTAATTCAGTTTAGTGATCTTAAATGGAATGGGGTATACGTTTGACTCAAGGCAACAAACAGGAAACATATTTTGTTTTATGAATAAAGAATAAAGAAAATAATTAGTACAAAATGATCAGAGAAATTTATTATATGTATGTTAATATTTAAAACAGGTATAAATTTAGTTGTGAGAAAATTGCAACGTTAACATTTTGAACACAAAGAACGAAACTTGTTACTAACCGGAGGCATTTCAGTCCAAGCTTAACATTCAAAGGGAGAGTACGCTCAAAGGATAAATATGTTTGCCGAGACAATGTGGAAATATAGAAAGAAAGTGTTTTCTTGAGAAACTAAGAGTTGTTTTAAAAGTACTGTTATATAATAATGTGAATTAGTTTCTATTGGCTAAAAAATAAACTTTTGAAAGTGAAAAGTCGTGATTATGGTAATATGGTGCAATAGACAATGTGCATTACATAAACCGGAAAACGCATATAAAAAGAACAAATAACTGTTTTAAAGAAAAACTAAATAACTTGAATAGAATGTTTTGAACTAACGATGAAGTAAACAATTGTTATGTTCATAAAAGTGAAATAGAAAACTAAAAAAGTTAATTTTAAAACGGGAGACGAGATTTCAGTGAAATGATGCCATGTGACTTCAACCCGGAAAAGAAGTGTTTAATTAAAAGTTTTATGTAAAATGCTCAATTTAACTTTTATAAGTGAATGCATGTCTGGTATAACATGCCTAAACTATTTTGTATACAAACTAAGAAATATAATTAATTGAAACTTGTGATTTATTGTTGAAATTTGAATATTGTGTATAAAGAATCGTCTCATGTTTTTTTTGTAAATAGAGATGATGTGTTATTGGAGTATAATTTTATAAATAAAAGATGTTCCTTGTTTAATTCTTTGAATTTGATGTTTTGAACTTAAAGAAGAATTAAAGTTTTATGAAAATAATTATGTTAGATGAAAAAATATTAGCTTGTGAATACATAAAAATTTTAATTTCAAAATAGGTTGCAACCATAAATAATAATAGTAAATAAAATTTTAATGAACTTAATTTTTTGATTAATTTAGTATGTATGATGTTATATATATATATATATATATATTGTATGAATTCTGATGTTATATTTATCAATAATAAAATGTACATTTCAGAAAAAAAGATTCTGTACTTTATTTAATATTCTACATAGTACACTTTTTCAAAAGAACTTGCGGCCTCGGAGATACTTCACTCTCTTCAAGAGTAATAATTTATTTTTATTTTTTTTTTTTGTAATAAAGCATTACAAAATGGCGCCCCAACTTTATCAAATAAATATTACAAAATAACCTCACTTAAAATTTTGAATTGTTTCAATTAGCGCACCAACATGTGGCATTTAAAATCTCATAGTTAATTGAATTATTTTACAATTTATTAGCAGCATCCTAATAAATAATATTGTAATATGTGTGTGTGTTAACACTGGTAATGAAGATATTAACCCCTTTACTCTCAATATGTTAGTAAAATGATATTTTTTTATTGTTAGAACTATGTAATTTAATATAAATAAATTCATTGATCTATAACTACAAGTTTTTTTAAAAATTTTAATGTTTTAGATTTTAACGCTATACTTTTTTTACCAGCAAGTATTAATACTCACTCTATTGGTAACTCAAAAATTGCAGCAATAAAGTAAAGTAAAGCGAGAACTTTACTTCCTATGCTGGGAAGCGATTAGGATAGCTCAGTTGATAGAACAGTGGTGCGTAAACTGAATAAGGTCCTGGGTTCCATCTCCAGTCTGGGTCGTATATTTTTCACTTGAAATATTATTGTTACAAAATTTTGTTGCATTTGTGAAATCTGTTCTTACGCTACTTTAATGTTGTTTCAGATAATGTTTAAACATCAAAAGTTGCTTACCCACAATCCAAACCTTTTACCGTAAAAAAAAACAAAACATATAGCATGTTATATTGTGGATTCAATAGGACTTGGTTAAACATTGGATCGGTGGCATTAACGAAGAATGGATATAACTTTTTTAATTAAGTTTTTATACCATTTATTTATTTTTCTGTGTACCAATGAAGATATTGATTGTATTAAAGAAAATCAATTTTAGTATTATACTACCTATGTGTTTTTTTTTAAACCTCGTAGTTTTTTTGTTTAAATTTGTATTTGTTATAAAATGGTAGTGCATAATGCACAAATATTATCCTGGCAATAATAACTAAAAAAGTCCATATATAAAAAACAAACATTGTACTAATTTTCTCTCTCTCACACACATATAAAACTAACCCTAAACAAAAACTTATTTGTCAACATTTTTTCAAAAATTCATTTAGAGAATTATCGATGAAAATGAACCATGTTAAAGGTTGAATATCTTAAAACAGGCAGAAATTATATTAATACAATTTAGATGAATGTGGAGGTTTTTGTACAAAAACCAATATACTAAACTGCATTGTAAAAGAAAATAGTTTGTGAATAAATTGGAATAAACTAAAATGAATTCAGCAGCAGTCAAGACTTCATTTTTTTAAATTTTTTTTTTTTTTTTTTTCTTTCAGATTAGTGGTGGACTATATATCCTTTTATCAGTAGCTCAACACATTGGTTTCTTACAATCCTTCATATTTCTTAAAATTTTATGGCAATTTGTCTACCTATTTTAATATATTTAACCGTCTAAGATTTTGTTCACAGTTAGTTAATTTCTGCTTTTTGACCAAAAACTCCTGAACCTCCATTTTTAAGAATATACCAAACAATAAATTTTGTTTATAAAAACCAACATTTTTATATTTAGGTTTTTTTTTAGCAAATACCCCAAAAATTTGACTAATTAAACATTTAATATCTTAAGATAGTGCATGTAATTGGGTATATCTATGCTGTTGCAACAAGGTGGGGGGGGGGTATCTGAAGATAAAAATTAAACATCAATTTAATTTTAAAATACTGTTAAGTATAGCCATCTATCAAATTTGGTAAAAACTGTCCACCTGTTTGGGCTGTAGTACACTGCACAGTAATAATTCCAAAAAGTATTGTTTTGGATTTGAGAGACCTCAATATTAATGATGATATAGTCAGAGATCCATTTTTTTAAACAGTTAGGTTTAAATTAAATAATACATTAGCTTTCAGATTTGTACATGGTACCTGATATTTTGGTTATTTTTAGTTTATCTTGTGTTTTGACATGCTTATTTGCGAAACATTGTTGGTTATCAAAGGTAACCTTAAACCAATTATTCCCAATAGATGGTCCACAGACCTCTATAGGTTTGTGAACTGTTCCTAGGGAGTCCGTGACAAGAGTACAAAATACAAGGAGGTTAAAATAAGAGTTAAACAACATGAAAAAAATAAATGTATCTAGGCAAAGGAAAGGCTTATTGTTTTATACTTTGTTGTGTAAATCACCCCTAATCTGAAACAATTAAAAAAACAATGTCTCATGCACAATACTTAATTCACATCCTAAGGCGAGACCTTTCTTGCCAGACCAACCAGTCAAGCTGAGTTGAATCACCCTGTCACTCAACTCAAAATTTATATTGCATTGCTAGTCATCAGGTATTGCATATTGATTTGTTATGGTGCGGCTTTTTGTGACCAAATCTTCTCTGACCGAAAATATGTCAAAAATCTTTCGGCCAGAGAAGAAAATTTTATTGGCTTTCAGACAGCGAAGACCGAAAAAACACTCTCAGAGTCTTCTGAGCAAAAAAAAAAAATGTTTCGGTCACAGAAAAAAATTTTATTGTTTTCGGTAAGAGAAAACTAAAATTATTCTCTGACCGAAAAAAGGAGGGTTTCTTTCAAAGAAGAATTATGTCACGCTCACGCTTATAGATTTATTGCAACGATTAAGATGAAAAATGGGCGATTACATAATTATGTAAAAAGGAGAAAAATGTGGAGAGTTCCATGCATTAATTAGATTCTAACAGGTGAACAATTTAAAAAACTACTTGTCAATGAAGAACAGTTTGAAAATTTTCACAACCTAATTCAACCAGACATAGAGAATCAACACAACAATTATCGGAATTTTAGAGGAATATAAGAGAGCTTTGTTATTTATCCAAAGTAAGAAAAAATGAACCATGTGTATCATATTTTATTAAATATGTTAATGTAATACTTCATTCTTAAATCTGAATCATACATTCTAAAAAAATAAAACATTCTTTTACAAAAAATACATTTAAATAGTGTTGGAAAAAATGTCCAAAATTTAATTATTATAGAAGCTTTAACAATAAACACACTAGGAAAATGTGGTTGAGGAGATTGATATGGCACTGAGCTGAAATATGGTATTAAATTCATATAATGAAGACGGTGACGTGGACGAAGTATTTTCCTGCTCCATAACATCCTCAGCTTTTGAAACTATCAAGAATAGCTTCTGTTTACCAACTTTTTATAAATCAGGTATAACTTTTTATTTGTTTTGTAGATTGAGTCAAAGACAAGTTTTATATCATCAGGCAATTGCAGTATTTCTCTAGATAATTCATTTATATTTTTTCCTTTCTTTTCTCTCTTTCACTTGTTCATTTAAAAACTTTATCCCTGGTTTGGTTTTCTAACTTTTCTTTCTTCCGGGCTGATGATAATCTGCTTGGGTTGCTGACTACAAAAATGTTTTCACTAGCTACATTGGATGGGTCATCACTTTTATGAAGACTGTTGCTAATCAGTACTGTTGTTACCTTCATTAGTTAGCCTCTCTCTATCTTTCATGAAAAACAACATTTGTTTGTGATATTTCCAGTGTTTACTTGTATGTGCCGCATCACCACTTCTCTGAAAATATAAAAACACTTCATACTGCTTTTAAATGCACCTCAAAACTTTGGGCATATTTTTCTTGTCCATTCACCTAAAAATAACATGTAACAGAATTAATTAACATGTAAATCACATTTATTTACTGGTATAACTAATTTTTAGAAATTGTTTTAAACAAAATGACATTAGCCCATATAATTATATGGTTGATCATGTTTGTTTTTTTTTAAAACGTTTAGCTTAAGACAAACTTATTAAAATTTAAGGGTTTCTATTTCTTTTGACAGGTATCTTGCATTGAGTGATTCATATATATATATATATATATATATATATATATATATATATATATATATATATATATATATCTCTGGCATTAAATTACAGGGTTGAGCATGCAACTGTCTAGCAAATCGTAAATGAAGTTTGTGACATTAGAAATACCAAATCTCACAGTAGAACAGCTAAACTTTTTTATTAAACGAAAAACTAAATTTGTGCATGGGCTTAATCGACGGAAACACATTAAATTAAAGCACTTGTAATTCAGATTCATCATTTTTTAAGTATAAAAAGAGTTTTCTCTTTATAACGATCGATATTGGGTCGCTTTAGCGATGGTAAAATTTCTTCCTCAAGTTTTATAGGGAAACAACTAGAAATTTACCAGATGAGTGTCTCTTTAGTAGAGGACCAAAAATGCCTTATGTTGTTGTTGGAGATAAGGGTTCCTCCTTTTGAGACATCTATGCTACCTTACCCGGGTAAAATATACCCATAAGATGGTTTAGCAATGGATTCATCCCTTTCTGGACTGCTGGCAGACATATTATCTAAATCATTATGAAACTACATATCAAGATTCAAATAGAACATATCTACTACAGACGTTATGTTGATGACACTTTCATTGTTTTCAATGGAACCAACTACCAGATTGACAGTCTAAAAAACTACATAAACAGTATTAATCCCAAAATTCTTTAAATATGGAAGACTATAATGAAGAGTTAAATAACCAAATTTAATAGCCAATGTACAGGAGCACATTGGTTGACAATGATAAAAATAAGAAAAGAAAGGCAAAGCACATAGATGACAACATTGGTAAGAACAAATAAGTGTCAAGTGTTAAAAAGGTCGGTAAAAAGCGTACTTACGTTAGTCCCAAGTAAAAAATTGCCTGATTAAATTCATTTAAATTTATTATCATACTGGGTTTAAATAGGATGTTAAATTAAGTAAATTAAAATCATTTTAAATTTAAAATAAATTAACTTCATAATAACTTCGAATAATTTAAATAAATAGTAAAATTGTAATAATTAAAAATTTCAGAATAAATTAAAGTAAAATCAGTATTTGTTCGCAATTACTCAAGAAACACTAATCAAAGTTTGGGAAGAACTCGCATATCGTCTTGACGTGTGCCGTGTGATGAATGGAGCTCACATTGAACACTTTTAGGCTTTTCTGTAAAACTCTTTGAGTTGCTTTTTCATTTGATGTGTCATTTATAGCGGTATGTTTAATGTAATAAAAGTTATAAAGCGTTAAAACCCCGCTATTCATTTTGAAACACCCGGTATTATACTTGTCTAAATCTAAAAATGCACATCTATAACTCTGAATACTCAAAAAATGTATGTTTTTTTTTCCTTGTATATAAAATGCCTTCTACAAATAATTGCAAAAAAGGTCTCAACTTTGAGCACTCATATTCCTGACCCGGTGTGTCTGATGAAAACATTACTAAAGACCATATTGATGGTAAATTTAGTCAAAACTACAACTTATGTAATAACCTTTTTTGATATCTTGCTTAGTTTTGAGATGTTTACAAAAAACCGTTTTGCCCCACCTTTAAACCCCCAAGGGGTGCTCAGCTGGAGTGTCCGATTGTTTCCCCATTGAAGTAATCCTAAAACCTAACTTTCCACCAAATTTTGTATCTGGAGTTAATTCCAGTAAAAATTTTTATTCAACGGTCTATTAAGTTATTGTAATTTTTATCTTCAGTGTTGTATACCACAGCATTCTCCATACTAAAATTATCAATGTTCTTGCATTGGTTTACCCATTCTTTTTTTAGCAAATTGCTATATTATATGACGGTTAAGGTACACTAATGAAGTTACTTTATAATTTAATTTATATAATAACTTTAAAACAAGATTATTAACTAAATATTATTAAAATTGATTACAAACTGCACATACCCAACACGAAGGAAGCGAAAACAAATCTGTTACAGTACCTAGTGTTTTCAAACCATTCGGCGGTGGTGGGAGAACTTGACTTGGTATTCGGCACATGAGCCTTCTTGAGTCAGGATGGTTTTCTGTCAAGTCAAGTCCAGTCAGTAAGCGGTGTATTTGTTCTCTTTAGATTTTTTCTTTGTTGTTTAAACCTCTCGGTCATCATTGCCTTATAAAAAAAAAAGCATAAAATAAAGACCTCTGCTCCTTTAATACTCTAATAGTGTCAGGGTCGAAAAAGACACAAGAATTGATCAAGAAGGAAAAATTAAAGGGGTCTAAACCCAAGACTACATGAAAAAGGTGTAGATCCAGCTAGGGCCCTTGGGATTCCCAAGCCCGCAATCACTATAGTGAATACCTGAGAAGAATTCTAATTAGAAACTTGTGCAACTGGATTTTTAAAAGAAAAGAAAAGTCAATCAAGTCAGTATCCAGTGTAGCCTCACCTTTAATTTAACTAAGTTCCGGAATTCTTCGACTTAGCAATCATAACAATTAGACCACTGAAGGAACAGAATATTGAAAATCACTATTTGTTTGGAAGGCAACATCTAAACTATTAACAAAATGTTTCACTTTTTATAGGAAAAATCTTTTGGCACCCAAATTAAATTTGACTTAGCTTCGTACTTCAAACCACAGTTAGAAAGATTAATGGAAATATATTATGTCTGTTTGAACTGTAAAGGAAACTATACATTGGAACCATAATAGCCATTACGTTTGGACACCCGCTGATTTTTTGGAAAAGGTACAGAAAAATATAACTTTTGTTTTTAAAAAATAACGTACAACTACCATATACATGAAATCGACTTCCAAAGAGTATCGTCTAAATTGCGTAAGTTACGGAACGTAAATGAGATAAGCAAGGTCTGGTCACGTGATATATATATAAATCATCGACTTCACAGTAAATAGCGTCTAAATTGTGTAAGTTACGCAACGGGATAGAAATGACATCGGCTAGGTCTGGTCAGGTGACGCTATATATATATATATACAGTAGAACCCCTCTTAACCGGTCTAGTCGGGACTGACACCCGGCCTTTTTGGCCGGTTAATCCGAGATTCCCGTGAAAAATCGGTTTTCGTTTAAAGAAAGCTTATTTAATCAGATAGCGCTAAGAATTATGCAATTAAGATGTTATTGCAACTCATTTTATTGTACATAAATGTATCGTATATATTATGTTATGTATATTATACATCAAACATGAAAAAATTAAACACTACAAAATGTTTTATACAAACACACATCACTGTTTGAAAAAATCGGTAATTTTGTTTGTTTTTTAGTTTTTAAAAGGTTTTCAACAGCCTTAAATTCACTAGCACCTGATTCATTTGGTGACATTTTTTCACCACATATGTGAGCGAAACAAATCCCATGACGCTTTTTCCAACGATCAAGCCATCCCTGGCTAGCAGAGAATGCTGGTGCATTCTCGATTTTACCGCGAATTACCAGTGCTTTTTCAATAAAATTGGACTACTAATGGGGCTTCCTCTCCGGCGTTCTTGGACAAACCACATCCAAAGAGCTTCGACGACGATGTCACAAACTGGTTTTTTGTTAGTACACCAAATGAATTGCAAGAACTTTTCCCGGCTCAATTTTTGAACAAATATCTTTAATTGATTGTCTATTTTGTCGCCAATCATTGATGGTACTTTTTCCTACATTAAACTTGTCACAAAACTTTTTTACAGATTCCCCTCTGTCTTTTTAACACATTTAACCGCATCTCAAACGAAACCAACAAATGCTTCCGTTTTTGTATGCGTAAATTTTTATTTATATGCGTAGATCATAACCAGTCAAAGACAAGAAGAAAACTGAAAAGAAATGTTATATTTTCCATAATGGATGTACTAATTGATTTGTAGAAGAAAAAAAGCGGCCCATCAAATGATTTTGTCGGTGTATGTCTGCTATACTGACAGGTGCCAATGCCACAGTGTTTTTACGCCACCAAAAATTGGATACCACTATCGACAAAGTCGTTTGACTCGCCGCCGCTTTGGTGTTTCAATTACAATTTATTTCCAGAGACTCTCATCGAACCAATACACTACGAAATAGGCTGGTTAATCAGGACAGGTTCATCCGAGGCCGGTTAACAGAGGTTCTACTGTATCACCTACATATATATATAACCACCTGCACAGACCTAATGAAGTAATTAGTATTTAACATTGAAAATATGTTCTGATCTTACAAAGAGCAATGAAACACATAATAATAGACATGATTCTTAAATTAAACAACGTTATAAAATTAAGCTATAATATGCATG